>VRLP01000303.1:0-258372 GCA_009660295.1 Lophius piscatorius
TCTATCTATCTATCTATCTATCTATCTATCTATCTATCTATCTATCTATCTATCTATCTATCTATCTATCTATCTATCTATCTATCTATCTATCTATCTATCCCCATCAGTAGGTTGTTCACTGGAAAAATGAAAGAACATGCTGAAAAGAAATCCCTATCATGTTAATGAAAGCTGAAGACAATCCTGGATCCTCCCCTTTATTACAGACCAAAATTCCATGGATTCGCTGTAATCCTAATTGTATCCAGTAGAAGAAACTTCAGGGGAGATTTAACTTTCTTATTAACTTTAAATAAAATTGCATTTTATACTGTGTTCACCGTTCTCTGACCATCAATTGAATCCTGGACTCGTTTTATTCTTCATCTGAAAAATTTCATCTTCTCTGACCGTTGGACGTGATATTCCACGCTCAAGTGACGCTTGAACTGCTTTCATCTTTATCTCTTTGGATTAACAGTTCAACCTTTTTCATCCCTCGCCCTTCAAACAACACCACAGCTACGCTCACTGGTCACACATCAACTGACATTTCCTCCGCTTAAATGTCGTAGTCTTTAAAGACAATTCAAAAGCCGCCAGGGCCTCGCTCAGAACTTCAGCTTTATTCAGTGTTTATACTTAAACCGCTTTCAGCATTTCAATTTCACCGGCAGCATTTGTGTTGAAGCTCTCCCCTATTTCATCTGCATGCAGGAAAAAAGAAGTATATATATATCTATATATATATATATTAAATGTAGCTTTTTCACATTTTGTTTTGCTAGTTCTCCATTGTTTACCAGGAAAAAGGATTATGTTAAATTTGATCTAATTTTGTGGCATATCAGCTGGAGGGGTTTGTTGGACCCGGTAACCATGACGCTCCTGATTGAGCAGAGGTGGATAAAGTATTCAAATCCTTCACTTGAGTTAAAGTGCTAATACTTCACTGTAAAAAATACGGCATTATGCGTAAAAACACTGTATTCAAAACCTTACTCAAGTAAAAGTATGTGTTATCAGTAAAATGTATGTTCAGAATCAGATTAGAAGAATTCATTGGGCAGTAAAATTGTCCTTTAATTACTATAAACAGTGGATTTCTATTACTTCCTCATTAATGTGTTGACTTATGCTAAAAGCGTTGAGGTATTTTAACTACTTATAATATGATATGGTTGTTATTAAGCTTAAGAAGTAGGAGAGTTTTTTCAACCCATGAAGAAACACTTCCTCCTTCAGTTTATCACAAATGTTCAAACTTACCTTATCTTACCTTACCTTACCTTATCTTACCTTATCTTATCTTACCTTACCTTATCTTACCTTAGTTTTTGATTTTATTTATGAGGTTTTCTGTGCTGTGCAGAATCTTGATCAACTCTACTTTGAGCTTTAATTTGAGGTTCTATTTGTTCTGTGCTGTGAAGCACTTTGGTCCACTTTATTTTGTATTTTAAATGTACTATAAGAATAAAACAGACTTGATTTATCTTATAAAGTAGTCTAAAATTACTATTCAGGTGAAGTACAAGTACAAAAACTGTGAAGCAGATATACATATCTCTGCATGTAGTAGAATAGAAGGATAATTATACTTAATTATACCTCGTCTTTTCCCCCCCTCTTTTTTCTCTTTTTAATATTAATATTTAATAAAGTCTTATCTTAAGTCTTATCTACTTTAATCTCCGTTGTGTTATACGATTACTACTCAAGTGAAGTATAAGTACCTTAAATACCTCCATCCATCCATTTTCTTCCACCTCGGATGGGTTTGCAGCAGGCTTTCCCCAGCAACGCTCTCCATCTTATCCTGGGGGATCCCGAGGTGTCCCCAGGATAAGATGAGAAATATAATCTCTCCGGCGAGGTCTGGTCTACCCTGGTTTAGACATGGGAGGAGACCCGAAGGTTTTCCAGGGACAACCAGCTGCAGAACCTCAATTTCAGGAGAAAAAAATGCAGATTCCGTTCTGGTTGTAGAACAGTGGAACAGCTTTTTACCCGTACATGCTTGCTAGAGGGGTCCAGGGAATTTGCCCATCCAGTCTACATGTGTTTTATGGATTGATTTTGGATAGGGCCTCTAACGGTGTCCCCCAGGGAGTCATGTGGGAATATTGGGTACTTGAATACAGTATTTGAGTAGATATACTTATAGTCTTCTAAGCTCATAGTGGTGCATGCAGTCAAAGATTTAGTGACTTTTTTCATATTCTAGTCTAATAGGTTGGTTATTGGTAACCTATCAGAGCCAGGAAGAGTCTTGTTATTTTGTTTACTAGTTTGGCATAAGTACTGTAAATTCAGTGTTTGTTTATCCTCTCAGTTGGTATTCTGCCTCCCCGCTTCACTGAAACACAGCAGCTTGGTTCACTGGGAGCGGATTAATAGTCCCTTTCCTCTGCACATCTGCTCGGTGCCACAAGAGACGTTACTTCCCTCTGCAGCTCCAGACTAGTCATGCAAATTCCTGTTTTCACATCTCAGAGAAAACTGAATGGGTACACAGGTGCTAGAGATAAAGACGGATGCAGGCTATTTCTCCCAGGAAGCATTTCAAATTTTCAAAGCAAGACCAAAAGCCGACATCAAATGAGAATCTTTTTAAGAGAATAACACAAACACTTTTTCAATGCCCCCATTTTTTATTTCTTATTATCCCTGTTCAAAGTCCTCCCAGTGAAGGTTGGGTTGGAATGGTTGGTTGAGACTCCAGGAAATAGTTAAAAGGAGATGATTCATTACAGTATGTTCAGAGTCTCCCAGCGTGAAGAAACACGTTTTGGAATATTGGACACTATTTGTTAAAATATTCACTTTATCCAGCCCAGAGCAAGTGTTTAAAAAGTTTGTGCAATTCTTTGAAAATTATAATAAATTAATAAAAGCTTGGGGGTTGGGACATTATTATATATAATCTATTGTCTGTATCATATTATTGTTTTTTTCTCAGCTCCCTCCACTCTCTCTGTCTCTTTTTTTAGCAATTCTCACTTGTGCGGCGGTAATCTTACATGTAGGGCTGGGAATTTAACCAATCAACATTGCAACAATACTTCAATAATATTTCGTCCTCAATGGTGAGTGTATGATTGCAAAAGAATATTCTATATTTCAAAATAGTATCATCTAGGGGAGAAAACTCTCCATCACTGACGCTTTATAAGTTTTTAGAACATACATTCAGTTATCATTTATTCATTTTTATGTATTCAAGAGCCACTTGAATTACAATTTTTTGATTGAATGCTCGACACAACAGCAGCAGTTTTAAATAAAGCTGATCTTCTGGATTATTCCAAGGGCATGGTCTTTTGCTCAGTTCAGAATGGAAAGCACATATATCCAAGAAATAAAAGAAAGTGGACGTTAACCAATAATGGCTTTTGAGTATCGTGAATCATCATCATTCAGCGTTCGCACCGAGGTCAATATAGGCAACATGTTGTTGGTTAGTACACGATTAAATGTCCATCTGTAGCCTGAATATTACGTTTCGTTTGAGAAAACTGTCCTTGTGCGCCACCTTGATCCTTCAGTGGAATAAGTTGCTGCAGATTCACGTAGATTTTTGCTAAAACGTAGCCAATGTCTTCCTAAGACATAAAGAATACTGAATGTTTATGCCAAACTGTTACTATTTAATGTGGTGTGAACTTATTCATTAATCAGACTGTGGCAAAATTCTATGATTCCTGCACAATCTGATGGCATGTTCTTGATTCGGTTATGTCATCCAGTCCCACAAAAGTAGGTTGAAGAGATGGGAAACTGATTAAAATCCATGTGGGTTGAATCCAGAAATTCCTCAGTTCTACAGTTCTTCAGTTCTTCAGTTCTTCAGTTCTTCAGTTCCGCAGTTCTGAGTTCTTCATGAGAGATCTTCAGTTCCGAGTTCTTCATGTGAGTTCTTCAGTTCCGAGTTCTTCATGTGAGTTCTTCAGTTCTGAGTTCTTCATGTGAGTTCTTCAGAACATAGAACTGAAAAAGCCTCTTTGATTGGAGGTGAAACATCTTCAAGCCAAAACAGAAGTCCGGTTGCTTTGGATTCAACCCACATGGATTACCACGACCTGGAAGAATGAGACTCTACACAGACACAAAAGTAGGAAGTAAATAAACCTGTCGTCCCTGACACCAAGAGTACATCCCCGAAAAGGTCCCAACCCCATGCGTTTTGCAAAGCTATTTCCCTGACTGAACCGATCTCGTAGATAATTCCAATATGACTCATTAATAATCTCAAACAGACCATATTGACTCCAACTAACTATTTGTATAAAGTCAGCCAAATGTTCTAAGATAAAATCCCTCCTTGACTCAATAATGAAGATAAATATAGTTAACTATTTTTTCTGAGCTCAGTGATAAAACAAGATTTTAAGTTTTTTTGTTAATTCATATGAACTAAATTTAGACGTAATTAATCTTATGGTTGGGAAGTTGCAGATGTTTTTTGTTGTACAAAATGCTCCCCCTTCTAGCCCGCACTAAGGTCTGTGGCGGTTTAAGATTAGAATATGATCCATAAAACGGTTTTTGAGTTATTTCATTCACAGGAAGCATCTGTTGCGAAAGCAGCTTCGAGGATTCCAAAATATCCCTGACTCTTCGGGAGTATAATTATTGCTCAGTGCTTTTCAGCAAATGTCATCAAAATGTCTTCTTCAAGTGCAACATGTTAAAGTTATGATGGATTTAATAAATAAACAGAAGTTTTATTGACTGAAAAAAACATGTTTCATGCACTAAACACAGTCTTGTTGAATTTAGTAAACACAAGGATGCAATTCAAAAACATTAAGGAAATTTATCTTCCCTTGTTTTAATCTACAATGATGCAAAATCATTTATTCCATCAACAATAAAATGTGACTGAAATAGTTAATATATAGACAACGGTGCAGATTACAAAGCTGTCCAGAAAAAAGTGGGACTTGTTTTCTCCCACAGTTTCCGTTCATATTTGGTTATATTTTTGAAGTTCTATATTTAATGTTTAAAATTGTTAAGCATTTTTCTGCTGTGTATGTTACTGATTTCCAAACTACGTGAGGTACACGAACAAAATGATATATGCTTTAATGTTATAAACTGTATCTGTGTGGGCAAATCAATAAAAAGCTTGAGTAGAAAAAAACATCAATGTCCATAAAATATGTAGAATATATATGACCTATAAAAACATCTTATATCTGATGGCACAGAATACATAACATCTGAGGAACGACCATTAAAGAAGAGCCGCCTTTGTCAATTAAAATCTTTATCTCGTTTAATTTCAATTTCCCAGCATCTGTGTTTCAGTTATCAGAGTTGTTACCATTACTAATGATTTAATGCTATTCATTGTTATTTTTGATTGTTATTGTAGTTTATCTGTTGTTGTTTTCCTTGTACCTTGCATTTTAATTACACTACTGTGTAGTTGTTGTTTTTTTATGATATGATCTAGACTGATGTGAACCCCAGGAAGAGGATTTGCTACATTTGCAGTGACTAAAGAGAATCCAAATAAGTGAATAACTAATTGACTTCCTCTGATTAGTGTTTAGAATTGTATCATATCAGCATGAACAGACCACTGGCCCTTGAGGTAAAGGATGGTGAGCTTTGGTTGTTTGGATTCAATATTATCACTGATTAAAGTTGTTCTTTTATATCACAAACAGAGAAGGGGACCCTAACCGAAGGGAAAAAAGGCTTGGGGTGTCTTTGAAAACAAAAGAGCTTGCTTCCTACTTAGTGTACCCCCTGAGACACGAGCAGACACTTTGACAGACTGCGACTCATTTACCCTCATTTTTGGCGGCCATAACACTCATCTCATTAACAAAAATGTATAATGTCAGTTGAACACAGTAGGTGCAGTTATCGGTGTGCGAAGATTTAATCATTAATTACATCTGATGGAAAGAATTTCCCAGATTTTCATCAACGTTTAAGATCTAACAATTCTACACACGTCTGTTTAGTTTAGCTTTGCTCGATAAGTTATCAGGAAAATTACGGTCAGTAGTTTCAACACTATCATGGAAAAATGTTAACCTGTGGAATAACCTGTATAGTAGTTTTCACAGAATCTTGCTGATGAACACGCAAACTAACAGACAGGTGAATATTTAACTGCCTTGGTTGAGGTAATTACACAGTTTTACACGTTTTCTTAACACGCACGAATCAAGTGCGTGTGAAGAAAATCTGTTTCTTGCCCTCAAGAGCAGTGGTGGATGAATCATTCAGATCATTTACTTCAGTAAGAATACTAATATCACACTGTCAGCAAAAGTCACACATTCAAAACTTCCCTTAAGTAAAAGCATCAAAGAGGAAACATCTAATTGTTATTAACATATATACAAGTCAAAGTACTCATTGTGCAGTAAAGTAGTCCCGCTCAGTTTTTTCTTTAATTATATAAGATGTTTCTGGTTGTGCATTTAATGTTAAGGCCGATCTTACATTTTATCTTACATTTTTCTGCTGTAGTTTTAAGAAGGTTGAGGTCATTTTTAAATTCTGTTGAGTAGTTTATATGATCGCCGTGGCCTGTTTAAAGCTTCACTGTCCTGTGAGAGCCACTTATCTCTAAAAAGTACACTTTTAATAAGCTTGTTTACATTTCTGAGACATTCTCCACAAAAAGAAAAAAGAGAGAAAAAAACTGATGGTGTTTTTTTGGATAATACTCCTCACTCCTCACTAGCAGAGCTGGGAAGGTAAAATAAATCAACATTATCATTCTGCACAATATTTTGTTCACAATGAAAAGTCATGCCAAGTGGAATTCTCATCCTTGTAATAAACAGTATGTCCGTATATTTTTATATAGGGCAGGAAAAACTGCATCATAGGTACATTTTATTTGCGGGTTATAATGTCCATTCCTGACTTCTAATTATCCTACCTGAGCCTGTATTTAACCAGATTTTAAAGATCCTGATCTGTTTGAATTCAAAAGATACCACAAACTACATCATGTGTTTGACTTGGACTATTTAGTGAAAGTTTTATTTTAAGACGTTTTTAGAAGCCTGACTCATCAGCAGCAGATCTAAAAGTCGATGTTGTAGATTATTCCCAGGCCGAGATGCAGTGTGTGCACAGGCTGTTCTGCTGAGTTCAGAAAAGACAGAGCAACAAAGAAAGAGATGGAGTGTGACACCACCCACAGTATCTGTAGAGAGGCATGAGTTTTCTATCCTAGTCGTGTCGTCTTCAGTGAGTGTTCCTGGACGGCCGTCACCTTCACCTGTTCTCGACCTGTGGCGATTCAAGATTCAAGGATTCAAGAACCAAAGAAATGTGCCCCAGCAGGTCTACATGCTGTACAGTCCTTGAGCTAGACCCTGAACCCGACATGCTCCCCGGGCGCCTCAAAGGGGCTGCCCCCTGGTCCCGCAGGGATGGGTCGAATGCAGATGCTTGAATTTCCCTTGGGATAAATACAGAATATAGTCTTTCATGCAGAAGATAATGGGACAATCAGACGAGGTGACATTTCTCATCACTCTAAGAGACTACGATGAAGTAGATAATGGGGCTGGCACCATGGAGCTGTGAAAACATTCTTGCTTCAAATCCACCAGGGGAGCTGGGTGAGTTCGCATCTTCTCCCCGGGTATCTAGGGCTTATGGTAGGAAAGTTACAAACAAGAAACTGTGTTCTCCACCAAAAGCTCCCCCTGTTGATTAAAACACAAGCCAAATCCTGAAATAACGTGTATCTAGAAGATAGATCTCCTCCACTCAATTCTTACACACTAAATTTTAAATAAATCGGAGCTACGGTTGAAAAAGGACTGCCCGAAACCTTTTGAAGATAAAGCTGCCCCCCAGTGGTGGGAATATGCAACTGACATTTCCCAAAATCAATCCAGTTCTTTCTCACACTAAAGTTTATGGTTGTACAAAATCTAAAACATTTTCTTTTTCAATTAATGCGTTTTTCTCGTTATTAGGGAGAAGAAAACAATCCCTTTGTACGTTCAGCCGTTACATCTGACAGAAGACGAGCGTGCCGTTCTGTCTGAGGGCAACATAGCCTGACCTGCTAGATTGGCCCTGACATTGTAAACATTTTATGATCCTGCTGGATCTGGGATGCAAGATTCCAGGAAGCGAGTCGCACCTGAGCGGGCCGGGATCTTCTGTTATACCAGATCTGTCTGTAATAAACCCATATATATAAGGAAGACAACTGAGAATCAATCCTTTTCATCAAATGGTCAGAAGACAAGATTTTTCTTCATCACTTGGTAACATGAAGGATCTGACGATTCCATAATACCCCTGACTTTGTTGCTATTTCCTTAAACAAATTTACGTCTCATCTAAACAAACATCTTATATGTTTTGTTGAAATTATGTCGAGCACATAAACTTAAATTATTTACGGCACTTGCTTCACTCAAAGCATTTAAGTTGAATTAAATCCGTAGGTTTTGCGGTTTTCCCAGGAAATCACAGACTCTTTTTTTTTTTTTCTGCTTCCTCAACCGGCTGCCTTTTAACATAACTTGAGTTTGTTTTGACAATTTTTACACTTTCCTTTAAGAGGAGCTTGGTATGACCAGCAAGAATCAGTCCCCGAGATAAACTCCGTGCACACAGCGGGGGACCATCTCTGGTCTGAGATGCCTGCGAATCCCAAAGCCTCTCGGCGACTCATTGCATCTGAAATGGAAAATACATACATTAGATTACCAGGAAGATGCTCCAGTGAAGGCAGCACACATCCAAAGGCCTGCCATACAGAGTGCTTTACCGTGTATTCAGGCAACTTGACAACCATCTCAGCTCAGAATTTCCCATGGAATGAATTTTTTATTGTATTAAAAATGTTCATTTGGATGAGACGTTCCCCGAAGAGTTTCAAAGTTGAATATGTTAATTAGCTGTGACATGCCCGGGTCAAAATGTCTCACTGAAGAAGTAGAGCGGAGAATCATGGAGGGAGTTGTATGATGGCACCAGACAAACCACTGTCAGCCTGAGAGGCTGCCCCAATGCATCTGATTACATGAACAACGGCAATCAAATTAGTTCAAATTGATCAATATTTGCAGTGATACGCTGTAAAAAGAGGATTGCTGGATTAACTCAAATAATTACAAAATTAAAATAAGTATTTCAAATTCAAATTAATAAGTTAGACTCAAAAATACTTTTTTAATTAAGGTTAATAGTTGAGGTAATTTTTTTAAATTCATCGACAATTTTATTTTTTGCAGTGCATGATTAGACCTTAAAAGGAAAAAAAAAAAAAAAAAAAGGGAAATTCAAGATTTGGAATTTCTTCAAATCTTTTTCAAAAAACTTTATTATACAACCTAAAATAAGAAAATAGTGGATAAATATCTTATCTCTTAATTATCGGTTCACAAATCTGGTATTGTTTTTATTCTTACTGTATTTTGAAGCCAATATTACACACTGTGTAAAAAGAAAAAAACTCCACTGGTGACACAATTAAGTATCTTTAACTTAAATTTTGGACTCAATTATACTTAATTTAATTGTGCTTTACCAATCAACAAATACATTTTTATCTGATTTTTACAGTGTTTGCTGTACAGACAGTGGGTTTTCTGGTTCAAACCAGAGGTTTGTATCATCATCATTGAAACAGAGCTGCTGCTGAGGTCAGGAGACAAACACCACCACCACCACCACCTCCTAATCTCAACCTTGGATTTGGCTCTAAATGCGAGAGCGACGTCACCCTCTGCAACAAATGTTGTTTCCCATACCAATAGGAATCCTGCAGAGTGATGGCAGTCATGTTAATCCACTGTTGATCTACCCTCAGATCAAGCTGTTCCAAAATCAATAAAGGCATGAAAGCTTGTCTTCCGATGTTCCTCACATCCTTTACAACCTCTAGTTAACGCAGTTTGATACCGGGCTGCTGGTGTTTTGCTTTGGTGACAGATGAATGTGATGAAAAAAAACAACGTCCTTGTTTCGGTAATGAATTCAGGAAGAATTCTCATAACTGGTAAGTAGGAGCATAAGCTGCTTAAATGATGGTTGAGGGTTTCAAATCATATCCAGCAAAAACAAAGCAAAATCAACATTTTCTCATGTGTAATCATTTAAAATAATGTACGAAATATAATATAACATACAAATATTTCACGTGACATCAAAATGATACCTAAGAAAATGTTTTTAAATCACATATGACATAAACCTTAACATGTGAAAAGAATCATTTCCCATATGTAATTAGAATTAACACCTGCAGAAGTAATTTGAAATCACATGTGAACAAAAACTATGGGATATTGTTCGATTTATTTGACTATTTCATAAGGAACATGGAAATATTTAGTTACACTTTTTTAAAAACATATACATTTACATTTACTGAAATGCTCTAGCTTTTGAATGCCCAATACCCAATTCTCTTAATGTCGATATGATATCTGTAAACTTGGCCCACTTTAGCAAATATAACATCAAATTTAAACTTGATAGACCAACAAAATTATATTGATTTTTACACAACCTTACAGTTTTTTGTTTTTCCTGTTGCAGTTCCCATGGAAAAGAATAAACACGGTTAAGTAACTCAAGAAAAAAAAATATGCAACAAAGATTTATTTTCATATTGTATTTCTTTGGAGCATTTATCCGTTTAATATCTTAGGCACTCTAAATGTACCATATTATGACAAATCGTTTGGTCAAGTATGTTTTTAAACGGTAAAAATATCGGACTAAGAAAAATTAATTTTGAATCAAATTTTGTATTTCATGGGAAATATTCACTATTTATTAGATTAGCTCAGTGTTTTGGTAAAGCATGATTTTAGAAAACCACTTCACCATTATTGGACTTTTTGGGCTCTATCGCATCACATAATTCTGTTTACACATGCACCCCCCCCCAAAAAAATCCCACTTATCCAACAGGACTTTATGAAGTGTCTTAGTTAATGCCTCCTCCTCGGTGGCCCCTTTGGCATGTGGTGTCCCCCAGGGCACCATCATTGGCCCCTTACTCTTTAGCATGTACATGCTTTATCTGGATCATGATGTAAATACGTTCAGTCACATTTTTCAATAAGAAACAGTGATTCAAACTGTGTAGGACACTATGATGTAAACTCGGTTTGGTGGAAATTGTGCTGACATGATCTGAATGAAGTAAACTCAACATTTGATTTTATTTTTCTGAGGGGATAGTATTAGCGCTGGCACTGAAGTAAATGACCTGAAATCTTCATCCACTATGAGACTCTGATGCATCTGAGTGCTGGTAGGTGCTACTGATCTACACCCCCCACCAAGAGGGATGAGCCTGGATTCCACTCCATATTTTGTGTCCTGCTCTGCCATGCCCGTGGAGCCTATAACGTGAGCACAGAGCGCTCCACTCCACTCAGTATTCCCACTTCAGCTCAGAGACCACGGGCTCCTCTGCTGAGAGAAGTTGGGTGAAGGCGCAGGGGGACGCACTGTCTGGATTCATATGGCATCTCCGTGCATGCACTCCTCTTCTCTGCGGCGCACGAACCAACCCAGACACCAATTCTCTTTGGCATATGTGCTTGGAGACTCTTAAGAATTGAGTTCAGCGCTCAGTCACCTGCGGATCTACTGCAGGCGAGTTTTTTTTTTTGGTCCAGCTAACGGAATACTGCGGAGAACCCCCCAACAAGCAGGATCTTCTCAGAAGTGCACAATGTTTAGACTAGAGACCATCATCTGCACTTTCTCGGTGCTATCTGTTGCAGCCGAAGCAGATTTTAAGGCACGGAATTGCAGCGAGGTGAGGGAGGCATGCATCGCCAAAGGCTTCGGCTTCGCGCACGTTCCTCTTCAGGAGATCCCAGGTAAGACTGGACTGTCTGAGACACCCCATACAGGCGGAAGAACCCGCAAATCAAAGCATGCTTTCGAATCCCAACACATCTGCATGCAAACAGGTTCTGGGTTTGAAAGTTGGCTCTCTGCAACTCATTTGGGATGCAAACTAATGTATGTTTCTGTTAGTCTACTGTACACAGGGGCTGAAATGCCGCAGGAGGTTGTCAGTGCTGCATCCGACCATCAATATACTGACACACATCACTTCATCCACCTGTCACTAAGTTGCAACTGGTCAAACTTTTCTCCCGAATGGACCTAATAGAGCTGGTGGGATGAGCAGCCTCCATGGTGTGACAGGTGCTGCAGGTGAAAATCAAGCCCTCATTTAAACACACATCCCCGGGGCTGCTGGCTTGTGTGAGCTGGTTTTGCTGATATTCACGTTGGGATAACAATATCATCTCAGCCAGCATCAATGCTGAATGCAGAGAATCCCTCAGGCAGCTGAGGAAAGGTCTGTGTCCGACTGTGCCAAGCCAGCCGAGAAAATGAATGGTCAACTCTGCAGATTAACTCCTGCCCAGTGAAAATTAAGTGGCAAGGAGAAGTGGAAGTGCTGGTTCCTGCAGTGTTCCTGCAGCAGTTCATATAACCTCAGATCACTCATTCTACACAATTTCAGCTATTACCCCCTGAGGGCGATCATTTCAAATACCTTATTGAGTTAATGACACATTCAGGCTTGTTGACTTTGGCTACTAAAGCATGTAGAAAATGGAGAGTGCTCTATGTGCAAACTACAACTGCTCCTTCTGTTTCTCATGGAAGCCCGATTAATAGTTTATTTAAGGCAATTTTTCACATATTTCATGTATGCTCTAATAAATAAACAACACACTAAACACAATCATGTCACCTTATCCCACAAATATAGGTTGAATAAAAAACAAAAATACATTTTACTAAATACTTTTAGGCAAATGTTCTGCTGAAATGAAGTGCTACATCATGTAGTTATGTTGAACGTACAAGAAAAGCTGAGTTCCATTTACTCAACACAGTCATGTTGCATTTACTAAACACAATTAAGCAGCCCCAAAACTATATGCTATTACATTAAGACAATTAAACCCTCTTGTTTTTATCGCCAAAGTTGCAGCTTTTTTCTTTTTATTTACTTTTTAAACAACATCCATGTTTTATTAAGTGAACACAATCATGTTGTAAGTGCTAAATACAGTTATGTTTTATTTTATTCCAAAACGTTTTACAATTACAGTAATGCACTCAATCGCCCTGTATTTTTTGTTATGATTCAAAAATGCAACTATGTTGTTTTGTTTAAGCTAAAACAAGTCCATAAAATGGATATAGATGCATCCTGCAAATCATTTGAATAAAAATGATTCCTGCAAGGTCAAAATGTCCACGGGCTGGAATAAAACTTTACATCACGGTATATAAATTCTTACATAATTTGAGCTGTGAGTCAAATTTGTCATTGAAAAGACAATCATGCAGTCTTACCTAACATGTTATTGTTATGTAATTACCTTCATCCTTAAGATAAATAATGCCTATTTATTACATTTCCCCAACCGACTGGTCCCTCCAGGTCATTGTTATGCCTCTGCACCAATGATTCTCTCTAAATCAGTAAATCTGGCACGACCAAAAGGCTGCATCTGTGATGACAGGCACACCTGTTCAGAGATGGGTTGAATAACTAACTGATTAAATCCTTTGGATCCATGTCTCTGACATCACCACTTATCTCCCAGATGACTGAAGAATAAAATCTCTCTCATCTGAGTCGTGTCATCCTGAATAAATGTCTTTTGATCCGGTCTTTGAATGAGTCATAACCTTACATGTCTGCTGAAGAGACAAGGCATTATCAACAGCTCAGCAAATTTACACAATGATGGGCATGCCCTTGCAGGTTGCAACATATTGCCTCTCACTAGTGCAAGAAACATCCCAGCTAAGACGAGACTAAAATAAAAATTTAAAATCTCATGAAAAATGCTTCAAGTACCAGAACCAAAAATATTTACTTTAAACTATGGAGATAATCTGTAGTGAGTTTGTTGGACTATAATAATTGCCTGTGTTGTGGTGTATTAATTACTTGGATGATTAAAGCAGTGCCTTTTGAATTATTATTTTGTATAATGAAAAAGTTACACACTTAGACGTGGACTGTACTGAATAAAAATCAAGAATCAAAGGAACCCTTAAGGACATAAAAGATTATTATGCATCATGTTATAGTTGTAATAATAAGGTAATAACTGTATGTAATTGTAAATCTACATGTTTTACTGCCAGAACACAAGCACTGGATCAAATTGTATCCTCATTTAATGATATCATGATATTATTTATTGATTTTTACGTGTCAGATTTGTAATAACTGTGTAAGAGATGGGACTGAGTAGGTTGTGTGCATCCATATAATGAGCAGGCAGCATCTGAAGTGACACTTTAATAATAGTATTCCAGCCATTGTTGACTTTTTTGCCCTTTTGGGACATGGCGCAGATCTTCTCTTTCATCCTCAAGCTCACGTAGCTTATTTTTGTCAAGCTTAATTAACTTTGATGGTTCAGCAACAACATCAATCTTTATGTTACTGGCCCACCTCTATGATGTATCTACAGACCATTAATTATTTTTAAATTACGACTCTTTCTCTGTAATTATATATATCTGAAAAATGGTGGTCCATAACCTATAAGAGACCAGATACATTTCCTCCTTAAAGGAATATAATGGATGATATATTCCCAGGATTTTAACCATCTAAATGCCCTGATTAAATAATGTCACTTTTCTTTTGTTATTTGTTTTTGAAATGACAGAAAGACAAAGGAATTTATATTTTCCATTTACTAAATGCTAGGTGGATTTTTATTCATTTATTTATTCATGATGAACAGATTGTCCACACCCGATTAAGTCAAATAGTTCCAAAATTATTTTAGGTTTTACGATTGCATGTCTTATCCAAAGGATGTGCCAAACATTTGAAAATGAGTAGGAAACATTTTCAAGCCAAGATGTTATAATGGTAGCCCAATAACAAAGAATGAAAGATTCTTTTGTGGGCTATGAGGAACAATTTTGTTTACATATTGCTTTCTTCCTAAGATTCTCCATGAAAAACACAACCTCATACCCAAAAAATACAAGATACACACAACACAAATCAATGTTACATTGTTGCAGCCGTTATTATCAAAAAAAAAAGTAAAAATGTTTGCCACAAGAGGTTTTTATGTGTTAAAGATAAGATTTCAAAAACAGAGGGATTTGTGCACTATAGCGGATTTAGTCTAAGATGCCATTAGAGAACATGCTAGAAATAACCACATTTTGTAACTTATATATATATATATATATATATATATATATATGTATATATGTTTTTAAGCCAATCTCATCAGACTATTATTAAACTTATTCATTGTATTTATGCTAGTCGTTACCTTTAAATTGTGATCCCACTGTATGTTTTCCATTAGGAGGCATTCATTACAGCCTTTAAAGGTATAATGGAGACATTGTAACTGGATATTTTTTGCGCAATTACTGTGTTCAGAGCCTTCAAACACTGCTGTATTAATTTTTCATGAAAAGGTTATGACCAGAATCTTGCTGTTGTGTTTGGTAAAAACTGGTCGGGTGGAGTGGCAGCACAGGAATCAGTGTTATCGATAGAAATGTTGTTGCGATCCATACCTCTAGGGTTCAGTTGGTACAGTAATTCAAGCAGACTTACACAACGCCTCCGCCTGCTGATCAGGACAGGCTGGAGACTGCCAACAGCTAGATGGTGAAACCAAGGGAGCATAAACTTGGAGATTGCTCTGAAAGTCTTCACATACGTATCTGAACATGCCCAGAGCATCTCCCCCTCCACAGCAAACTGTATTTATAGCTATTTAATTCAACAGATTCTGAGAGTATAAGCCTCTTAAGTCCGTCTCTTCATTGCTTTGGTTAAACTAGAGCAAGATGGTAAGATGGTAAGATGGTAAGGTTGGTAAGATGGTCAGATGGTAAGGTTGGTAAGATGGTCAGATGGTAAGGTTGGTAAGATGGTAAGATGGTAAGGTTGGTAAGATGGTCAGATGGTAAGGTTGGTAAGATGGTAAGATGGTCAGATGGTCAGATGGTAAGATGGTCAGATGGTAAGGTTGGTAAGATGGTCAGATGGTAAGATGGTAAGATGGTAAGGTTGGTAAGATGGTAAGATGGTAAGAGGGTAAGATGGTAAGATGGTCAGATGGTAAGGTTGGTCAGATGGTAAGGTTTGGAGCGTGACTACTCAATTCAATGAACCTCCTTAGCGCGTCACAGTCTATCATTTGATGTCCAGCTCTGTTTACTCACATTCAGGAGGTGGAGATCGGACAGAAATAATGGCGCTGATATTCTATGCGATACTTGGTTTGCTGCGTTACGAGGCAAATGATGTCTGCTGAAGTGTGTAATGTGCACAGCTTCTGTGCTGTCATGTAATGGGATGGAGAGAGATTAAAAAGGGCTAAATGGGAACGCCTTCAGAGGGTACAGCCAGGTACTATGTCAGCCCCCACAGCATACGCCAGTATTATTGTGATGTATCATGACATCATTGTGACCTTCCTATCACTCACACATGTGGAGGTAGACTGGGGGCTCCCCAGTATCCGTCCTGAGAGCCTCTTAAGCATTCGCTGCAGGTTTCTGCTTTTGCATTTCAATTTGCAAACATAAAAAAAAAAATTGATGAACTTGCATAAAATTGGACTTTTGGGATTGGCAGTTATTGTTTGAGTTAGTACATGGAATAACCATGGAATAATATTTCCTGCTGCATTCATCTGTGAATGTGTCCTTTTGAGAAACGGGGGTGGGGGTCCAAACAATCATCATTTTTTTCTTTGGCGGAGGGTTTTTTCAAACTCTGCCTCCGTCTCTATCTCATCAATCATGCTCATGAATGCCAAAATGATTTGTGATGAGCTCCCTCTGCGGGGGTTCCCTTGTGGAGCTGCGGGAATCGTTTTGTCTTGTAAGTGTTTCAGGGTTGTTTCGTTGGAAGCGGTAAAGCGGAAAAGGCTTGAATCACATCAGGGCAATGTTTGATTTTTTCAGTGAGGGTTTATTAATGATTTTCTTCTGTGCTTCATTACAAATTGATGAGGTACCATTTCTTTTGCAATTAGATCAAGCTTAAGATGATACGGTATTAAATAATGAGGAGATTTCAGTTAATTTAGATACCTAACACAATGGCTTAGAATTAAAGGCCTGAAAACACTTTTCTCCCTGATGATCCTCTTGAACATAAAAATGACGTTGGGTTTTATAAACATCATACGTCCATTTGTCAGTCTGTCCATCCATAATATGTATTTGTCCTGGAAATATCTCCCAACCTATAAATACTTCCTCCTTTAGAGTTTATACATATATCAACCAAGATAACTTAATCAACGTTAACTTGCTACTAATGTATTATTATTTTATTTAAATCTTTTTAAGAAGCGTCTTGATATTGTCTGGGGCATGAAAGGTAAACTATAAATGATAGCTTTACCAAACTTACACTTTTACATACAGTAAATTAGCTATAATAAGTTGTTGTGCAGTTTGATATTCTGAATTTTACATTTCTTTTATTTTGGTGTAGTTTTGATGGAAACGTGTTGTTGCATAGGTGACAGCTTTACTGGAACACATTTTGCAAACTACATATACTAGCTTCACCGAACGTAACGCATGTATTAGTCTGGACGGTGGTGACGGGTGTGGATGACTCTGCTGGGCTGATTTGTGATGAAGTTGGTGAATCAGGGATGACTGGATAGTGATGGGGAGGTAGAGGTTGTGCGTACAAGCTGCATGGACTACAATAATAAAGTGAAGAGAGAGAATCATCTTCAAAGAGATAGCATAGTCCTACAGTGAAGGTGACGATGCTATTATACAGATGTGATCAGTAGCTATTGACTTTACTCTTATCATTATCACATATTGTTGTCTTCTTGTTGTGCCTTTTACTTTGTTAAAGCACGTTGGTCAACCACGGGTGTTTTTACGTGTCCTGTAGAGATGAAGTTTGACTGGACAGGTTCATGAGAACAGCTGATGTCTCACTGACAGATCAATAATAATAATAATAATAATACATTTAATTTATACCATATCAAGACATCAAGAATGAAGTTGTGAATGATAGTGTGGTCTAAGACGTAAACTTAGAAGTGTGCAAAGGAAAAGTCTTCCTCACTGTACTTTTGTGTTTGATTACTTTGTCTGTCAGAAAAAAATTAACATATTTCCATCTCTGTAATTACCTCCACCGAGCAGATTCTGTTTTAACCTCAATTTGTCTTTTTGTTTGTTTATCAGCAAGGTTACGTAAAAACGAAATGATGGATCTACTTGAAATCTTACACATTTTCAAGGTATTGGCATATCCTAGAGAGCTTTACATTTTGGTCATGTTATGGTATGACCTCACGACGTGACATCATAAAATGGTGTTTTGGCAATAACTGGAAATATGATGGAAAGCTTGACACAACAATTTACCCAAAGTTATTTTTGGAAAACCATAGAGGTGACAAAATTTTGGTGACTTCAAAGGATGATGTCGTGGCATGACGTCATAAGAACACTTTCTTAACCATTGAGAGATTGGGTTCTTATGGAGTTTGTCTCGCCATAACTCTCTTAATAATGGATCGATTTAGTTGAACTTTGGTATGATGATGTATTGTCGCATCCTACATTGACATATCAGAAACGTGGAGATCTGTAACTGGAAGTGGACTTTATTATGGATCAGGTCTATTACATAGATCATTTTTCAGAAAGTATTCTAAAAAAAGAATGCGTTGATTCTCATCACAATAATGCTTACCTTGGAGGAGGCTTATGATCTCTGAGGGCTTTCTGGTTTTAATAAGAATTTTGACCTTTTCTCAGATAATTATAAATTTGAGGCTTATACTGGCCTCCCTTGTTTTAACATTTGAAACACATGACAGGAGCAGTCATAAACTTTTTTTCTTTGGATGCAGTATCTGTTCTTTTTTGAATGTTTGCTTTGATTTAGACATTGATATTCACAGCGTCTCTGTCAGAGTCAGTCCTAGCCAGGTCTTGTGATTTATAGCTAGATGTATTATACAATCGCTTCCAGCTTTAAAAAGCCAGTAACCCATTTGGTCCGACCAACAGTCCAAAACCCATGTTATTTCATTCATTCAGTTTTGTCTGATTCGGTTCCTAGATGTAAGAAAATGCACCTACAAATGTGAACTGATATGTTAATGCCTTTGGAGTTTTTACACCATGAATAGCTTTTCTGTCTTTGACACAAACTTTCTGTTGGGGTTGTTTACGTCCAACTTTCTGTTGCTCATGATCCTTGTTGTAAAGTGTGAATACAACCCACACATTTGAAACCAGAGGGGATTTTAGCTGGCAGTTGGTCCACATTATTAACAATGCTCTTTGTTCTGCTAATTTACCCCGCGTGTAAGTGAATAAGGAAGTCATTACTTGGATTTTTTACGATACATTTCTTTCAACATAGCAACAACAGCTTGCTTCTGTGCAAACACATAAAAGAGACAATGTGTTATGGAAGCTTGACCAGCCACTGTATGCCGGACATGCCTTGTTTATGTCGTTGATAGGCTGCTCTTATTCTGTAGGTTACTGGGAGAATGATGCTGCACACACAGTTATGGAAAATTAATGTGTGTCAAACTCATTTTAGATAAATGGTGTGTGAAAAACAGGTGAATGGATTGAAGTGATTCTCCTGAGACGACATGGCAATAGCTGTTTAATGGTTTAAGAATCATTTGGAATGTGAAAGAATGAGTGCTCCTGCTGTCAGAAAGAGATTGAATAGATGTTGTTTTGATCTATTAGTTCCTGTCAACAACTGTCCAATTAAATTCTAACCTGGAGCCATTGACAAGATGCTGTTCCACATTTTAAAGTAAACAAAAAACACGTTTCCATTAGTTGGCTGATCCGGTTTTATTTTTCTTACGTTCTTTCTTTAAAGGTCTGACCAGTATAGAACATACATAATGCTGCTCTACGCCCGATTTGTTACAAAAATAGAAGCTTTCAAACTCCATTGATGCAGCGGACATATTTCTGCTCTGCCCACCTATTTTCACAGGGGAGTGCTCTGAGCTGATGGCGAGTTTCATCGCATGGTGCAATGACCACCACCTGAAGCTCAATATTAACAAAAGCAATGAATATTTGATGGTCTGTGATGCTTTTGATTCCAATGTTCTCGCAAAGAAGCTACAAAATGAAACAGGGATGCTGGCACAGAATATCTATATAACCATGACACTTTCAAGGAGGGCGTCCCAGATTATTGGCGCCCATTCAGTATTCAGCCGCCTGTGAAATATGATCACTTTCTCCCCCTCTGTTCCTGAGTTATATCAGAGAATAATGGGCAGAAGAATGTTTTCAGAGGACATTAAGAAGTCACAGTGAAGTTGACCTTTGACTTTGTTATATATAATGTCGTCATTTCATCATTTTATTCCATGACATATTTGAGTTACATTTTAAGAAACATATGGCCCAAAAGATTTGGACCATAAAGGGATTTTACCATCTGATCATTGAATTATAAGAAATAATATGAGTTTATAGCATGGAGTTCAAGTGGATAATTATTCCAAATGTTAATGATCAAATGCAACTGGTGACATTCAGATATTCTTGGCATTTACTTACTTACTTACTTACTTTATATTGTGCAATTCAACTTATTTATTGGAATTGTTTAGATATGTTCCAGTAATAGTAGGCAAAAGTTTCTTCTGGATCCATCCACGCATCATTATTGACTTTCAGAAAACAGTCTTCGGGATTCCGTTCCTGTATCGACACTGGGATCAAAATATTAACTTTTGGCTGTGACATATAGCTACTGCTTTTCCCCGGCACCTCACCTTCCTGTCAAAACCTAGCCACCGTGAAACAAAGCCCCTTCGAATGCATTGTTGCTGTGGTTTGATCTATCTTTAGCTGTACGTCTGCCATCTCCGCCTTCTTGACAACATCTGACTAGACATGATGTGCAGCTGGAGAGGAGGCTTGCCTTTACGCTGCTCCTGAGGACGGTTCAGTGTGTCTCAGCCAGCCTGCCTGGGATGGTGTATGCTGAGTGTGTGCAGTTTGGGTTAAGTCCTCTCTCTCTCTTTAAAGCAGTCTGCTGGCCAGGGGACACTTCCACTGTAACAAGGTATCAATGGCTGGTGTCTGTGAACTAAACTGTAAATGCTGAGTGAAAGGTAATGATCACTGTAGGTCTCAATGCTGGACAAGATCTCCAAACATCCACCAGCCGCCTACCTGTAGTGCAATCCTCCGCTATGCTCCACTTAGCGCATTGACAAAGTAGAAAGTGGCTTGTCTGCTCTTGTCTCATTCTCAGGGGCTTCTAGGCATGCTGCCCATGGGGATCGAACATCCACGCCATCTCCTCAACTCTCCTCACAGCTTTTACTTAAGTACCCCATTATAAATATCAGAGCCATGGCATAGTGCTGCATGCATGCATGCAGAGCTAGTCATTCCTAAATGTGTTGCAATGGAGATCATCAATCTTACCTGTAATGGTGTTGGTGCATCTTGCAAAAAAGGTATTGCACATGAATATTCGGGAGCCTCAAAGTTTATTTGTTTTTTTGTATATTTATCGACTCTGCAAAGATTTATAAAGTGTTCGGTCTACTCTTAATGTATTTTTTTTTAAATTGCCTCAGTGTTGGAGGTCATGCAGGGCTATTATTCATTAATAATTTGCTGACTGTTTTGTTTTTATTTTAATCATCTGTGAAATGATAGACGTGAGCCCAAGGTGACATAACCAATGCTTGTTTCACCGGACCAACACTCTGGAACTGGAGGAGTGGCTTTTTATCACAGGCTATGGCAAAGAAAAAGCAAATACTCAATTTAACCCTTTGATGTCCTCACCAAGAGAAGAATTGAAAAAATGTAATTGAATCGAAGATTTACTTTGGAAAGTTTAATTTCTTGTGGGCATTAATTAACATCTAAAAGACTATAAATTAATCGTAAAATGACAAATCGTCTGCTGAAAAATATTTTAGACAATAAAAAACAAAAGAAATAAAGGAAAATAGTATGTTTTGATCATTTTAGCTCAAACTTTTGCTATAGAATAATTAAACTAATTGCCTAGTATGAAGTTACATAATTATGTTTAATAAGTCCTCACATGCTATAATATGCCAAAAAAAAACAAGCCTACTTATCAATTAGGACTTTCTCAATAGTCATGGTTAATGCCTCCTTCTTCGTGGACACTTTGACCCGTAGTGTCCACCAGGGCTCCGTTCTTGGCCCCTTACTTTTTAGTGCTGACTCTGGGTTGTATTATAAACAGGTTCAGGTATGTGACACACATTTTTCACAAAAAATAGTGACTCAAAGTGTGTTGTGCTCAGCCAAAAACAAGACTGAGCAGGACATTAAAGGATGAACTTAATGTTGTGTTTTTTAAAGTTAATTTTCTGTGCATAATTATTTGTTCATCTCAAGTAAAATGCAATCACTTCTAACTAGTATGATAATTCCCTCTCTATCGTGAGGGAGGGAACCCTAACAAGGTTCCGGTTGTAGTTTCAGTGATAGTTCTATGTTAAAATGTCCCATTTTTACAATGATCAATTTGGAAAAACAATACATTATTTATAACAACTATGCCCCCCCCCCAACAATTTCTTCAAATCTCTAAAATGCTCTTCCTGCAGTGACAGCGTTCAGTGATGCATTTATATTTCTCTTCTCCAAGAGAGTTTTTATTGCAACATTTTTATATGAACCACCAAACCGTTGTGTCAACACTTGGCGGTTTATCACGCTGGCAGCCTCACATATGGCATGTTGTATTAAAATATCTTGACATATTAAAAAAAAAAACACACACTATGACACATTTGCTTAGAGTAAGAAGCTGAGCCAACAGCTTTATTCCTGTCTTTTTTCCCTTCCCACTGACTCTCCTGAGGATGAAGAATGCCATCATACTATTGTCCTGTGTTGCTTTTATTGTAGACTGTTTCATGCCAGTGAGATATAATTTCCTCTTGAACCTGTCCTCATTCACCCAAGGACATACACTTGTCTGCATCAGCATCCCCCAGTTATTTAAAACGGGAGCCTGCTTTTCGTTATGGCTTCTGACATGACCTAAAATGTGATAGGAATAATGTCATTCAGTTTTTGATGGATGCGAGTTCTAACTTATGCAAGGAACTTGGTAAGTCTGTACACTAAGCCCTCTAGAGATCTTATTAAAAGTGCAGAGGAAAGATTGTGTGGAAAACACAGATTTATATTGATGCTTTCCTCCTCATGTTATACAGTTCTGAAGGATGTGATGTTAAGTTTTTTTTTTATCTTAGACTGGTTATCCATCAATCAGAGGGCACATTGGAAGAACACAGTGAATGTATACTACATTCAAACTCTGCACTTAACGCTTTAATGTTCTGCTCAGCTGTTTGGCTGAGCTCATTCTGAGTCGCTATTTCTTATTGAAAAATAGAACTGAACATCTTTCATAATTTGACCCAGTGGCAGCATGTATATGCTAAATAGTAAGGGGCCAAGGATGTAGCCCTGGGGGACACCACGGGTCAAAGGAGGAGGAGGTATTAACCATGGCTGAGAATGTCCTATTTGATAAGTAAGATTTTTGTTTGTTGCTATATTAAAGCATACTTACTAAAGAACTAACAAAACAGAAAAATGAAAACCGATAGAACCGATGGAATCTAATAGTATTCTAAAAACATCATTGACCAAAACGTTGTGCTTATCTATTTAATATGGACTTTTTTCCATGAAATACATATCTGATTTTTTTTTAATTTAAAATTATGCTTGACCAAACAATTTGTCATTTTAATTAAAATTTTGGGCACCAAAGGTATTCAATTAATTAATGCCCCAAAGGAAAACAATGCAAAGACCTACATTTTCCATATTCTTTTCTTTCTTGGTGAGGACATTTAAAGGCTTTTAAGTGCCTTGGATGTGTGAAAGCATGTGGCATTGAGTGAATGAGTGTTTGATGGAACAGTCATTTACAGCGACCCCAGGCTGACCCCTCCGTTTAGTTTTAATAGGGCGGTAAAACTAGGAGTATAGTCTATCCATTCAGGGTCAGAAACATGGAGATACTCCCAGTTTATTAGTTCTTTACGCTGATTAGCCATAACAATATAGACACTGACACTGATGGGTGATGTAAGAATCTGAACGACAGATTGTGAAGACAGATCTCCTAAACTGCAGATCTTGTTGGGTGGTCCGGTCCTGCACCACGATGGTCTAAGAAAGGACAAGTGTTGAAGTGGACAATGTTGTCCGATCCCACACAAGAGCCACTGTAGTACCATCTGGGCCTGCAATGTCTTCACTGACAAGAAAGGCATATCCCTGAAAAGCCCCCAATCGCCTGTGTTGTTCAAGCAATTAGCCTGATCGAACTCCTCACGTTGGATTTGACTCATTTATAATTTCATTAACAGACCATATTGACTCAACCTAACAAACTAACTGTTGTTAGTTACTTGTGTATTTGTGTTAATTCATAAGAGCTAAATTGAGACACAATTAGACATATGGTTGGGAAGTTTTTTGCAAAGAAAAAGCCCACCCAGTGAGGGAAATTGAATGAACAATCACAGTAAAATATGATGAATACAAGTTAGATCTCCTTGAGTCGACTCATATGCACCAAATTTGGACTAAATCGGACCAACATTTGGAAGCAATTATGGCCTGAAAACTTTGATTTGGGAGATCCTCCATCCTCCTTGTTGCAGAAATGTGCAACTTACCTTTTATCAAAATGAATCCAGTTCTTCCTTGCACTAAGGTGAATTTGAGCAAAACCTTTGAAAATGATCCATTACATAATTTTTGAGTTATCATGTCAACATGAAGGATCTACTGATATTACGTCTGAGTCAACCAGAAACATTTGTTTGCTTCATCGGTTCTGCAATCGGGTTTTAAAGAAGCCAGCCATCTCTTCAAACTCTGAGCATCAGTAAAAAGCTGATTTTCGCCTGTCTATATACAGAAATTAGTAGCGCTTTATCTCAGATTTGAAATCAGTGCCATCTTTGTGTGCATCTCCTCCTGGAGGAAGTCCAATCATGCTGCCCGTCGGCCTGACAGCGGAACTCCTTTAGCCTTGGAAAGATATGAACAGCCTTTTTCTTAGGTTGTCTTAATCTAGACCACAGACCACGGGGAGCAGAGCAAAATGTAGTCACAGTGGAATCAAATACCTTCATGCTTATCGGTTTTGTTCATGTTTACTAGCTTATAAGTCTTTTCTTTTAACAACTCCCAAGTCATCAACAGGACTAGTGACAAAGACAAGGCAAAAAATGCTCCCAATCATACAACTGACTTCCATGTATTCATTTCATAAATGGCTAAAAAATAACATATTTTCAATCTGTTGTCTGTAGCCTTCGAACACAGACTTGCAACAAACATTTTCCAAGCTCAGCTTATATGAGAGGATGAAAAAGACAATACAAACATTCATCCTGGTCTTTCTTTTCTTAATTTAATGATTTTCTCAGTCGTTGATATCTAAAATGTTGCTCAGCTGTCTAGTCAAGTTTTGATCTGAAATGTCACCCACAAATATAAAGGAATTGACGGATCAAAAACACACATATTAATGTTAAAATTAGTCTACAGCTGCCACAGTTCCGTTCAGTTGACTGTGAAGTTGCTTTTTGGTAACGAACGGAATAAGAGGAAACTGTAATGACATCAAGAATGTTGATCTCATTTGGATGGAGTGTGAGTGTGAATCCATAAAAAGTTTGTCAGGGGGAACCAGGGGACATAGCAGATGGCAGAGCACATATGCTCTGGGTCGTTTTGGCCAGGTACACTGATGAATACCTCTGAGAGTTGGCCTACCTTTGCTGATATGCAAAAGAACTCGGACACGAAGTTCTCCATGCTGAATTCCTGTGAAAGTTGAGTTTGTAAAAGATGTAGAAGACCGGATCTTGAATAACACCTTACAATAACGTTTTTTTTATTATAATGAATGAGTCCTATCTCATAGAGTTGCTAATGCTATGATCACATACTTAAGAAAGAAGTGAGGAATAAGCCAGGAATTGCTTGATAATGGTGTGAAATAAACAGAAGTTCCAGAAGATAGTGATGAGTTACTAGAGAGGAGACTGGGATATACAAAGGGTTGCTAATTTATTATTATTAGTAGTAGTGATTCATTTATGAGTAATTGTGATTCAATCATACAGGTAATTCTTCAAAGTAGTATTTGACTACTCTGATCCAACCAGGGAATGCACAAAAAGGGTCGTAACTAAATTATTAATGCTTGCTTCAACTTTAGTTGCACTTTATAGCCCACATTATTTTCTCTAAGAAATAAAAAAAACACACTCAAGAACACACAAGAATCATTTACCTTCACTGTTATGTGGCAGCTAATCATTTCCTCAGCTTGGAAGCTAAGGGGCTCCCTAACTCTGTGCTGTCTCTAAATTTGAGTTTATTTTCTTCACTGCTACTAGCTAGTTTTGAATATTAAAGTTATGCCCTGCACACATAATGCATGATCAAAACATTAAGCCCCTGTTCTACCTTTCCGCCTTGGGTTCGTTGAGACACTAAATTCACATCTGTTACTACCTCTGCTGCTGTCAGAAAATAGAAACAACCATTACATTGACATTCTTGACACGGAACAGAGGGGCGTGATAAAGGCACACCAGGCCCGCCTTTGAGAAGCTGTATAGACGGGGCTTTATTTCCTTCAAGCAAAGTGTTGCATAACACTACTGATTACTAAGTCATTACTTAAACATGACCTGTTCATTACTTTCCCTCCATGCGTTACCTCCAGTCACTATTCATTCAAGAAAGAAGCCAGGGATACTGTTGCCTGCGGTCCTGTCGCTCCGGCCCATTGCTTTCAAAACAAAATCCAAAAGACAAAAGAAAGGAAGAAATTACTCAGCATAGAATAACCACTCAGTATGATACACCATATAATGTAAAAACTTTAAATAATGAGAAGATAATGATGGATGAAGAAGAAGTTACAAGTTATGGTATAACACGATCAAGAACAACTCATGAATAATATAATATTAAATCTTCCTTAGGGTTCATTAGAGAAGCACTTTCAAGGTAATTTTCTCATTTATTTGATATTCCACAAACCATTAACTAATCATAAGCCACTCTTAAGAATTCAGCCTCAGGGCCACCCCTAGCCAAATTGAGGCTTAAACAGGTTATTTAATATTACAAATAAATAAATATAAAATAAATACTTAATAAAATAAATATATGTCTTTGTTTAAAAAAAAAGTTTGACCTGTAACTAAAGTAAATAAATAAGTAGTATAATAATAAAAGTATTAGCAGCCAGTCCTTTAATACTTTAACTTTAATTTAAGTTAGTTGAACCTCAAATGACTATATTGTGGTCACAAACAGCAGTTAAATCAGAGAATTAGAAACACTAAATGTAACATATAAAATATAGAAATATAAAAATATGTATAATCCAGGGGTTTATGTTTCGTTTACTCATAATAATTCTCTTTTTTTTGGGAATATATAATGAAAAACAGTGTTAATATCCAAACAATAATCAAATATGTAATAATAATTTTAATATTATATACATCATCACTATCAACCATACATATAAAGATGAAATAATAATATCCCTAATAATATGATTATTACTTTTAATGTTTGAACATACTTCTCTGTCAAGAATAAACTAAAAGTGTAAAGCGTTCTACAACCTCTGGCTGTTATGAATTAAAGCTATCAACTGATATTAAAATTTATTTTAAAAAATCCAATTATAGGGAAATATGAATTGATATTTGACCATAAATTCCGACTTCCGTGACTACCAGCTGGTGAGTTTGCTGCTCCTGTTGGTCAAACATGAATGCAGGGTGAAGATAAACCTGCAAAGAGACATCAAAGAATGACGATAAAGACTCTCCCTGGAAAATCAGCTTCACTGAATGTCCGTATGAACGGTTACAGAAAATGAATGACTGAATGAATGAATGAATTTCCAGACCAGGTTGAGACTCTGCCCAGTGCTACTCTAGTAATCTAGTGCTGTGAATTATGTAAATAATATGACTTATAGATTCTTATTTTAACATACCTGCAGGTGAACAGCCCCTACCTCACGCCGTCGCTCACTCTCTCACTCTCTGTCGGAGCAGACGAGTGGCTCGTTACGTGTCTTGGGTGCATGCTGCATGCCGGAGGTCCTGCAGTACAAATTTTATTGAGACTATGTGACCTCCACACATTGCCCCCGGCTAATTATTGGGACTGCATTGACTTTAAGTCTATCTACCACCCACATTTGTCACATTTAAGTTGATTAACCTGCAAGAATGATACAAAATAGCATTAATATTTCTTGCTTTAGTAAACTTTTCTTGGATAAAAAGTTGATATTTGAAGCTGTAGAGATGATTTTTAGGGGACTGAATTTAGATGCAAGTCTCACAAATCAGAAAAGTTTTATAAACATCGGATTTGGATGCTAACAAGAAGTCACCAACTCTTTCTCAGAGACACATACTTTATATAAGTTTGTCTCGAGGAAAACAAAAATGGAGTGGTTGTAATGGCAGGTGGGTGTTGACAACGTGTTCTGAACTGTTACCGATGACAGCAGTAACAAAAAGTCATTGTCAAAATACGAGTAACACATACGAGCAGCGGTATATCAAAAAAGAAACAGAAAACATCTCTCTGCTTTAAATTCTATTATTACACATACCATTTACCTCAACTTCCTGTCAGCAACCACATACTGGTTTGAAAACTCTGTAACCTTGGTGATCAACGAGGAAGGGGTTCCCTTTTGCCCATGGAGAGAAGATATACTTTGTGTCCAAGAGACCAGGTGGAAAGGCAGCAAATCTAGAAGCATTAGAGGAGGGTACCAACCGTTCTGTCATGGAGTTGATGGGAGAAGAAATGGGGTAGGGGTGTTTCTGAGGGAGGATCATGTGAAGAGTGTTCTGGAGGTGAAGAGAGTGTCAGACAAAGTGATGAGTAAGAAGATAGAAATGTGAGGTGTGATGATGAACGTTGTCAGTGCTTATGCCCCACAAGTTGGTTGTGAGTTGGTAGAGAAAGAGAATTTTTGGAGTGAGTAGGATGACGTGATGGAGAGTACCCCCAGGGATGAGAGAGGAGTGGTTAGAGCAGACTTCAATAGTCATGTTGGAGAAGGGAACAGGGGAGTGGAGGAGGTGATGGGCAAGTATGATGTGAAGTACAGGAACATGGAAGAACAGATGGTGGTAAATTTTGTGAAAAGAACAAAATGACTGTGGTGAACACGTATTTCAGGAAGAGGGAGGAGCACAGTGTGACACACTGTATAAGAGCAGAGGTAGGAGCACACAGGTTTCAGATGCAACCTGAGAGACTGGAGACTACAAGATGGTGACAGGGGAGAACAAAGCCAGACAGCATAGAATGGTAGTAATTAGCCTGACTCTGGTGGTTCAAAAGAGCAAAAGAATAAAGGTAAAACAGAAGATCAAATGGTGGAAATTGAGGAAGGAAGGCTGCTGTGGGAACTTTAGGGAGGGGTTCAGGCAGAGACAGTTCAGAGTTCAGAGACAGGCTTCGGTTGGTGGTGAAGAACTGCTAGATGACTGGGCAACCACAGCAAATGCGATAAGGGAGAGGGGTAGGAAGGTGCTTGGTGTCTCATCTGGGCAGGGGAAAGAAGATAAGAAGACTTGGTGGTGGAATTAGAGGAATCAAGAGAGTACAGGCAGGAAAGGTTAACAAAGAAGAAGTGGGATAGCAAGAGAGATGAATAAAGCAGGTAGGAGTACAAAGACAGCAATGATATCAGCTACAGTAATCCACTTTCTTCCGCCTCTCCAGGGTTGGGCCGCGGTGGCAACAGGGTCCCGGGAAGATAATAACAATAATAGTAATATGAAAGATTTAACTATAACTTAAATCTTATATTATATTAAAATACTATATTATAATAAGAATAATAATATCAACGATAATAATTGTGATCATTATCATGATCATATTGTAATCAGTTGGCATCGAGCAGATAGAGCATCCATCCACCTGACCCTGCAGGATGAGAAAGCACAAGGCACAAGCAGAATAGCTAAGAGCTAGTTTATGCCGGCCTTTAGTATAAACTTTATCATTAAGGAAGGTTTTAAACATACTCTTAAATGCAGAGAGGGTTTCTGCCCCCGAACCAAGATTGAGAGATGGTTCCTCAGGAGAGGAGACTGATAGCTGAACGCTCTTGCTCCGATTCTACTTTTGGAGACGCTAGGGACTACAAGTAACCCTGCATCCTGGGAGTGCAGTGCTCTGGTTGGAAAATATTGAACTACGAGATCTTTCAGATACGTGGGTGCCTGACCGTTAAGGGCTTTGTACGTGAGCGTGTACGAAGGATATTGAATTTGAATCCTGAATGACTGAATTCATTTTTCTGCATCTTTTTGAGACAGAATGTGCCGTATTTTTGCCTTTTTGTCCTCCTTTTTCTAGGACAAAAAGGCAGTCCTAGAAATCTGTTTAATGTGGGAGTCAAAGGACATATCCTGATCAAAGATAACTCCCAGGTTCCGCAGAGTGCTGCTGCAGTAGTTATATTTTCAGATAAAGTTTTTTCTAATCTGCTTGCGTCCCACAACAATAACTTCAGTTATATCTGAATTTAATAATCGAAAATTGTAGGTCATCAAAGTCTTAATGTCTTTGAGACATGCATCTAGTTTGGTTAAGTGATTTGTTTCACCTGGTATCATTAGTAAGTACAATTGGGTGTCATCTGCCTAACATTGAAAGTTTATTGAGTGATTCCTGATAATGTTGCCTAAAGGGAGCATACAAAATGTGAATAAAATTGCCCGATCACAGATCCCTGGGGAACTCCATGGGTGACTTTGCTATGCATTGAGGATTCATTGTTAACACAGACAAACTGAGATCCGTCTTATAAATAAGAATTAAACCAATTTAATGCTGTGTCTTACATGATGCCGATTAAGTTTTCAATTATTTGTAGTAGAATTTGGTGGTCAATAGTATCAAATCCAGCACTAAGATCCAACAACACCAGAACAGAGACCAGTCCCTCGTCAGATGCCATTCAAAGGTCTTATTGACCAGTGCTGTTTCTGTGCTATGGTGAACTCTAAAAAAAGTTCACTCTTCAATCTTCAAATAAACTATTAGTACGCAGAAAATGACTTTCTCTAGGATTTTAGAGCGGAAGGAAGGTTAGATATTAGCCTTTAATTTGCTGAAGCTCTGGATAAAGGGTCGGCTTTTCAAGCAGTGGTTTGATTATTGCTGTTTTAAAGGATTGTCGTAGCCAGAATTTAAAGAGAGATGGATGATTTCTAATAGAGAGTTGCTGACTAAGGGAAAATGTTGTTAAGGTAGACTAGTTGGGATGGGGTCTAGGAGACAGGTTGTTGTTTTGGATGAGGAATGGAGAGAAGTTAATTGTTTTAGATTAATTGGACTGAAGCAGCTTTGAAGAGAATGAAAAATGGAAAGGCGGTTGGTCCTGATGACACACCGGTGGAGGTAGCAAGGTGTCTAGGAGAGAAAGGAGAGGAGTATTTAATTAGATTGTTCAACACTATCTTGGTACATGAGGGGATGCCTGATGAATGTAGAAAAAGAATACTAGTGCCGATGTTCAAGAACAAGGGTGATGTTCTCAGATGTAACAACTACAGGGGTATGAAGCTGATGAGCCACACGATGAAGATCTGGTAAGGAGTGTTGGAAGATAGGTTAAGAAAAGGGGTTACAATTTGTGAGCAGCAGTATGGTTTCATGCCAAGAAAGGGAACTACAGTTGCAATGTTTGCTTTGAGAATGCTGATGGAGAAGTCAGAAGGAGTTGTATTGTGTCTTTGTGGACTTAGAGAACGCATACGACAAAGTAGTGGTAGAAGGATGATGGAAATAGAACCGCCAGGAAGGAGAAAAAGGTGAGGCCAAAGAAAGACATGCAGTTGTTTGGTGTGACTGTGGAAGATTTAGCGGAAAGGGGAAGAAGAAAACAAATGATCTGCTGTGGTGCCCCAGAATGGAACGGTCTAAACAAGAAGATTGTTGACATTTCTGAATAGGGCAATTATGCATTGTAAAATGTGTGTAGAAAGAATGCATAAATGAATAAATTAGCAGTGATGATTAGCTATCGGATTTGAAGTGACACATCACTTGATTACCAGACATGTGAGTGACGTGAGGTAATTTTGACTTCTTATGCCAGCCTGTGTGGGTAGTGATAAATCCCTGAGTGGATGCCCCCTCAACTTCACATTTTTCATAGTGTCTGTGTGTGGTTAACATTAGTAATGCAAAGTCATCATGTATTGAATCTGCTGCCTGTTTTCTTATTTATATGTTAATGTGAGCAGCATCTGCTGCTCTGTATGCATGTTCAGCATAATATGGTGCCATGACTGAAGTTCTCCTGTTAGCAGTAGATAAATAAGGGACATAGAAATGGGTTACTACAGTAAAGTCAGCCTGGGACAAGTATCCTAGTTTCACCCTCACAGCCCTTTTAATTCTGAATGCCTCGTCACAGGCCAGCTCTGATACAGAGCTATTAGTTGGGAGGAAATTCCCCTCAGCTGCTGTAGCTGCTAAGGTAGGGCTTACTCCGGATTATAGACAACTGCAGGTGGAAATCCTACTTGGTACCATCAGGGCAAAAAAAACATACAAAAACCCTTTCTGTAAAGGTTGCGGTCAATGCTGATTCAGAGTCAACAAGCTATCCCAATATCCCAACACTGTGACATTTACCTGAAGAACACTTTCTGTGTGTTTTTTCTGTCACTCTCATGGGCTGCAGTCGCATTGTTCCAGTTTTCTAGGCGACAGAAAAGCAGATTAAATGTGAAGGTAACATTTTAAAGATGCAGTTTTCGGAAGTTTTATACATTGTAATAAAATGTTGCATTTCATATGTCTCTACTAACATTGAGGAAAGACAAAAAGCTGTGTATTATTTCATATTGTCAAAAAAATAAGGAAATCTCAGTGTTAGGCCGAAAACTTTATTTATGTTTAAATACGTTGTTTTTCACCTTTTTTTAAATTTCTTTTTACCTCGATTAAAAAAGGAGGTTATGTTTTCTCCCCTATGCATTTGTTTGTATGAGAACAAGATTATAAAAAAAGAAACAATGTCTGTTTACTGGACCCGCCATGAAAAGTGAACTTCTTTACGATTGTATGCGGATCAATACTCAGACATATTTTTGGAGTTGTCGGTCAATTTTAATCAGTGACACTTAAAAATAGACAATTATTAAAAGATGAAGCAAAATGCATGCCATTATTATTTAAAAGAATGATGTAATCGTAAATTAGAAAATAAGTACAAACACAGTGAAAGAGTAGAAAACATATGAATGAAAACATCAAACATACAAAGACTATTGTAACACAAAGAACAAAGCATTGTAATTCAGTGCAGCGGGTTCTACCAGAAGCTACAATAGATTTATTCATAATCGTTCAATTTCACCTGCTAGTCCTCTAGGCACATAAGTCAGCTTCTCCAGTACAATACAGGTTGCTGTCTCTTGCACCCATGCACTCAACTTAGATATTTCCATTTTTCTCCAGGGTGAGACAATCGTCCTACGATCTGCTGGAGTCAAAGGTCATTTAAAGTTGAATGTTTTGATGTTTTGTCACCTTTATTACTGAAGTACATATTGTCAAGAAATACAATGATTCACCAATGTTGTAAAAGAAAAGTGCAGGGATTGAACTGAGACTACGTTGTCTTCCCCGACAACAAGTCCCTGAAAAGCCCCCAAACCCCTGTGTTATACAATCCATCCCCCTTTCTGAATTCCTCAAATTAAATGTGACTCATTAATAATATCAAACAGTCGTAATTGACTCAACCTAACTATTTCTATGAAGTTAGAAATATGCTCTAAGATTAGATCCCAGCGTGACTCAATTATGAAGATAAATCCTGTTAACTATTATCTGTGAGCTCAGTAATAAAACCAGACAGTTTCCTTCTGTCATTTCATCTGAGCTGAATTGAGACACAGTGTTATTGTTATATACAGAAGTTATGGACGAGCTTTAGCGACAAAAAGAAAAAGTGAACTATTATAGTGAAATATGATGTGTACAAGTTAATTCCTTTATGTTGATTCGCATAAGCCAATTTTAAAATAAACAGCCATATCATTGACAGGTAACAGTCAGAAAACTCCGCTTTTACAAAAAAGCCCCCCTAGTGAGTGAAATATGAACATTACAGTAAAATATGACAAATTTAAGTTGAATCCCATTGAGGTGGTTCATATGATCTAAATGTGGACTAAATTGAATCAACTGTTAGAAAGTTATGTTCGATAAACAGTGTTTTCCCTAAAAAAGCTCCACCTAATGAGTTTTGGAGAAAATATATTTAAATAGAATAAATATACTATATACAAGATAGATCTTCCTGAGTCGATTCATATGCACCAAATTTGGACTGAAGCTTCAGCACCGCGCTCACAGCTGCCGGGTTCACAATTGACATGAACTGAAATGAGATGCAAGTGGTTTTATGTGAGGATCCACATCCACTGTGCTTCAGAGTCTTTGCAGCTCAGTGCGGATTTGTTTGAAGATGATGTCGTGGCCATTACAAATGCTTTTGAAGGGGTGAATGTTCATGCACAGCTCCACCAGTCCCTGTGGTTGTTACAGAGACACCGACTGTATTTATTTAGTCCTCTCACCATATTCAGGTAAATAAAGTACAGAAGTGCTTTGCTGTCGTACCAGAAAATTAAAAAAACCATCAATATCACGTTAGAACGTGATCATTTTCAGGTTTTTACATGAATATTTAGATAGATAATAGATAAGATGTGAAACTTATCATCATCATGCCATGAAGTGAAAATGATCTATGACGTTATAAAATGAAAATGATATATTATATTTCATGTAAAAACGTATAACTTATGACATTTAACGTGAAACTTATCACTTTATAACGTGAAAATCATCACCTAAAAACATGACATCAAGGTACTTCCATACTTAATTTACCCGAGTAAGGTGAGAGGACGAAATACTTTCAACTGGTAGCTCTGTAACAACCACAATAAAAAAACAAAAAACGTTTTATTATAACAAAAAACATACAACTATTTTACATGGCCACTCCTCCCTCGGGGGTGGGTCAAAGGCAGAGAAGAAATTTCACGTTGTTGTACTTGTATGACTGTGTGATCAATGAAGTATTATTATTATTATGTTTTTGCCTATCCCAAAATTTAAAAAAAGGTGAAACGTAAATAATAATATCTGAAATCAGAAATGGTTTCAGGTTGATTGTTAACCTGTAAGAACCCCCAACCATTCCTATACACATATTCCACAACATGAATCAAATAGAAATGTTTACAGTACAAAAATATACATGATATTATAATAATATATGTATATTTAGTAGTTATTTTTTATTTTTTAATCAATTTATTCAAATAATTTCACAGCATTTCAAGAGTTCTTTCAAAATGATTTATTTTATTTTTTTATTGTAATCAAGGAAAGTGTAAAATAACTTTATAGATATTAATTTTAAGTAATTTATTCCAGCCCTAATTATGGTATCTTTCAGCCCGACCAAAAACCACAGGAAGTTTGATTAACACAAATATGTTTAGGATTACTCTGCAAGCGAAAGAAGTCCTGCAGCTGTGGAATGCCTCTTTGTAACCAATCCCTCTGGACTAATTCTTCCAAACTTTCTGATTGGAATCACTGAGTGTTTGTGTGTTTGCATTTGTGTGTGTGTGTTGAACAGCTGTGTGAGTTCCGCCCATGGTGGAACTCCAGCACAACAAGCAGACAAAGTGGTAGAAGCGTTTCCTGCTTCTTTTGGCTGAGACGCTGTGCAGAAAGACTTTGGTGTTGTGCTCAGGTCCTAGAAAGCTAGGAAGGAATCATGCTGTTAAATGTTGCCGCTTTGTTGTCTGAACTATTTTGGACATTCATAAGTGTATCTCAGTGGGAAAAGACTCACTGTTGGGTAGAGGCATAAACCATGCTGCAAAAGTACCCAATCCTCCAGACACAGGAAACCTGTTTCTCAGAACAAATATGTATTAAGCAAAGACACACGGTACCACCCAAAGCTGTAGAGATCCAGCAATTGAATGCAATTATTTATAAAGTCTGAACAGCCTTTTCTGATTTTGGCTGTTGGCTAATTGACAGAATGCTCAGAAATTTCTGTAACTTTCCTTTAATCGACTTAAAAAAGAAAAGTCCATGTATAATTTTTTAAGTTACCTTTTTTGACAAACAGCACCAGGAAGGAATGATCTTGTCTTTCTTAAAACAAATCTCAAAATCAAAAGTCAAAACACAATCAAGTGCTTCATGTTACTTGATAAGAATTTTATACAGTGCAGCTAAATTACATGAACTTTTCCAAACAGAAAGGACAATGTACCTGTAGGTTGTTTGTTGTTCCTAATGTTTTTAGGGTTTTTTCTCTGTGGCTTAATTTCAACTTCTAAGTAGTTTGATTTTCATGTTTCCATGGTGATATGTTTGACGCAATTGTAGTTCTTCTTATGACATACTTTAAGCAAGTTTTTGCTTATTCTAAACAAAGAAAAGTAATTTATTTAACCCTGTAATGTCTTGCTCAACAGTTTGGTTGAACGCATTTGAAGTCTCTAATTCTTCTTGAAAAACGTGGCTGTGGTGTGAATAATATCACCTTGTAGCAGCAGTAAATGCTAAACAGTAATGGGCCAAATATGGAGCCCTGGGGCAAAACACAGGTCAAAGGGGCCACTGAGAATGTTATTTTGTTGATTTAATTAAAATTAGAATTTTAGTTGCTTGATGGAGTTGATCTCTGAAGAATTTATGAATTCATCCAAGATTAATAATTAGAAGAAAAAAAAAGGTTATGATGAGACAAAAAAGAAATCTTTATTCTTAAAATAAGATCCTGTTCCTCTGCCATCATTGTTCATGGTTACTAGTTAAAACTACCTCAATAATAGCTGGAATACCTTACTCAGAAAAATGAAGATATATTTTTCCTAAAATAAGATCACTTACTTTTCTATGAAACAAACATATATATATATTTTTTTTTATATTTTTTTGAAATTCCTTTATTGCAATGTATGAATCGATTCACTGTTAAATTACATTATATTTCATGTAGGCTACACAGAAGATTAAAATCTATCAGTTCATAAATCGGTTAGCTGTAAAAGCTTTAAACTAAAACCTTCAGACGTCTAGTTTCGTCTCCTGCTGTGAGAAAACTGTCTGTCTGTTCGGTGCCCCTTTCTGCCTCTCGCTGATGTCTGGTCTGTGTTCCAGTAAGACTATCAGTGAGGCCACGTTGCTGTTTTTAACCTTGGCGAGGAAGGTCGTGGCACTTTGCTGAGTCCCTTGAAAGCGCTATCCCATATGTTGATATATGACAGGCTTATTTTAAAGCTATGTTCTGCTCTGCTCAGCCTGATGGGGCACATGGTAGGTTTGTTGTTTCAAGATGGATTTTTTTTATCCCTTCGACATATCTCATGAAAAGGCTGCACTCAAAATGTGTAGCCCAAGGGACTTGCCAGTATCCTCTTTTTTTTCTTTTTTTTAAATAACTTTATTTTTAAGTGCTGATTTAAAATGCAGGCTTAAAAAATCAGTAGAGGGAGTTTGTAGTGGGAGTGAACAAAACGTCTGCCACAGGAGTTCTACTGAAAGTTCCAATGATTTATCTACACCAGTGTCTCCTTCCCCTATTATGAAATTATTTCTGTTACAGACAATTGCTGAGTTATTAGGCAATTTCATACTGTTCATTTCTACTGTATTTTTTATTAAAGGAAAATTAAATATACTGAAAATGAACATATACAAACTTGAATTTAAGTTTAAATAAATAAGAAATACAAACAAAGAATGAAAAAAAAAAAACGGAGATCATATGAGACGAAAATGATTTACAACCCTTTTGTCTTTCTTTAACTTTTTTCCAAAACACCCACAAAAATGTCTCCTGGTAAATGAGGTTTATGTTTAGTTCATGTTTTTACACACTCATGCGTACAAAATGATTACATATAATGAGTGTCATTTCAATGAAATTAGTTAATATCTTTCTATCATGTCAGCCAAATGAACCATGTTTTGTTTCCTCTTATTGAGGAGAAATGAGGAATAAAATGTTTTACCTCTCATTTAGTTCAACATTAACCTTGTTGTTGTTAAAGATTAGACTTGTGACCGCTGTGTGGGAAAACATTGTCTCAACTAAAAGTCCATTTTTAAAACCACATCTTTTTTTGAATGGAAACGACGCAGGTGTCAGCGACCTGCTCAAGTCGAGTCATATTTTATATAAATGATATAAATGGGTAATAAACTCATTGTTGTTTATTTTCTGGTAGTAGCACAGTAGTACATGATGAGGCGTGAGAACTCTGTACCTTTGAGCAGAGAGTGACGTCAACAGCCAAGGATGGCAAATAATTGTTTTCACAGTGTTTCCGATGCATTCATGATCAGCCATAACGTAGTAATTTTCTCTTACAAGACACCCATCAGTTCGTGGGATATATTAAGTTGCAAGTGAATATTTTAGTCCTCCCAAAGTTATGTCTTGGAAGCAGGAAAAACGGAGAGGTGTAAGGATCTGAGGCATTTTAACAAGGGCCAGATTGTGATGGACGGTTAGATGACTGGTTCAGAGCATCTCCAGAAGTGCAGGTCAGAGCAGGTGTTCTTGGACTGCAGTAGTTAGTTCCTACCAAACTGATCTAAGGCTTGACAACTTGTAAACCAGCAACTGGATTCCAGGGTGCCCAAGGCTCATTCATGCGAACACGGAGCAAAGGTTAGCCCGTGTTGTCCGAGCCCACAGTGGAATTACTGTAGCACAAATTGATGAAAACTTAATGATGGTTCAGTTGGAAAGGTATCAGAACGTACAATAAAAAATAAAGCTCTATACGTATTTCTACAAATGTTAGTCAAGGGTTAGGGTTACCTAGGGTTATCTATTTAGTGTAGAAATACAACAAATGTTAACTCAAGGCACTTTTCAAAAGAGCAGGGGCTAGACCGTACTCGTAACTATTAGGCAGGTGTTTATAATGTTATGGCTGATTGATGAATGTAAAATGGCACATTAGATGCCGATGCTGTTGTGTCATATGTCAAACCTCCCTCTTTTGTTCTCAAAACATTTAAACTGCCATTTAAAGTGGCAGTATTGTTCCACCATTGGTTTGTTCGGTGATGACTAACAAAGGTTGAGCAGAGAGTGGGTTTTTGTTGTGGTGCTTCTGAAAGAAAGTAGAAAGTTCTAATGACTCTCTGTCAAATGACCGATCCTGCGTGCTTAGTGAGAGGCAGCAGCGCCCCTCCATTTGCTGAGGATGATTGTCAGATATGGTTGTAGTGACCTCGCGTGAAATGTTGCAACATTCATTGACAGCCGTCGGAAGAATAAAACGATCACTGAGGTTCAAAAATGTACGAATCGAATGGAATTTCTGAGGCTAAAGTAGTTTGCTGTGTGTCACTGGAGTCACAATGTCTGTGCCTGAACTTTTTCCATCTCCTCCAGGCTGCTAACTGACGCTAACATAGCTACTTGTGGCATATTACATAATATCTCAGTGCTTTTGCAGACAACAATGGGGGAATAATGTTCTCACTCAGCTTGTTGCTCATTGACTGAAATCGTTCTGAGCAATCTGCGACTGCATGCAGAGGAAATTTTCATTCTCCATCTGCTTGCATGGTTGGAAGCTAATGCTAATTGCAGATTATGTTTATTAGATCATCATGGTTTGAGAGGATAGTAAACCTGGATTCATTGTGCTTTGTGTCAGGAAGAGAGGGTAGGTTATAATTCAAGCGGACGTAAATGAAAACAGGAAATGTCATTTACTGTATATTATATCCTATCGTAATCCATATAGGAGAATCTTCCATCATGTTGAGAGCTGGTTGCAACATATATCCCTATCAAAAGGCATCCTGTGAAGGGCTAATACATATAGTTGCCTAGGAGACCAGTGGACCACTCTCTGTTCAGTTAATAAATGGAATTAATTCCAACTGCTGTATTTAATGAGATCATTATTTATCAATGGCAAGTGTTGATAATTTTATCCGGTGATTCTTTTCAGTTTATAACCTGTTATGCTGAACCCGTCATGGTGATCTTGTTATCAATGCACAGTAAATTTCCAACAAAAGATTTGAGAAAGCCCAAAATACTATAAGGTTACTCATTCGGCAAATCAACCTTTTAGAGCACAAAGCCTCTCAAAGAGCAGAACCAGATCTGAGTGAGCGATCCTGATCAGGCTTGTTTCGTCTCCCTTTCAGCTGATTCAAATGTAAAAGCACAATGGCTTTGTAAACCATCGGTTATAGTCATGGCGTCGTCTTCCCTTTAGACTCATCAGCCATATCAATAACACCACCTGCCTAATATTGTGTCGGTTCACTTCAGATGCCAAAACAGCTCTGCTATGTTATGACATATTATTGTCTATTGAAATGTGTAGAAATGAACTTGTTGAGGACAAACAAAAGAAATAATGTCATGGTCTCATCTGAGGATCAGCAAGGCATGCTACAGAAATACAGGCTACACACACCATGATACCTCCCAGTCAAACCTCGGCAGGGTGGCACGGTGGCGCAGTGGTTAGCGCTGCTGCCTCCCAGCACCCAGGCACTCGGTTCAAATCCACGTCTGCCAGCCTTTCTGTGCGGAGTTTGCATGTTCTCCCTGTGTCTGTGCAGGTTCTCTCCGGGAACTCCAGCTTCCTCCCACAGTCCAAAGATAGGTGATACAGGTGAATTGGTGACACAAAATTGCCGGTAGGAGTGAGTGTGAGGGGTTGTATGTGTGGGCCCTGCAATGAACTGGCCACTTGTCCAGGATGTACTCCGCCCCTCGCCTGATGTTAACTGGGATAGGCTACAGCCCCACCGTGACCCTGAACAGGATAAGCGGTAGATAATGAATGAATGAGTGATAACATGTTACAACTTGAGCCAATTGCATAGCTTATAAATTGCCTGATCTGAAGAAGGTGACAAGGCAGAAACATTAACAAGTTGATATGTAATTGAGATTAGTCAAGTTGCGCTGGAATTCTTTTTAGTGCTCCTTTTTGAATACTTGAGTTTCAAGATGTCTGCAGAACCAGGATTAACTCTTTCACAGTTTGTCCTACAGTGGCTCTGTGTATATGAATGAGCCTCGGTCGCCTATGACTTTGTGGCCGGTTCACCAGTTTTCCATTTTAAGATCACTTTGCTCTTTGCTCTTCTAGTCAACACAATCTGGCCTCCATCAAAGTCCCTCAGGTACATATGCTTGCTCCTCTTTCCTGTTTCTACTACATCAGATTAAGGATGAAATGTTCACTCACTGCCTAATATATCCAACCAACTGACCAACTGATAACTTATGACTTCACCTGTCAGTGGATATAATAATATGGCGGATCAGTGTAGATCCGGGCTGCGTTGCCTGTTTCTGCAACCTGTATCTGGTTAACCAGCACAAGTTCCAAGAGGCTGTAACATTTATCTAGTGTAATAAAGTCGTTAAAACGAGGTTCAACATCTTCGTACGAGAAAAACCAAAATGCTATCAAATGTAAATAGGATTCAACAGGGTTTCCACTGGCGTAAAACACACGCCATCAGCTGTAAGACTGCATCTGGACCTCATTCACACTACAACACCAGCAAACATCATCATCCAGCAATAAACAACAGCTTTTTAAGACACTTAAAATCAGACTCGCCAGAACTGTTCCTCATCTGTGGCCAAAGAGTCTGTCCTCCGTTCTTTCCTCTATAAATAGTCCAATAACACGTCTAGAGAACACCTGTGCATATCAGTTCCATTATAAATTCCTTTTCCATATGGCATGGAAGCCAGTGCTGACAGGCTGTCAAATCCTTTTTCTCCAATAGGTTTTAATTTGTTGAAATGAACGCTCCACATGACTCGGATACTGAAACGAAAATTAGCAGCTTCCTGACATTTAATACTGACGCAGGACGAGTCTGGACCCGCCCAGCCAGCTGTTAGGCGAGTTCAAGCGAGACTGCCCTGGCTAGAACACGGCCTAAAGGACGACTTCGAAATCAGGTTAGAATATGAATTGTTGATATTCATATTATAAAAATTATAAGTATCAACAAAATCTTCTTGTGTAATTTGTGGCCCCAGCGGAGACGTATTACCCAGAGACCCACCTTGGAACAATCTGATTGGATAAAAAAACAAAGCAGAGAAGCAATGGAATGAATAAAAACGGATGGAAAAATCTATTCAAGAACATGTAGTCTCAGTTAAAATGTTTATTGAATCATGATTTTTTTAATTGTCTGACTATGTCTGGGCTAGCAGAGAAGGTATTGCTAGCCCCGGCGGTCCGCCACTGGAAACCTGTATAGGGTTACATATAAACCACCCCCAAGAGTAGAAAGGCTTAAATACGAACAACACAAAGCAATCTATACATTTCAATGTCGTACACTTACATTTCACATTCAAATTACTGTTTAAAAAATGGAGAGATATAAAAGCAGTTCATAAAAATGACAGTCTAAACAATAGTTCCCAAGATTCAGACACTTTTTTTTTTTAGCCTTTCCTCTCCGGCTGCCTTGGCCTGCAGAATGACGATCTGGCTGCCTTACAGTGCCAGAAAGATTTTAATCTGCAAATAAAGAGTCTTATGTCCTCATATACAATTGTACTTTCTTTCACGTATACAGACAATAATGTTTCAAGTTAGCATTTTCATTCCATAAAATAACCCCACCATACCTGAGAGAAAACTGACCATGGCATTTTTTTGTATAGAGGAAGACGAAGATTCTCAGCCTGTCAAGTGGGGCAACAGAAAAATTGTGAATTCTTAACAAAATAATGTCTCACGCTAGACAGTTTATCTTTGTTTTCAATTCATATTTAAAGAAAAACTGTTTGTTTTTGGAGAATATTAATATCAAAAAAAGACAACAACTGTCTGTGTCTACGTGTTAGACCTGACATGAACATGTGACTCGATCAGGTTGTGTCACGACTCCCGCCCAATGTCATCTGGGATTGGCTCCAGCCCCCGTGACACTAAAGCAGTTGTGGAGAATGAATAAATTACTGAATGAATGTAATTCATGTAAAAGAAGAGCAAATGGTTCATCAGATAAGGAAAAAAAATGAAGTTTGGAACCTAGTGAACCTTTTCTGCAGCAGAAATATTTCTTCGTACAAAAATGCAGTCGTCATCGCCAACATGCGTCCGTGCATCCTTTGTTTCGTCGCTGATGGATAAAAAATGTGACAGCAAAGAGTCCGAAAGTCTGACAATAACAAAAAGATTGACTTACGAACTGGGTTACACTTTTTGTGTTTCTCCATCAAAACATAGTATTTTGGAATGATTAAATGAATGCTGTAACCAAACAAGTCTGCTTTATCTGTGGCTCCTTTTAAAAAGAATGTTCGGGAGTGAAATGATGCGTATCATTAACTTTGGATACACGTAATTATTCCTCAGTTATGCAGTGTGCAAGAGGATGTTTTAAAAGTTCATATCATCTTTTCTCTCCACTGATTTAACTTTGATAAACCTTCACCACTTGTGCTTCCCACTTTCAGATAAAATAATAAAAGACCAATGTTCCTCGTCGGAAACCATTTTGAAGAAGTTATCGTTTTACATTGTATATTTCTATAAACAGAAAAATTCTGTTAAGTGTAATTCTGGCTAAATAGTCCCTGTAAAGGGTTTTTGGTCAATAAGAGTTTAAATATGAGTTGGTTTGTGAAGCACGGAGAGACCAAAGCTTATGTAGAATAGGAGTTACAGTATAATTAATTGGTATTGGATTTATGTCCATGTACTTTCTATGGTTTAGATAATTTTGGTGTCTTGAAATGTTTCAAATGATTTCTAACATAAAAAACTCTAAAAAGTAAATTTCCACAGCTCGAATATATATGTAAAAAGAAAACATGGCTGACAAATAAATAATAAAAAAAGCATTATTGCAAGGTAGGCTGTATTTGATTTCTGGTAGAACCACTGGTACCATGTCTAAGCAAGGCTGCACAATTTTTGGCATTGAAAATATCTTTTTACAAGAGCCTCCTGGCAAAGATAAGTAGCAGCCCTAATGGGAAGAGTTTCAAAAACACAGAGTCCCAGACAGAAATATCCATTCACAAATATGTCTATGGCAGTGAAACCAAAGATGAAAGAGCAAGATATGAAGATTTAAACTTATTTCAACCATTGATGCTAAGTTTTGAAAAATTCAAGCTTTAGTTCTTTTATATTACATTTTATGATCAGCATGCTTTATTACTTTTTATATACAGTATTTTACTGCATAATTTTAATGAAAAATAAAACTAAACTTTAATCTTATCAATATATATTATATGCATTTATGAGCCTATATCAACCTTTAATTTCAAAAATATTTCATTAAGTCTTTTTTATTGACATGAACTGAAACATAATGGAGTTAATTCACTCCTGTAATTAATATTCCAGTTAAAACATTCGCAACAAAAGTTGAGAAAGAATGATTCCTCACTGGGTATGCACACATTCACATCATTACCTTTACGAGCTATGTGTGTGCTGGTTTGCTGTCTTGTAGACATCCAGTTGGTTTGCTCGGCATAGAGAAACACTTGTTACAACAATCCAATCAGAGAAGACGACATGTCCAAAAGATGAATGATTTATTACAACAGTATTTGTGATAATGAGTCTATTAGAACATCTTTGGCGCTGACACTCTTCGGGGGGGGATTGTGATTGAAGATTCTCTACCTTGAGCGGCAGTGTGGAATACTCCCCCTTCTCTGTAGTCTGGATACTGGTGGTGGTGGCTGATGAGTCTGCTGAGGCTGATGAATGATGAAACTGGTGGATCTCCGATGACTAGGTGGAGATGGGGAGGTGGAGGGTGTGCGAACCAGCAGCATGCTAGATGGATGGAGAGAGAGTCGTATTTAATGACAGCAGCTGACGGTGATTAGGTGATGATGAGGCTAAACATGCAGGCTTTACAGTGATTGGATGGATGAGGCTACCTGAAAGGGTGCGGCTGATACCAATTAATGCTCCAGGCCGTGAAGCAGGTAATTGAGACCAAGCATGAGTGGAAGGTGAGCATAAAAGAGTGGAATGAGCAGTTATTGCGGCCGTACTGTGAGGATAGTCTTTATGACTGAACTTTCGCTGGATCTTCATATTTACCTGAGAAACTATGAATTGTGCTGTAACAGAGCCCCTGCTGACTGTAACAAACCAACAGCAATACAAACGCACACAAAATGCAAATAAAACCTCTATTCTCCACTCTTTGGATTTATTATCCTATTAATAAATTACGCTTTTCTAAGTCTTGCTTTTCAAAGGCAGACTGGAGTAACCAGGTAACACTAGCTCTACTTTGGGTGAAATATTCCTTTAATTTACTCAAGAATACTGTATGGGTAAATATCAGGAGGGGAGAGAGAAGGTGGGTGGGCATCAAAGAACCAGGTGGAGAAAAGAAAGAATAGTTTCAGAATATTTCCATGTCTAATATGGGGAAATTAGATAAAAATTAATAACGTGCCTTCAATAAAAGAACTATGCATAAAGGGTCTGTGAAGGGGTATGGCTTAATCCTGGTCAATTTATATCAGCTGCTAATAATGAATGGGTAAACCAGTCTGTGGGTATTTAAAGATTTATTCCAACTAAAGGTAATTATTTCTGTAAAATAACAAGACTATTTTTTTAATTGATTAATGGTTCCATCCCTCGTTCATTTTATTTTTGTAGTGTCAAATAGGCTTTTAAATGTACTGTTGGTTTGAAATCTCAGATAATCCCAGCAAGGTTTTTTTCTCTTTGAATCACTTTAAATTTTTCAAGAAAGAAATTATTATATAATTTATAATATAATATAATGTCCTATAGCACCTTTAGCACTGGCAGTCAGAGAAGGTGCTATGCTGCATGCTAACTGACAGCTGGATGTTGTAGCAGCAGCTAACAAGGACCGTTTAAGGCATAATTTACATTTAATTACCATTAAATGTAAACCAATCAGAGGCGGATTAGAGGGGGTACCTTGAGAGGTTTGTAGCCAACGAGATATTTAAAACATGAAAAGGTTAGCTGGAGACAACATTTTCAACCAATTCAATTGAGCTAGCTTCATTAGCTACAGGCTACAGTGATTTATCTTCCTGTATTTCAATAACAGTTGTTATTTGGAAAAATATTTATGAAAATTTGCCCGTGGGGAATGTGAAACTTGCTTCAATAGGATCCGTTGCTTTTCAGTAATAATCTTAGTAGGTTTGTAAAAGAGTATTTCTGTAGTTATTTAACATGCTAGAACTGGAAGCTTTGGCATAGGTGAAGTATCTATGGGGAGTTGAGGATTTGCAAACTGCACTGCTCTTTTTCTATGATCCTCTTTTCTCATAACATATCATTTCCTATAATGCTTTTAGACAATGCTGGTAAAATACTGTTATCAGCTCAAATTGAGCCCAAAATGACACCTATCATTAAGCATCATTGTGACTATGGTTGAGAACCACTGGCCTTTAATCAAATTTCCTGTGAATACGTAAAACAGTCACTGACTTTTAGTATTAATGAGCATTTTCATAGTGACGAGAGGAGCTAAGTCGGAGAAATACTGCTGTGGAAAGAAGGGATTTAATGTACTTTTGTTTTATAAAATGTATACGTTTTAGTCCTATGTAAAAAACACTAATTTTCTATTTTATTTTCATTTTTTTATTTTGCAGGTGAACATCTTCGTGTATGTTCTCAGGGAAACACATGTTGCACCCAAGAAATGGAGGACAAATTCGGCCAACAGAGTAAACAAGACTTTGAGGGTCTTGTTGATGAGATGAGTCACGTATTGAGGAGCACCTTTGTTTCCAGGCATAAAAGATTTGACGGTAAGCAGTTTTTGTCAATCTTATTGTTCTTTTTGACTAAATTTATGATGCCGATTGAGATTCCTCTTTTGCCACTTTCCTTTGAGTTTTTACACTTTCACTGGTCAATCATTTAAAAACAACATGTTGCAACCAGAAAAACAAAAGGATTGAGAAAGTATGAGTTCATTTGTAAAGTTCTCTGTTCCGTAGCTTTCCTCCCTCAATAGGTGAAAATCTCATAAATATGCCTAAGAGGGCAGAACCCCCTTGTTCGATTAGACAAACATGGCTCTTTGCACAGGAGATTGACAGCGTGAACCAACTCTGCATTATTAAGGTTGTTTTGTGGTCTTGTGCTGTGTGATCTTGTCTTTGCCCAACAGTGACTGTCTTCACCACCTCACATCCACTGATTCTTTAGTATTGGTGGGTATGTTCTCATTACTGCACCAAACCTCACTCTACCTCTCCAATTCTCCCCCTCGGTATCCTTCTTTCTCCCCTAGTTACAGTTTAATGAGAAATAATAATCCCTCCAGCTCACAGCACTACTGTGTGGGAAGCAACAACCTATAGCTGCGGACATTGGCAAAGGGTGATGGATTTGTAAAGCATAGCCTCCTGGCAGCATAGTCTAACATCTTATTAATAATTAAACCATGTAATTAGTTCATCATATTGAATTTTTTGTGAGTTCCTTTTTATCTCAACGTCAATGCCTTAACTTTAGCTCCATTTTGTTAATATCAAATATTATTGGATCATAAAACCTTTCTAGATGTACATTAGCAGTACTTAAATACATAAATAATGCTATTTAATAGTTTGTTTTTTTACAATGTATCTCGGTACATACCTTTCATATCCTGTATGTGTTTGTATAACAAAGTCCAGGTCAGATGTCACGCCCTTTAGTTGAAAAATATAATTGGAACATATTATGTCCATATGCCAGTTGTTGTTTTTTTTATTTCAGTGTCTACTTCAATAGGTGTACATGCTTTCATATAGAGAGAAAATCACATAATAATAATAATAATAATAATAAAACCCATGTGTGTAGCGCTTTTGAAAAAAAAGTTAGAAAGTGCTTTACATGATAAAACAAGAAATTAGACGACACCTCCAATGACAGAAAATGATCAAAAATAACAAGAACCAATAGAAATCAACTGGAAAATGAGATTACTGAAAAGTTTTCTTGAAAGAATGTGTTTTAAGAAGTGTCTTAAAGGATGATACTGATTCTGCAAGCCTCAGCTCTTCAGGCAGGGAGTTCCAGAGTTGAGAGGCCCTGACTGAAAACTAGTCACCTTTAGAGATCTGTCCGAAGATCTCCAACTCATACGGGTGGAGCAATTCAGTGATGTAGCTGGGAGCTAATCCACGAAGAGCGGCTGTCCCGTTAGTTATCCAGCCGCCGTGCTATAAACAAACAAAAGAATGAGTTAGCATCAACTCCTGTTACGGCGGACCGTCCCGGTCAGGAAGATCGAAAATGAAGATCTGTCTATTCGATTCTCAGATCCTTCAATTATATTAAAGTACACTAATTAAAACACACAATATCCAGAAGAATAATTAAAAATGCATAATTTCCTTTGCTGCAGCGCCGGGTTCCCCCTCAGTCTGAAACAGAGGGCCAAACGAATAACACCAAATATCCTTTTCACACATAATTATAACCTGAAGGGTAGGGCATGTCTATCACACACCAGCGAGGATCCAAATATATGGGATCCATATAACACTCAGCGTACACAGGCTCAGTACTTTACACACAAAATGAAGGAAAAAAAAAGTTACAAGCATCCAAGCCACGCTTTGTTATTCAGTTTGCTAAATGTTTATACAGTTCCTCTTGACTGTTCTTCAGTGCTACGACATATTCAAACATTGCCCCATACTGGGACTACAACAAACTAAACTGGGAATAAACAGTGAAACAAAATACAGCATGGTTAAAAGTACGTACAGCCAGTATCATTCCATCTCGAGCTCGGAGCATCTTTGGAGCGTTGAGTAGAATTTGATCCGGGGGCCCCTCTAGACCAAATAATATAATATTGCCAATACATGATGGTTTGCAATCTGTAAATCTAACCGACATCATACAGAGTATGAATTTAATCCTTCAGTGGCCTGCTGTGTATTTATCAACTCAAAGTCCACACATACAAGGGGATTTTTCAGAACTGAGATTTTTCCACATCTCGTTTAGGAAAGCAATCATGTCCACATATGCAGAGATTTGAAAGGATCAACCACCACAGGAGAACGCTCAAATGCACTGACAGTGTAAATCACATTGTAACATAAAGTCCTGGTGCATTGCTTCACGTCACAGCAAGGGGATAGAGATGAACACACTGTGACTTTTTCATGCCACTAGCCTCGGATCTACCCGGCTATTCCAGGTGTTAATAACGTTTTCATGTGGACAAAAGAGGCGAACGCAGCGAAACAGGCACGTTTTTAACAATACCCATGTACATGTGGACAAGGACTAATATTCGAAGTCACACTCCACTTTAAACAGATGTCAAAAAGATTCAAGAAGATTAAGAGAACAAAATCAAATTCTCTAAATTAATTTCTTACAATCTACCTCAATATACCAATTTATATCTAGAATATATGTTTCCTGCCTTGATGCCTTCATCACTGTATAGAGGAGATGAGAGTCCTATACATTTCAATTATTTCAATTCAAAATTGGACTAAGAGTGCACAGCTGAGAGTACTGCACTGGTAGTAATAAAGAATAAATGACATATTTGAAACAATTCAAAACAACGTATATCCCTTCAACTAAAAATAAAAGATAACAGCAACTGGTTGTGCCGCCGCCTTAGTGGACATTTAGGCGTACTTCTGTCCATCCAACTCTGCGTTTCGTATGTGACATCATTGAAAGATGCTATGGTCGATTCACGTCTCCTCAAAAACAGAATTCTTTGAAATTGTACACAGGTTTCGTGGTGCTCGTTATTGGTTTCAACATTCTGCTTTTATACATTTTTACACTCATTTTAACTGAGGCGATTGTTGGTCGTTTGTTCAATTGTGCACATGCAGCAATTCCCAAAAAAAACAGAATTCAACCAATCCTGATTGACAAATATGTCAAGTAATTCCTTTCAAGCGACTATACAAGCAAACAATAGCAACGCAAGTTTTTCAACTTCATTCTGGTCTATTTGTATAAATGTAGTTTTCCTTCAGGAGATTTTGTGTCCCTGGAAACAAGTTTTCTACTTTTTTCATTGTTGTATACAATCATGTATATTCTTTCAGAGCATACTGTAACTCCTATGATGCTAACACAACAGAATGGTGATCAGCCATAACTTTATAACCACTGACTGGTTAAGTCAGTGGTCATAAAGCGGTGGCGATATGAGACATTTTGCTGGGGAAATGTGGATTCTTCCATTCATGTGGATGTTATTTTGACACCTATCAAAAAAATTGTTGCAGACCAAGTCCTCATCTACACGGAAACAATATTCCCTGGCAGTGACCTCATTCAGTGGAATAATACGTCTGCCACACTGCAGAATTTGTTCAGAAATGGTTTGTTTTCTTGGCTTCAGAATTCCCCAGATCTTGATCCAATCCCCCATCTGTGAGTTGTGCTGGACAAACAAGTCCGATCCATGAAGGCCCCCCCGCCCTCACAATTAACTAGACTTAAAGTATCTGCTGCCAGCATCTTGGTGCCAGATACCACAGCATACCTTCACCGCTATTGTGGAGTCCATGCCTCGATGGCTCAGAGCAATTTTTTTCACACAAACAGGGGTGCCGACACAATATTAGGTAGATAATTTTTTTTTTTCACTCATCAGTGAATACTCAAAAGCCTATAGAAATAACATAAGATATTTATGCCAAAATTAGAATAAAATCTTCTTTGATCAAGATTGAACAGCAATAAATGCAAATTACGAATTAAAATAATATTTTCTCATATATGTTAAGGCATTGAATTTCATATTGGTTTATCTAAATGTATCCCCTGTCAACAACTCAGTACTATTTGAGCGAATAATATCGCAATTTGATACTTACCAGTCCTTGCCTTGTCTCTCTGAGCTCATTCGTTGCAAACTGTTCAACATATTATGTCAAACAAATGATATTCAGTTACAGCATGTGACTCTCCAGTTATTGCACATTAGCCAGAAACTCAATGTCACAATGTGTGGGTGATGTGAGTCTATTTTTTTCCAGGAATACACTTCTCTTAATCTTCCATGTGATTCCTGGAAGGGCACATAAATAAATAAGTGTTATTTTGATCAGCTGCTGTCAGTATAGTGAATGTCATGAGGAGAACTCCAGTGAGGGAGGAAATGGGGTTTGTCCAGCAGCACTTAAATGCATGACTCCAGTCACCTGCTCTTCCTCCTGGGGTTTGCTGCCACTCTCCATAATTTCATCATTGCATCGATGGAGATGCCATATGCAGGTTTCACCTCTGTAACCCTCTGTTGTCTGGAGACTGTCTGTCTGCTGAGGGTCTCGGCTGTCCACCCGCTCAGGAAATCGGAGATATTGATTGCTACACTTTTGAATTCGACCCTCAAATTTTTGCGTCATTTATTGAATCTGAATGATTTTAGGCTGTGTGCTCATTAGTTTAAAAGCCATACAAATATTTTTCTAGCATTCGATGCAGGCATTTTATATTAAAATATCCTGCATTTCTCACACTTAGTATTCCATAAAGAGGGTTTTTTTTTATTCACAAAGGAGTTTTCTCGACATAATTTTGTTTGTCTGTGCATAACAGAGGCCAGTTCTACAACGCAGAATTCATGGTTAGTGAGTGTTTTCAGGGTTACGTTAGTGTTGCACTTCTTAGGATGCTACATCACCATGGTAACTTATGCAGCATGAATAACCTGCTCCTGTTCTAGATAAAATACAATGGAAAGTGATGTTTACTAACCTACTGGTTCTCTGTGAAATGGCATTAGCTTTCATAGAAGACTGCATGGATTGTGAGAAGTTTACTCGTGTGTAGGAGGGCCCCCTCCTGTCTCTTGCCTTTCATTTTTGTGCTGTTGGCTGCAACATGTCAAAGTCGTTTCTTTGTTCATTTGTACAGACATTTCATTCTAAAATGAAGCGTGATTGAAGTACTAAAGACTTTAACTTGTTTCATGGACCAAAAAATTGTGAAAGTGGGGCTTTGAATTAACTTTCCATATTAAATTTTCACCCGTGTCTGTTTGATGATGGGCGGCCAGCAGAAAGAATAATGTTAACACTGTAAAACATCAAAAATCAGTAACATATTCATTTCATGGAAAGACAAATATAACTACATTTACTAAGATCCTAATGATAAACATCATGTGAATTCCTGCCCCTCCTGCATTCTGTTGCTTTTGGCCTGAATTATTTATTTGACTTGCATTTGCGTCTGCTCATCATTTGTAAAATAGGCTGCTCTGTTGTCACTAGACTTGTTCCTGTTTGCTATCAGGCGTATGCGGTAAACATTAGTCTTTATATGGACTCATGGATGGCGACGCCTGGAAAACGTGGTCTGACTCATCATGTGACTGCTTAACAAGAATTTAAAGGTTCGGTTTAGTGAGCACTGGTTTGGGGAAGGATAATTGCTGGGTTTTCATGGACACTGTTCTTCTTCTGATTGAAGGTTTTGCATCGACTCTCTACATGAGGACTAATCTAATAGGATCTGGTTTGGTCTAATAGGATCGGGCAAATATACGACGTGTTCTATCAGAAGTCTGTTATGTGGGCAGGGCCATTTTTGTTGTTTTGTTATCGTGGTGCCTTTAATAAAGCAACAGCCTGATAATAACAGGCTTTCTCCTAGAGGGACGAGGGAGGGAGGTTGTAGGACGGAGGGAAAAGGCGAGCAAAAAGAAGCGTTATTGATACCTCAGAATAGTATTACTTTGACTAAGGTTATTTAATTGCAACGTTATCTATCGTTTAGTTAGTTAGCAGTCAAGGCAGCTAAATACTATGTTAGCATCAACATCATCCAAAACAACATTAAAAGCGGACACTTTCACAGTGGTCTTCCTCCAATGACTTCATTCTCATTGTTACATAAAATAAAAAAGGTGGTGAGTCTGATCCCCTTTTGTTTTTGTGCCATTTATCCTTATATTCTTATATTTACCGTCTTCAAAGTTTTACAGTGGTTTTAAATCACAGCTCCTACCAGAGTTAATTATTAACTTACACTTGGACGTTTGTAAGTTAATTATTATTTTCATTCTTTCATTCATCATAAATGCTTTTCCTCTTCTGACTCGTCCATCCTCATTTTTTATCATGTTTAGATCTTTGAGGGTTTTTATTTCACAAACGGCATCTCTGCATTGAATCCATCCCACCGTTTTCATGGTGGGGTTGTTAAAATAATGGGTTTTATGAAAAAGATTTTGAGTACCTTTTTTAAAATGAATGAAATGGTATTCGTTTTGGGTATATATGGTGGGGCCTATAAAATAATGTGTCCATGTAAACCCAGCTTTTGTTGAAGTTAAATGAAGTGACCCCTTGAACTAGACAATTTAGCCATATAATTGCACGGATCTCAAAGCTAGTCAGCCTGCTTTCTCCTCATCTCTATTTGAACTTACACCTTTGCAGGAATGAAATCATTTATGAGGTAAAGCACAAATGAACACCTGCACTATTCTCCAAACAGGAGATGGCTGGCGCAAGTTTGATCAATCAATTTGTCAAGGGGCGAATAAAAATTGAATTAAGGCAAGTAGATTACTGACCCTCCTTCAGTTGACTAATCAAGTAAAAGAGAACATAACACAGATCCATGCACATACGTTGTTAAAGATGCAAAAAATAGGTTAGTTCTTCTAACGTTGGTTAGAAGTTAGTTCATTAAGATGGTCTTTACCATCTATGTAGTAACTGGTTTTTGCATGGCACTACCAGTATAGAGTCATAAACTCTAAGTGTATATTTTCTTCTCTTAAAGCAGAGTTTGTTGTGAGTCTTACTTTAGCCGACAGTAGCTGGGCAGCCCACGCACACCTGACACCAAAGACTGTGTCTCAGCGAGAGGGCACAGTCTCCACGATGCCAAGACTATCCGAGCAGAAATACAGAAATATCAACAACAATAAATCCAACGGCTGTGTGGTTTTAACAAGTCAACAACATGCTGGATATTGACTTTGCTTTCATTGTATTACCCTTAACACTCCAGGAAATATCTGCTTTAAGAAATCACACAGAACCATCAGCCTTGCCCAGAGATTCTGTTTCCTCATGCTCATTAAAGGCTAACTTGCCAATTGCCAATCAATTGTTGATCCTCCTGTGACCATGAGCAGCATGTGCTGGTTCGCCAAACAGAATATTAATGTGGTCCGCCCTCATCTATCGATCTTCTAAAGTTACTGCCTCACATGCTGTTAGTACTATTGAAAGTCTAATGGTGGTCCGGTCTAGTAGTCTAACTCCTAGCAGCAAACATTGTAGAATTTGTGGTGTACCAAATTTAGAATATATGGGTCTAAATGGACACCAGTGCAAAAATGCTTTTAAACGATAAACCTTAGTTATATTTCACTTTTCAAACAAAGTCACAAAGCGCTTAACAAGAGAAAATAAAATAAGTATTAAATTAGAATGTGAAAAATAGTAAAATTCCAAATTTATAATTATAAAAATAGACAATGATGTAAGAGGGAATGCATTAAAAGGCTTAAGACCAAAACCCAGAAAGAACGCACTGATAAAAATCGTTTTTTAAAACATATTTAAAAGAGAAGAAAGAGTTCGCCAGTCGGATTCGTTCAGGAAGTTTGTTCCAGAGAGATCAGAGATGTTTTTGGGAGTTTTTGAACTATCTATTACTTCAATTATTTGTTTAACTTATTTGTCTGTTAATAATATGCACGTATAGAATCAAAGTAATATGAACATATTTTCTAAAACTGGTCAAAAGTGCTTTTTTTTGTTACACTGAGTCCAAGTATCAATAGTTTGTTATCAATATTATTTTGATAAATAATCAAGTAACATTGAATAAACATAATTGGTACTGGTTAAATCTTATCCAGTATTGAACCAAACTGTATATTTGCAGAATGAATTTTAGTGTGTTTAAAGTAGCCTTTTTTATGTCCTTAAACGGCAGCATAAAAAGCAAAAGAAAGAAATCCCCTCCTCCTCAGCGGGCATTGTCATTGTTGGGAGAATTCTGCACCCACCCTGAAATGACATCATCAAAGCTGCCATCCACAGCCCATAGTGTGCTGATCTGCTTTGTGACGAGATGAATGTGAAGCTGTTGAAAAGTTTTAGTCGTCCTCTGTCAGGGAGTCCTAATGGACACATTAGGAAACTGGAAGAAAAGCCAGGATTTCTATTGTATCTCTGCACAGAAACATTTTTTTTTTAATGCGGAAAGGTTCCGACTAATCCGTTTCAGTATAATTTGTGGTTGATGTCGATTCCCCATTCAACATTTATGGACCAGTGATCTAACACATGGTGGAAACAAGCAATTGTACCTTGATAAAGACATGGATAACTTTCAGATATAGAATCTCATTAAATAATCTTGCATTACATTCGATTGGAGTAGACACTAACCACCCTTTTTTTTTTAATACATATTTTTTATGATGCATTTAACTACCGTTGTGCGACTCAACAATAGGCACAGAAAATGAAGGAAAGAAATGGAGACATAAAATGTTCATGTGATTAGCATAGCAGTCCCAGCAGCCTGCCTCAGACCGCCACATCCTGCCAGACTAATCAATGATCCGGTTCATGATAGAATTGAAATTAGGAAAGAGTCTTTTTTAACAACAAAATTGCTCATTTCATGTTCATTATATTATGCAGTTTGGAGAAAAAAACCCTAATTGATATTGGGCTCCCTCATTGATTGGCTACGGTCCTGTGAGGAGACCCGGAGTGTCTCTTCTGTAGATAAAAGGCTGATTACTCTGGAAAATGATGGCTATTTTGCACTTTGTATAATGTTTTGCTGGCAAGAATGTGTTTTACACTGATAGTGTTTGACAAATGAGCCTGTTCTGAATTCATTAAATGCCTATCATTACATTTGATTACAGTTTATTAGTGTAGTGTGAGCTCATGTCACGGCAAAATAAATACCAATATGCTGCACTTTAGCTTTGTTTCAGATGAGACAAATTTATTGACCCCAAACGGGCAGTTCATTTATAGATTACTTGGTCCATACTTTCAACCTCAGCAGACAAGAAGGTGTGTTTAAAATGTTAGAGTTAACAGATAAACGGGTATGGGAAAGCACAAGGGAGCAAGTTACAACACAATAAAATCAATAAATAAAAACAACAGTTGCATAACATATAAGGAAATTAGTCAAATAAATACCATGTTTGCAATAAAATAAGAGTGTTGTCTGGATCTGTCAGCCTTATAGCAGAAGGAATGAAGGATAGTCTTTTCTAATTTTTAATGCCGGATTCTTAAGAAGTAATGCACATTTAGGCTGTTTCTTACATTTTTAACCACTTCTTTACTACTTTTTCTAAAACTAGCCATATTCCACCTAATGGTAATATACCTCCACCACAATTTTGTAATTACTTATCAGTTCCTCCATCAAACACAAAATAAGAAAAGTTGCACATATTGCATCAATCTATTATCAAGAAAAATCTCTTTAAATTAATTGACCTAACTTAATCACAAAAAACTTGTTTGAGGATAATTCCATGGTTTTTCTAAAGCTCCATCTTTGGCATATGAAAATGGACAAATGATCTATGATCTCAAGTGAGATAAATTGTCTTCATTATTAAATTATATTCTCATTTGCAATTGGTTGCTGAAGATGTCAGACTGAGCTTCAACTCTTCAACGTGTTCTTCAAGTTAAAATAATATAAGACATATTCCATAGTATTACTATTCAGTTGAGCAGGTGATTATAACTTTATTATAAAAATTGGCTTTGGACACAGGAAATATTTTAACAACATTCTATACAGGCATTATATAGGGTCTATAAAGATGTGCAAGAAGTGTGAATTTCGTTAAACAAGTTTTTTCTATGGGCACAAATGCTCTAATTATTTTCATTGTTTTAGATCGAAGTTACTCAAATGTAGAGAATAGTGGTGGAAACAATAAGTTCTAGCCTCCTAAGTTATGCATGTTCGCAGTTCAGTGGACTTTGCAGTAATTCATTTTGCGGGCCACTTCCCACATGGATCCTCACAATAGCCAGATGTCATCCCATCCAAGACTTTGCCTCTATTGGTACTATGCAAATCAAACAAACCCCTTAATCTCCATTATCTCCAAAACTGTGGTCTGCTTAGAAGAGCAAAACAGGCAACGTGCCTTTTTTCCATCATCTAGCTCAAAGACTTAAAATAGGAATCTGTTTCAAGTTCAGAAATAGAGACTACTGACTTCTCCGACATCCAGCAGAGAGTCCTCCGGTAGGTTTCTGTGAGAGCGAGTAGCTGCCGAAGCACAGACTTTCTTATTAGTACAGGGAGAATGGTTCTGTGCAACCTCTGCTCAGCTGTTTCTGCTCAGTAAGGACTCACAACCAAACTGAGCTTTATGAGCGAAATGTTATCCACTCTTAGCATTAGAATAAACGGATGTCCGGCATTACAGAACCACTATCCTCTGCAGCAGCTGTTGGATCCTGTCATGTGTGCGGAACTCCTAATCACTGGGCTGTGTTGAGGATGGATATAGGCTTTCCTACGTATAGTTTAGTTTAATGTAAGTCTTCTACTTTGTATTAAATTAGCTCATGTAAAATCTAGTCTGATCTTTTTAGGAATTTTCACATTTTCACTTCACCGTATAAAATTATAATTCATCATAATTAACCAAACATTTTAGCCTTTTAGCCTAACTTGTTAATGAGTATATATATATACATATATACATATATAAATGTATATATATATATATATTTATATATATACACATTAACAACAGATTTAGCTTTGATTGCATTGGTTGTATTGAATCAAAATCAGATTCCACACTGGGCTCAGAGCCTGACTGCAGAAAGATGTTTTCTTTTCTAACGTGCGGATTTTTTTAATTAAATCAGCCGTCATTAATCAGGTGGAATATTGTTCAGCACAAATAACTTTTAAAAATGAATTGTTCGGGAGAAAATTATGCTTGGAGCCTTGCATATTTAAGTGACTGCTCATTGTACTTTTGTTCCTCCGTAAATCCTAAGGGAGCTGAAAAGATAACCATTTTAGGAAGTCCTGCATATTGCAGTATATATTTTAAACTATTAAAAGTACCAGTCGTTTCCAGTAGAGCAGAAGAACTTGTCTAAGTGCTGTTTAATCAGATCTTCAGAAGAAGAACCACAGTGAAAACTCAATGATACCTGCAAATGAGATATACAAATGAACAATAATTAATTGTTATAAGAATATAGAAAGTAAGTCCTTAACAAGCATGTAGCATATGATAAGTAAGGGGATCAGAATCAAACATTCTCCAGTGGACAATATAACCCTTTCCCTCTCAACTTGCTGTTTTTTACAGTAAAGAATAAGTCCGGCAATAACATTTTCCGATAATATCCCATGTTCCATCACCTTGCGAATAATTTGTCATATTTTACTTCCTGTTGATGGGCAACAGGGAGGGAGCGCTCTTAATCAGATGTGATATGTGGTATTGTGGCGAGTCATGCCCTTTTGCTTCCTTTCTATCGTAATATTTCATCTCACCTTCATCGCTGAGCAGTAATGACCACTTCAAATCCATTACAGTTTTGTCAGAGACGCTCTGATGACTTACGGTAATGTGCACGGCTCAGAGAGATGGATGTCTGAGCCGCTGTGTGGTCTGAGTTTGTAATGTGGCTTAGGTGCCGTAGATAGCTCTATCCATTCAGAACATACTGATGATAAGATATAGAAGTGTACTCAGACAAAAAATGAATGACTGTAGTGGTGAGCCTACAGAGAACTATCACCATAGTACTCCTCAGCTCCATTAAGTGATTAAGGCCTTGCTTATCACATTGTTTTTTGCTAAAAACAGATTAGTTTTTCGTTTGTTTTTTAAAAAAGTTCATAAATGTTCATTCAATAACGTGATAAGAATAATTTAAATGCAAAGAATACCATAGAAAACAAAACTGAAACTGGAGTAGTATCTGGGCCGGGAAAGTAGTTGTTCATGTTACAAGTAACACAGGATACCACCATGTTCTGCTTACAAAAACATAGACATTAACATTGTTTTTGTTCTGTTGGGGCGTGGCTATTTGGCTGATAGCGAAAAAAACATCCCATTGAGGGTGGCCATCCGTCCGGTTTAGGCCGGATTGTCTGATTTTAAGCACTGTGTCTATCGGACACTCATTTGTCCTCCTGTTGAGAGTTTGTGCTGCAGTGGGTTTCGCTGCTGCCTCACTGCAAAGGAGTACCGGGTTAGAATCAACTTCTACCGGTCGTTCTGTGTGGAGTTTGTATGTTTTCCCCATGTTCACTAATCCATTATGGCGAAAAGGATTTTTTGACACACTTTCACCAAGAATTGCATTTCAATCCGGAGCGACTGAATAGGTAACTTGACCCCCCTTTTCTGGATACTGGTGGTGGGGGCAGATGACACTGCTGTGACTGATGAATGATGAAGTTGAAAGATCTGTGAGGACGAGGCATAGACGGGAAAGGGGAGGAGAGGGTGACAGAAGAGAGACAGACGTCACAATTCTGCGTCGGAGGAGGCGGGACGTGGCAAGATCAGTTGTAAATGTAATCTTGTAAATTGTAATGGACGAAACAAGAATGGCAGACACACTTCTTCCGTTTATCACTCGGTCATAATTTTGTCAGCTCGGATTGCACAACAACTTCAAATTTGATACAATCACGCTACATGTGTAGCATCCATATTTACTTCTGTAAACACAGCGTGCTGCGTGTGACATCACGTCTTCTTCTGCGCATGCGGATCACTTCAGGGCAGCAGACTGTTCACACTGGAGTCTGATGGCAGTCGCATTTAAATTATAATGTTAACAAACAGGCAAAAAAATCGGATCTCAGCAAAAAATCGGAATTGAGAATTAAGACCTGCATTGGCCCGTAGCCTTAGTTATATTAAATAAGACGGCAGCAAGATGATAGGCTGACGATGAGGGCTCATCATCATGATAGTGGATAGATGTGGTCGGCTGATAAGCACAGCTGATATCAACGGACTCCCCAGACAATGAGGCGGTTCGTTTAGACTGAGCACTCGTGAAAGGTGTTAATGACAGAGTGGTATGAGGGATGACTGTGACTAGACTGTTCTCTAGATCTTTACTTCACCAGTTTTCACAGCCACGATTTGGCATTTAAAAATATATGACACCCTCTAACCCTTTTTCCTGTGTTTGCATTTTCAGGCCCCTATAGCAAAATGAACACAAGTCCAAATCACAGCACAAACACAATTTTCATGCAGAAACAGTTGTCAAGTAAACTGCCCTCTAACATTAATCATATGATGTCGCTGATGTCAATGTAACTGTTTTTATTCAGAGAGGTTGAACAAAATCATGCAGAATTTGAGCTTAACCTTGAAATGAGTTAACTCACCAAAAAAATGCACCTTGATGTTTGATGGTTTGCAAGCTCAAAGTGAGACAATTCAGAATTATTGTGACTATTGCAATAATTGCAATACATATATTCTAATTATATAACTGTATATCAGGATTGTTTTTCTGACATTTTTTTGTCATTGAATGCCTACTGCCACCTGGATCTAAATAGTTTTTGACTGAATGTTTTCTCTAGTCACAAATCTCCTATAAACCATCTGCCCACTACCTGATTGACAGCAAACAGCAGACACAGAACATCAGTGACTCACTTTTCACACAGTGCAGCTTTCAAATGTATATTTCCATCAGGATTAGGCAGACACCAAAAATTGATGCAAATAAATATCGGGAAACATCTGGAAAAAAATGCAAATTTTTCTGATGTGTTGATATGCAACCCTTTGCTAATATATTCCCCAACCTTGTAAGGTGATGATATGCAAATGTGGACTAATTAATTAACTCTGTCTTGATGGTTATGATTGTACCCAAAGACAATAAAATCAAATGCTTTCTGGTGTCACCGCTGATCTTTTTGTAACTGGAATCTCCTCTGACCAGTCATGCTCTATTTCACTTTGCCTTTTTGAAGCCTATTTAAATGTTAATCTTGGTCTTTGAAAGACAGGACTATCATCACGGGTAGCAGATGGTCCAAAATATTATCATCTCATCCCAATTCCTGGTGAAATATAGAGGCCAAAGAGGCAAACAACAAGTGGTGCTTGAAAAACAACTTCCTGAATGGCTGCAATCCATACAGACAAACTTAACTGTGGAATCATAATCATATTGAATAATTATTTATTGCACTTCATCTGCTGGCATTATGATTTCTGCTTACGGAGCAATACTCCAGCGCAAATCTGAATAAGGGAAGTCATTCAGCAATATTTATCCTTCCTATCAAAGGTGCAGGGATGTCATTGGAGTTTACACAAGAGATTTACACAATACAGAGCTTGTGCACTGCAAACAAAGACCTTATTGCTTTCCAGAAATATATGAGCAAGGCTGAATTTGCGCTATCAAAAGTGCTTTACTGGAGATAAAAATCAACAAAGCAGAGAAGCATCGTCAAAATGAAATCAACTTCAGAAGCCCTAATTGATTTGCTATTTTGGTATTGCTTTTGGTTTGAAGCACCTGCAGTCTCTGCATAAGAGTCAAGAAGACTTTAATTTCTTTAAAGAAAATGGTCTTAATTAGCAGTCAGACACATTGAATGTAAGGTTTTCTGCACTTCTAATATAATTTCCAATTCAGGCAAGGTTGTCAATGCACTTCATCAAAGCATGTACGGTATAATCTACACACGGTAACTTTTTTTTCTTTTCTTTTTTACTCAGAATTCTTCCTGGAGCTACTGGAAAACACAGAGAGGTCCCTGAATGAGATGTTTGTGAGGACTTATGGCAAGCCTTACATGCAGAATGCGGAGGTCTTTGAGAACCTGTTTGCCGAGCTGAAGCGCTATTACACGGGAGGGAACGTTAACTTGGACGAAATGCTTAATGACTTTTGGTCGCGTCTGCTGGAGCGTATGTTCACACTACTCAACTCCCAGTATGTCATAACTGAGGACTATCTGGAGTGTATCAGTAAGTACACCGATCAGCTCAAGCCCTTTGGAGACGTGCCCAGGAAGCTCAAGGCTCAGGTTACCCGTGCATTCATTGCCGCACGCACATTCGTCCAAGGGCTCTCCGTCGGCCGGGAAGTGGCCCTGAGAGTGTCAAAGGTAAAAGAGCTCACCACTTTTCTCCACACACATTCAACCGCCTGATCAGCTGATTGATTTTGTCATTTACAAACCCAACACAGAAACAGTTTTCACTTAATTTCATGTGGAAATTAATCTGTGGTAGACTAATTTGAGATGTACCGAGTATCCCACATAAATTTCAACAAGCCTGAGGAAATGTTCACTGTTTCCGCAGCAAGCACATATTTCCACCTATTGCTTTTCCACTCAAAACAAGTTTCTACCAGAATCCTTTCTGACTAATGTGTTTTCTCTCGGTGCGTGTTCTCAAGAAGTTTGGTGCTCAGGGCAGTTTGTTCAGCTTTTGCGGTGAAAACGGTATTGAATGTCAGGTTGATTACTCGAGAGAAATGACCAGAACACAAAAAAAGATAGAAAAGAAATTTCAGCCTTGGCTGTATATTTCTCTTTTACTTAATATTTGTTCATCCAGTATGTACAGGCCATTTATCATTCTGCGCCTTCAGTATTCTGATGCGATGAAATCTTAATGCAGCGCCTGTAGTATACTACACTGCCCTGGGAGTGTGTGCAGTTTCCATCATGAACAAAGACAGATTAAAGAAAAAGCCGGGGTGCTAAGGCTGGGGTTTAGTCACACTCAACAACAACAGGACCGATTCTGCACGCCTTCTTATGGGATGAGAGAAGCACTGATAAACACTGCGCGCAAATCCCCAGCCACCTTGCTGCCTTTCACCACCGTATTGATATCAAATAGATTGGATTATCACCACTATTATAAATATTTATGGGCCTGCTGTATGATATATAAACAGAAGGCGGGGGAAATATACAGTAGCATCCCGCACTCATGAGAAGAAGCAGGGAGGAAGACACTGAGGAGAAACTCTTCTCTCAGAGATACTACATTCCTTTCAATGTAGCTGCACCTTAGTGAACCCCGTGAACTTCAACCATGTAGCCTTCACTCTGTGTCTGTCAGTCTCCCCCCCTTCGCCATGCTGAAGCTCATTTAGAAGCCCTCACAGATAAAGTGTTGTTAGTATTCGTTTAGTTTACACTCAGCGTGTCTTACAAGCCAGCATGTCCCAGCTGAACCTCTTGACATTTCGGTGAGACCTGAGATCCAGGTCATGTGTCTGGGACTGCAGACCTTTGATCCCCAGGGTATACACTCATCACGAGGTATTGGGTGGACGCATAATGGAATAAGACACCTAACTAGAGGTGACTGTTGCAAGGCGCCTCTAAGATGTGACATCCATGCTTAATGATGCTAGGATATATATTGAATTAAGGAAGATTATGTAATACTTTCTTTCACAGCTTAAGAGAAACATCAGAAATGCACTGGAGCCTTGAGGCAGCGGAAACATCCCACAAAGCTAATGCTTATACCAGATCATTACCCAGACAGTACATCAGCTTCTGCTCATTTAAAGCGATTCAAATTTATTTAATTATGTATACTGAGAATATTTAAAATCCTTATCTGAATATCTTCCAAGGAGTAAGATGGAAAAGGATTTGAGCGACATCGTGGGAACATTATGCTTCCTTTCTAATTTCCAAAAGAGCACAGGGCGTAGTCTTAAAATGTACATTTTTTATGACATTGCAAAGTGAACTTGTCATGTGACGAATAATTTATTCAGTCAATATCATTAAGTTCAATTTCTTTTTTCATGAATGAAACCATGTACACTAATTTCCATTTTTATTTGTTTTTATTTTAATAAATACATATTTTGTTTTTATTATTATACATATGTAAATAATACATTCTAAATAAAAATTTACTCAAAATAAAGCCAAAGATTTGTATCTATGTAATGATCAATGTTGGCTGGTGCAGTTTTAGAATACTCAGTGTCAAGTTATGTTTTATGTTGTACGTCACAGTAGGGGTGCGAGCTGATGCGTCAGGGCTGCATGTATATGAGTCTCCCTTTGAGCCGAACCCTGTTTGGCTTTAAAAATACCTCCACTCCTCCTCCTTCATGACACTTACCTCTAAGAATAAGGCGCCTATTTTGACACATCAAACATAAACCCACATCTCCAAGATCAGGTACTTTTCCGTAATTTGCACAGCCAGTGAAGGTCATCCATGCCTCTGTCTCCTCCCGACCCAACAACCGTTATTCATTTATTCTGGTCTTACCAAACAAAATAGCCCAAATTATAGCTATGTGCAAAAATGTCACATTACAAGAGTGTTGACTATAATAGTTAGTCTCGTTTTACTTTGCATGGTTAAAGTTTTACATTAAGATGTAGAAATAAAGAAATGCAGATCTATTGTGATACATATCTTAAACTAAGATACATTTGATTTATGTTTCATTGTTGGCTCTCCAACCTACTCTCGCACCACAATAATCTGATGTACTGTTTTTGGTTTTAAATGAATTATATGAAGCTTATCACAGCAACATAGAGGAGAGGAGGTGACAGTGTGAACAAATGTCATGCCCAACATCAGTAACCACAGCTTGTTTAATACCATTTCTAAATTCTGATTGAGTAACTAAGAAATGGCCATTGACTCATTACACGGTTGCCTAGCAACAATAACACATTAACAAGAACAGCAGTCCTGCATCACTATTTGAAGGAGTTTCTGAGTTTCACTGAACGACTGACACATCCCTTCGGGCTGCAGTAATTATTCAGTTACCTTTAGTTTTTACTCTATTTGTTAAATTCTCATTCAATTTGTATTCACATTCCCCCAAGAAATGCCTTTAGATGACTTGAAATATAGTTAGAGTTATTATAGCTTAAATTTCTTTGTTTTATTTTAGATTTTGCCATTTGAAATTCCTTTAAATGACTGTGTACGTTCTCTCATGCATGCACAGGTAGTCACTGAAGGGAAGGCATAAATTGAGTCTTAAATGATGTTTAAAGTAAATAATAAGTGAATCAATATTCTTATGAGAAGTAAATACTAAGTCATTTTGTTAAACAAAGGAAACATGTTTACATGGTGTGTTTGTGTAGTGTGGAAACATGGGGTTTCAGCCTAAATGATGTTTAATAAATTCTTAAATAAATCAGTAGGTGCTACATAGAACAGGGGTAAAAAAGATTTTGTTGTAAACCCAGAAGTCAAGACAGGGCTCCATAGTGCAAACTTCTGAGTGCTGAAGATAAGAGGCTGAGTTTTACACCCAGTTGAAAGCAGTAAATATACATTCACCCACCGGTGCACTCATGGGCATGTTGGTCTTAAATTGAATTGGGGTCAGAAGCATCGTGTTCTTCAGGCAACAGGAAGCAACTGACCAAGAAGAAGCCAGTCTAAAGTGGATAGCCCTTCATTTTTCCTGTGCTTATGCTTTAGATTTATCAGGGGAGCAGGAGGCTCCTTTATCAGAGTCACATGAATCTTGATTATAGCATAAATTGATCACCTACAACATTAATACGATCAGCCATTTAAATAAGCAGTAGCTTGAAGTTGCAGCTCTTCCTGCTTACATGCTTGGCATCTCTCTTAATAGGGTTTCACTCTAATTATTTTTGTCCGTTGTGGATCAATGCAGGTAATGTAATTAATAATTTCCTCATTAAAAATGTATTATTTTCCCTACCTGCAACCCAACTGCCAATTCATTCTTTTGCACACAGTGACACAAAGGAAGGCTCTTCATCCTCTGTTCTAAACGAGCACATTAGCTTGAAGTCAAAATTTAACAAATGTCAAATTGTGGATTGGACAGAGGATAGAGAAGCAGCAGATGCAGAAGGTCCGACCATCAAGGACAGCATTTCTGTTCCTCAGCAAAGATGAGTGCAGCTGTGTGAATGAATATGCATCATCTGCAAATGCACACATTTTTTTGGAAGGTCGATGGTTTGATAACAAGCCTCTTTAGCTTGAATGTTTAAGTGTCCTGATCAAGATACTGAACCCCAAGTTGGTCCTGATAGCTGAATCATTGCTTGAATGGTTATTGCTACTGATGAACAGGTGGCGCCGTGCATGCATGAATGTGGTGTGAATGAGTGAATGCTGATGGGTTTTGAATCGCCTTGACTGGTCAAGCAGACTAGAAAAGGGCTCATTCAGAACGTTCACAGTAGTAGTGTAGTGTAATAAAGCCGAATCCTCCAGTGGTCCGCTGTTTCCTGCAGCTGGTGTCACAACACTATCTAAATTTAATTGCCGAAAAAATCTGTAGTTGCAAAAAGTGGCCAACAGTCTGTTTAAGTCGCACAATAACGTCAAATTGCTATCTATAGCCTCTATCTCCATTCCTTTTATACTTCATTATGTACTTACTAGATTTAGCCACTACAGCATGCATTTAAATGTGTTGTTTAAGGTCTAGTTCTTTTATGAAGGTTTTATTTATTTTCTTGCAAACCAAATAAGTTGCTAAAGATGTGGTTAGGTGTTCAGGATGATTTCCTTTCTGCGGAGGAATCTGGAGAAGAAAAAAAACAGACCCAGGGAATATTGTGTTAGTCACATTATCCTTATCTTGTGTTCAACATGCAATATTTATTCAGTGGGAATTTACGTTCTAAATGTTTGTTTAGAACTTCATGAAAGTTTATTTAATGTTCATTCATTCATTCATTCATTCATTATCAACCGCTTATCCTGTTCAGGGTCGCGATTATTATGTTAAGATCCCTAATGTGGAAAAAGACATAATAACATAATAACATAATAACACCCCCCCGGTGGAGCCTATCCCAGCTTTATTTAATGTTTGAAATTTAAATGTCAGTTGAATTATGGTTGATATGTTGTTTCCTGTTTATGGCATCTCTGAACTCTAATATAAATGTTATTATGTCTTTTTCCACATTAGGGATCTTAACATAATAATCTGAAAAAAGAGATTTTATGGGTCTTTTGTATTTATTTTTTTTATTTTGACTTGAACAGCACCAATAAGTTAATGCAATTATTAAATGACTACGTGGTTATACATTTTAAAGGACATGTGCAGATGCTAATAACTGCTATCTCACCTTGGGTTCTAGGTAAGCGGCACCCCGGCGTGTATCCGAGCTCTGACCAAGATGCTCTACTGCCCCTTCTGTCAGGGCATGCCGTCAGTGAGACCCTGTAAGAACTACTGCCTGAATGTCATGAAGGGCTGTCTGGCCAATCAAGCGGATCTAGACCCGGAGTGGAACCTTTACATTGGTAAGTCTTTGCTCCTTCCCTTGGATTCCTGCTGTTATTTTCCATCGAAGCAGTTTGATATTTTTACATCAGCCCAGTTATGTTTTCACCCTGTTTGTTTGTTGGTGTGCAAAAAAAAAAACATTGGAAAAAAAAGATTCCTTGACAGTTAGTAGGAGGATGGGTCAGAATAGACACCATTGCATTTTGGTGCGGATCGATGTTTTTTTGATATTGCCAGGTAAGATTTTTTATTGACCTTTTCATTAATGTCTCTGTTAATAACGGATTTATGTTTCAAAAATCGGGTATAGGGGCTAAGTGTGTTCTTTATATGTGCAATTTGGTGTTGTTCCAATCTGGATTTCCAGATTAAGACATGTTTTCATAGGAGGTAGGGTTTTCCCAGGTGATCTGCAGTAACAAACAGAGCCTGAAATCTGCAACTAACATCACTGTGTAACTCCTACAATAAGCATTCAGATGCGTTTCAGTGTTGTTGTGGTATTAAAGGAGACTGTTGAGCTTTGGCTGGGGTTTGCACTCAGAGTACATTAGGTCGACTTCTTTATCAGCAGGATTATGAAAAGAAAATGCAAGTCGAATTCTAACAAAACTGAAAAGGTGACGCATGGGCCAAGAAAGAGATACAGGTGGAGGGGCACCTCAATGATCTTTACACTTGTTTTTAACCATGAAAGAAGGTTTTACCAAATGAAATTCTGATACAATTTATGGAGAGGCTAAGCTGTTCAACCACCTCAGAGGTATGCATCTCATTGAATGAGAGGGAAATGACACATTTGTCAATTAAGTTTACTGATATTTTCCCCAATATAAATATTATTTGTTGCTCTCATGGGTGATGCTTGTTTTTAGCAAACTGAAGTTAAACTGGCTTAAATAAGTATACTTATCTTTAATACATATTTTAATTGACAGCTGGCAAACTACTGTTCACAACTTTAATCTGAAATAAATGGCTTGAAGGTGTTGATTAACGCTAAACAACTATTAGCCCTCCTTTCACGCCTTTTACTTCCCTGTAAAGGCATTCACTCTGACGTAACAAATAGTATTAAACCTAGCTCACACCTATTTCCTGTTGTGCTCAGGCAATAATAGACAGCGCACTGATACAGATGCTTGGGGTCCTTTCAGGCGGGTGTTTAAGTGAGACCATGAAAGGGAATGTAATTTAAATTTTATAAGAAAGTGACAACAAATGATGGAAATTAAACTCAACAGATGAGTCATTTTTGGAACTTAAATACTTCTATAACATCAATTCATCAATTTATCAGATCATATTTTCTATAGTACTTTTCATGCAAATAAAATGCAACACAGATTTCTTTCCAAAAATAGAAAAAACAAAAACAATAACCCTCCCTCGCAAACACGTATACCCATACAATCGTACAAATACACCCGCACACACATAACAATGACATTGTTATTAAAGCATTTAAAGAAGATCAGTACTCATCAAAACAGGAAGTTAAGAAACGAGCACGGAGGAAAAGATCTCAAACAGGGCAGCCCTCACCTAGAGCTACGACCAAACTCCAAAAACATCGCCGCAAGAGTCGCCCCAAGACCAGCGGGGTGAGAAGGAAGTGAGGAAACACACAAAATTGAACTCCATATAGTATCTAAGAAGTAAATGAGAGTATTAGAGCATGACATAAAATATTAAAATAATAAATAAGAGGAGGTGTGTTACGATGAATTAGAACAAAAAATGAAAGGAGTATTTAAAGGGAAAAAGTAAAAAAAAGATGAAATATATAAGTGAGTTAATCTAATAAAGCTTAGAAGAGACTAAAAGCCATAATTAAGTTGTCAATAAATGAATAAATAAATAGGTAGGGTCAATTAAAAGCCTGGCTATAAAGATGGGTATAGAGTTTGTTCTTTAGTGTATCACACACTGTGCTGCCCTCAGGTCTTCTTGAAGGATGTTCCACAGACGTTGGGCACAGTAATAAATGGTTGTACTTTTTTATGTAACTACATATTGAGGATATGAGGGATCTAGAAGGGTTAATAGGATAAAAGCAAATCTCATAAATAGCTTGTACAAAGATTGTTAAGAACTTTATAAACTAGAAAAGAATCTTAAAATCAGGTCTCTGAATTGTCATGTTATGAAAATAGCTCTGAAAATCCAATGTTAAATTGCACAGTTAGGTATTAAACTACATCTAGGATTCAAATGATTACTGCCTTGCTTTTCTCACACAATGTCGGATATACCCTTTGGTAAAGGAAGCCGAATGCATTTAATTTGTTAATGAAGTCATGACTAAATTATTAAAAAATGAAGTAATTTAATAAAATAATCAAAATAATAATCATGTTAAATCTCCAGAATTATAGAAATGGGTGTGTTATGAGATTGAGGGCAGACTTGCACCGAGGAGAGTGTAACATTGTTTTTGAAGAGAAGTTCAATGGGATCTTCTTCAGCCTAGAAACCAAAGGTAATTATATTGTTTGACTGTTTATACATTTATTTGATATTTAGTGAAATGTCTTACACTGATGATTCTGGGTGCGGTTCAGATTTGGATGGCAGCGACTGAAAATGTGACTAGAGTCTCAGGAGAAGTTCTGATTGTTCCTAGCTAACTTGGTGAAACACACCAAGAGTGTCAGTTGTCTCTGACACTCTGCCATTGCCAGGCCTGCGTCGCACAGCCCACTTGTGTTAGTTTACGACCTTGCGGCGTCTGCGAAAAATTTTGTGCCAGTCTTTATGGACCTGTTGGGAGTGTGTGTGGACCAGAGCTGAGCTCAGGAGGATGGAACCAGCAAAGAGCTCCAGGGTGGAAAGTTGGCTCCCAGTAAATTCAGCAGCAAACTTTTCACAATTCATTTAGTTGGAGTCATTAGATTCAGACAAGAATATCTATTAAATGAGTTTTAAAGATGATACACACGCATATCATAGATGTAAACTGTACAGAACTTATGAAAATGTATACCAGAACTAATTCAATCTAAACTCTACCTTCATCCATGATCTGAAACAGTTTGAATTTGTGACTTTACATTAATGCTAGGCAGGAAACGAAGCCAAATGTGCATGTGATGGCTGTGGATATACTGTATGTATTCATTCAAAGAGGAACCGATCTGTTGCACAGATTATTTACGGGGGCCTGAAGGTTAAAAAACGATGTTATTGCAGCTGCAGAGTGAATGAAGGAGGGAAATGTGACAAATGCCGGTGTGTGTTTTAGAATACTAGAATACATGACAGTTAGAGTGACATCTGATATCATATCAAAAAAATTAGTAGAAACTTTAGAAAGTTTGATGTAGGTTTACATTAGAGAACAACTAACTAATTGGAAATTACCAAATTACCAAATGTGTGATCTAAGTTTCTGAGTCAGAGGACGACAGGCGAAATAGGAAGAGGCTGATGCGCAAATCCAATTTTTTTTCAATCCAAAAATATCCGCGGCACCAAAGGAAAAAAAACACAACATAATCACATTATAATCACAAGCTTTTCCCTAAAACTTTGCATACAATGGGCCTCCTCTCTATTGGGAATTTTGTCAAAATGCTTTCATCAGAAAATGTCGGTCACAAAGCATCAAGGAAGTATCTGAAAAACATCGTGAGAGTCGTTAGTATCCTCTACATAAACCTCCTGATAATCATGATTCATAACTTCTGCTTCAACTCTACCTTTATTTCTTAACTTGTATAAAATAAATATAAATTTTCCAACCGAAAATGCAACACACACTGTAATGAATACAAAAATCCTCCCTCTGTTCCCTCATATTGATTCTACCTTTGTGACTTAGTTAAGATCCAATGTTGGAGCACCTCCATCTTCTGTCTTTCCCTTCAACTCAGGTCGATTTTCTCCATTCGAGAAAACACCATGTCCTCCATCAACAAGCGTCGACCTTAGAGAGCATATCTACGTTTGACATTGTAGTCAAGAGCAAATAGAGTGCTTGAATCTACTTCAGTGTGAAAGGATAACCTTATATCCGTCGCATCACACTCTTCACATGAGGTTAAAAAACTCTGAGCTCAGGCTGCGTCCTTCAGAAAAGACGAGGCGTCAAACTGAGTTCTCCCTGTTTTGTTGTGTCGACGCTCCTCGATCAAGTTATATGAAATACCTCAGTGTAAGACATCCAAACAAGTTTCCACAGCTGCCCTCTCTTCACCAGCTAAACTCACGAATAGTAACCAAACTAAATAATTGAATAACAATTAAGTAAAATAAATATGTATAAAAACTATGTTTGTATGTGTGTTACTATTTATCTGTATTGTTGAGGGGGTTTAGTAATAATGAGAGGTTATACACAGATCTTTGAGGTTTACTGAATTAATGTCAATATTCATCATCAACTAAGTAAAAGATTAATTGGTAGCAATGTAGCATATCAAATAATTGCTGTTGTTGATTAAATTTAAGCAAAGCTGGCAGACATTCATGGGTGGGATGAACCAAGATATTTGAAGATGTCAACTTGCAATTTAGCATTTTATTCAGCTTAGCCGGGGTCGAGTCACGGTGAGAGGAAGAAGGGGAATTCCAGACATCCCTCACCCCAGCAACACTCTTCAGCCAGAAACAAAGGGGGCGTCCTAACAAGATGTCCAAACCAAAGTAGTGGCTCTACTCCAGGCTCCCTCTGGATGTCTGAGCGACGCACCTTATCTTCTAAGGCTGAGCCCAGCCACCCCATATGCAGAAAGCTCATTTCAGTCGCTTGTATCCTTGACCTCAATATTTCAGTCACTATCAAGATCTCATCACCATAGGTGAGGTTTGGAACGTAGTTGGACTGGTCAATGAAATGCTTTGTCCTGTGACTCAGCTCTCTACCTCAAACAACAAACCAATACAACTCCAACTTTACTGCTGATGCTGCAACAAAACTACCTGCAAGACACAAAGATACTTAAACTCCTTTGTTTGAAGCAGCAACAGATCCCCACCCCGAGTGGGATAGTCCACCATCGTCCAGCTCAGAATAATGGCCTCTGATTCAGGGGTGCTCTCTCTCACTATATACTTATTCAAGTGTATATTTAAAAAATAGAAGAAAAGCTGTTACCCTGTAATATAAAAATGCTCCCGCAATAATATTGCTATTACTGCTGCTTCTGTTGCGTTAATGTACAGAGTTGGTTTCTATGAGAAATTAGTCACATTAAAAAACGACTAACTTCTAAAGGACAACATCAAAATAATAGCAGCATTAGAGAGCCTGAGGAGGCTAAACAGTACATCCATCAAACAAATGATGGATGTAAAGTCGGTCTGTTTTTAAGTTTGTTTACACACCTTTAAATGTTAATCCCAATGTATGTATAGAAAAAAACAAACACTTATCCTATCTAGGGTCGTGTGGGTTTCCAGAAGGAGTACTTCAGTGAAATAGCGCATAAAAAACACTAACAGCTAATTTTTCCTCCTACAGATATTTATGAGTCACTGTTTCACCTTTGCTGCGTTTCTTGTACTTCATGGGGAAACCAATTAGAAACAAGAGCATGCAAACTCCAACAATCTCTTTGTCACTATTTATCTATCAGTGCATGTATTATTGAATATCAGTAGTTGACACTGACCAGCTGTGTGTATTTCACTCTTACCTACGAGCACTCTACTAATAAAGAGTGAGTGACAGACACGGCTCCTCTTCAGTTTGACAGCTTTGTGGGGCAGCATTCATTCCATCTTCATCTGGACACTTGTCAATTGGATTATTGTTCTTCAGTGCAGATTAAATGTCAGTTCTACATCTTTTGGCTCTGACATTTCACGCTCACTATGGGATAAAAGATTTTCAATTAATTAAAGTTCCTACAGAAAAAAAAGGCAATTACTTGGTTCTGGAAAGTTCTATCATGTTCAGCACAGACATATTATTGTAGTGTCTAGTTTACTCGGCGGATATGAATGATATCGTTCACATAAATAATGGCCAGTTATTATTACTCAGGAATAACAGTTTGTCATCTTCTCAACTTAAACGGTGTTATATCGGCTTTCTGAGAAAGAATGAGGAGCTTTGGCTCGAGGGCTTGATGAAAAATAGTGAAAAAAGAGAGTGAATGGATTCCAGTGAAATCCATTCAGACCAATATCACACACCCGCTCCGCTGACCCAAGAAGACAAGATATTGGGAGGCAAAAACTAACCCAAGCAAGAATTGACAAATCCTTAAATCATGGAGGCTGTGCGACTGATAGCAATGATTTTCCTCTTCTCATTGAATGACTCCACATGCAGCAAATAACAGCTTCTTATGAAAATAAATCCAATTGTGAACAAAAAAAAAAATGCATCATTGGTCTCACCCTTATTTACCCACGGGTGAGAGGGAGTTTCATATATTCTTTAGAAACATGCAATTTTTTCCAAACGTGTTTGAATTTATTTGCCTTTTTCAGCTTCTGGGAAGCATATATATCGATAACTATAAACTATATAACTATAATTTGTTGTTAAGCACCATACATAAGAATGGCTATCCTAAACCACAGCATGCATTTATATTCATCAGGATATTTTATCATCTCAAAAACTAACATCCTTGCAGTTATTTATTTTTTTTTGCACCTTAGTAGGAGATTAATTAGACGGCGAAAAATCAACCGGCTGACCCCTGGCTACGAAAGGCCAATGTCAATTACATTGGTCTGACATTCTCATTTCACATTCAATAAGCAAGCAGTGTCATCTCATCCCTGTCATGTTACAACCATTAGAGATGATGTTATCATGGTCATCATCAGTGGGGGACCTAATCTTTACAGAGGGTTTCAACACTTCACTGTAGAAGACTCTCCAGTTGGTGGTCGATCTTACAGCCAGTGTACTTTCCCTGCCGGCCAATGTTATATCAGGTCCATTCCTGTGACAAACATTCTGAATAACCTGTTAATGACCCACTTTTTATTCTACATCCCCTTGAGCAAGGTTCTATTCAAAACATTAGAACACCTAGACACTTGGCTCCGCCCATTTACTCAGATCCACTCCAGAATTCTTCCCTGCCACTGTCCCAGCCATCTTCACGGCGCCGGCTTTAAAGTAGTAGTTGTCCCTGGCTTTGATTTTTTTTGTCACAGGTGCCAGCTTTGATGTCTCTTCCCTCTGTTTGCAACCATGTAGAAGCAGGCACTGAGAGATTTCTCGGACCGCGGTGTGCATTCTGCCGAGAGCTCTCCTCTGTCTCCCCAGATTAAATCTCTTTGCGGTGAATAAATCATACAGTAGATTAAATGGCTTCTGTTGAGTAACCAGACTCTAATCCATTTATTCCCTCTGGAGGACAAATCCTCGCTCACCTATCCCTATTCTGCTCATACATAAGGACAAGACATGCGCTAGCATTAGGTAAAATTATGCCAATTATGGGATGCATTAAAGACGTAAGCAATCTATTACCAATGCAAGAATGGGATTCTGCTTTGCTTGTCATCATAAACACGTGTTTAAAAATTAGTGCAGATGGAATTTGATGAGATTAAGAGAGAGATAGCATTTTAATTAGATGGATTAGTTAAAGCATGGAATGATGGGTAAACAGCTGTCAGTCTGTTTACAGCAGCGGAGTATAATACACTGAACCTAATCAGTGCCCACACCCACAGTCCTCTGGGATCAATGAAGCATTCTGCATAAGTCACTCGCTATCTGTTTCAAGATGATCCCTTTAACAGCGTTTACCTGTCTCTGTGTTGTTTAGAATCCATCTAGTTTGGTTTTATTTTTGTTCAACAATGTTCTGAAAAAAAGACAGTTTTTAACCATTTTTTGATCTTATACATCAGGCTGATGACACAAATGAATTCTGCCTCTCTGGTCGCTTGAATATCAGTCGCATGCTGAATGGTGACAAATATCGTCCGCTGCAGTTAACACACAACATCATTATCTTTTTTTCTTCTTTTTTTTTCAGCTTGACAGGTAGTCGACACCTGTGATGATTCTTTTCTTCCTGCACCTTCGCAATACTTATAGCGTAGCTCGTGGTTGGCGTGAAGTAATTCATAACTCAACTTCCTGTCATTGACGCATACGTATTTGCAGTGTTGTGTATTGGTGTTTACAGGCTGTTTTTTTCTCCCTCTGCAGAAACACACACATACTGATCACATTTCATATTTTAATCAAGTGATTTGTTTTACTTGGTAACTGGAGTCAGCCACAGCCACAACTATATATGAAAATTTAAGCCAGCAACGTATTTTTTCGTTTGTGAAAAATTCCTCATGAATAAAATATAGACTTGAAAAACCTTCTCTAAAATCATGAGTGGACAACCAGTGGCGGAAAGTCGGACAACATTCATTAATAAATCAAAATATTTTCGGCTCCAAGGATACCTGAGGGGTTTGGGGATTTTACAAGCATGAATTCCAACGATAATAAATAACTTATCTTGACCTTAATTAAGACCATCTGATCTGATACTCGCTCTGACACTTGCGTATGGGATAATCATATTTTGACAACCAGTTTTACAGCGGCTGACAAACACGCTGCAACTCAAGAGAATATATGCAAATTGACAAAACACAAGCCAATCAATAAAACATCTTCACCAATTTGACGACATGCGCAGCATTGGGAGAACAGACTGCAAACAACACATTAAGAAAACAGCCGGCACATGCCAAAACAAATTAAGAAAACAAGCTGCACGTACTACAACACACTGACAAAACACGCTGCAAATCCTACACCAGTACGTGATTTAAATTCCACAAAACAACACAGTAACGAAACAAACAGCAAATAGCACAACTCAACACATTGAGAAAATGCGCTTCAAATGCCACAGCTTAAATCATGAAGCAAACACGCTGTATATAACACAACACTTGCTCCATGCTCCAAACTGTAGCACTACGGCGCTCACCTTGATAATAATCAGCAGTGGAGGAGGTATTCATTGTGTTACATTAGAAAAATTGTTGCTGCGGCGGTGAAGCTGAAAGTGAAGGCAGCGGTTCACATGCAGAGCAGCAGAGGTATTGACAGGCGGGGATGGGAAGTTATTGCAACTTAGACAAGCCGCCATAAAGGGAGGTTGTCCTTAACGATTGAGAGGAAGATCTGGATGTATCATGTTTGTATGTGTGTATCTAGCAGTGTAGCTTGAGTTGTCCGCCTGAACTAGCTTGGCTCCTCTCAAAATACAATAATTTTGCTCAAAAGGTAAATATGGTTGTTTGTCTCTATGTTTTGGTGGTTCAATGATGAATGAATGGTGCAAGCAGCCTCTCGCGTAATGTCAGTTGAATAGGCTCCAGCCCTTCAACCACCCTGAACAGGATAATAGGTGACAGTAAATGAATGAATGAATGAAAAATCTACCGGAGTAAGACATGTATCTTATTTCCTTGATGAGTTACTTTGATTCTGTAAATTTAGAATCAACTCTTTATTAAGCTACATTCTTCTTATTAGCCAGATTGTCCAGATCCCATTTGGTCCTCATGATGGTTCACATTCATAATTACGACAACCTGACCTCTGTCCAAAGTCAACAGGTCTGTCTCTCTGAAACGGCACACATGCTCACATGAATACATTTTTGCACCAACCATCTGTCTCACCAACAGCGAAAAATGTCAACTCATGGCATTAAACCAAAATGGTCATGTATGCCTGACATTTGGGTCTGGAGGAAGGCAAACAGTTGTTCACGAGTAGAAGGTGAACAGCGGATGATCTGCATTATTTCCATCTTTACTCTATTCTTCTTTTCTTGCTCCCTCAGCAAGCCGTATTAATGCTGATCTGACCATTCGCATGTCACAACGCCACAAGTAAGATACATATTTCAGATCATAGGACCATGTGACTCGAGGCAGATTTGAAAGAAATCTGATATTTTTGCTCACAAATCCGCGGAAAAATCTGATTTGTGTCACATTAAAGAAAACAATCGTATTTCAATCACTTCAACCTGCTAATGTAAACGTAGCCTAGGGTGCCTCCAAGAATAGAGGAGACAGAAAGCCGCCCTGAGTCACATGTGTTCCTAACACATCAGAGTGTGTAATCAGAGCCACAGCGGATTTGACATCTGCAAGCTCGAACTCTTATGAACAGTGAAAAGCAGGCGCACGTTTTTATATTTAGCTGCTATTTCAGATCCCAAGAGTCAGAACACTCACAGGTAAATTCAATTAAGTTTAATTGGTAATGTGACCCTCTTACAAATGGCAACGCTTCACCTTGTATGAGGTCCAGTTAGTTAGGTAATGTAGAAAAGAAATTTGCATCAAGAATATTCTCAAACGCGAAATCTGTTCTCCTGCTGGCTTGGCTTCATGCAGCAGGTCTGCATTTCTACTCAGAGGATAAATGCCTGGGACAACAGTGATTTAAAACAGTTGTGCCAGAAGCCGTTTTTCCCACATCTTCATAGTTAAATGGATTTATAATTGTTGTATGCACCATCTAATCTGCCAGGCTTGTTTCACCACCCATGAACAGGAAAAACACATTTCCGCACTTGGAGAAAATAAAAATCCTCCTTTCTGCAAACTAGCACAATCTTTTAGTATCAAACAAAATGTCTTTTAAAAATAGTCCATCCTTAAATCCAGCAAAATTGTATCGATATAGATACTCAAAGGACAGAAATCCAAGGTACAGAGATTTCAGTTCGGCAAAATATCAGATAGAAAACCTTGAAACTCAATATTAGTGGTGTTTCTTTATGAAACAATGTGAAAGAATTCTATCGTACAGATTATGTCTCATAAGTTATTTGTGATATCATTATTATTCATAATAATCACTATCTCGCTCTCCTTGGTCTATCATTTAATATCTTTGTTTATTCTACCTCTTCCTAGTGTTTATGTTAATATAGTTCCTCTCAAATGTTGAATTATCTTTAAAATGTATGTAATTCTTTTATTTATTTTTTGGTGTGTGTGTGTGTGTGTGTGTGTTTAATATGTTTGTTGTTGTTTTTCTATGCAAGCATGGTGGTGTGGGGATTGGCATAGCTGTCTCCCAGCAAGCAATGTCTTACTTGGAATCTCTCCGGGGGACTGTGTGGAGTTTGAAAGTTTTCTCTGCTTTGTTTGTGTGTAGAAGTGACATGGTGACTCTAACATTGCCTGTACGTGTCAATAGTTGTTTGTTTTTGTTGGTTTTGTGATGAACTGGCCCAGTTTCAGCTGGGATTGAGTCCATTCAGGGGGAGTGAGAAATTGAGTCTGACTCTACACGGGAAGTGGTTGCACAGAATGGATGAATGTCAGAAGCCCAACCAAAATTCAATGTTTTGTTGGATGTAGATATTCTGCCAATGTTGGGCTTTGTCAGTGCAATTTTTTATTCCAAGTAGAATATATTGTATGTTAGCATCCAAGGTCTGTCTGTCATCACACTGACAACTGGGTAAGTTTAGTAAAATAAAGTGTTTGTTTTTTTAAACTTATGGTTGCACAACAACATACTCATGTACCACATCCCATTAAAAGGCATACTGAGCAGAGAAAACCAGGAGGAGTTTTGCTCAACGAAATTTGAACTCTGTAAGAGAAAACACTGTAATTGTGTGCTTATGTTCCATGAAAAAAATGCTTAAAAGCATGACATCCACAACCACCCTATATTTACTTGACCGAACAGCAAAACATCCATTTCACATCAAATTTAATCCGTTTCAATTTGAATTCATTTATTTTATTTATGAAGTTAAAGAGATCATCTTCAGGCAGTAATCAAACCTATATCTGTAAGCAATTCAGAGTCACGAACAAGACCAAGGTCTGTCTCACACATTCAAGCCCAAGAGCTTCAATTTGATAGAAGGAGAAATATAGAAATGTAATATAAGAAAAAAGTATTTTTCTTTCAGTACACTGAAATAACAAACTTTTCAAAGCATGTACTAATTAGCAGAGAAAACACAGTCCCACCTCGCCCTCGTTCACTAAACTAGCTAATGATGACAGATGTGCAACAGGACAGCACAACAGAGGTCAGACACTTGACTCAGTTTTTTAAAGAGGAGAGGTAAATGGATTTTATGGCCTTCCTGGTAGACATGACATCACACCTAAATGACCTTAACTTAAAATTGCGAGACAATAATAACTTGTTGATTTGGAAGCAGCTGTCTCGTCTTTTCAAAGGAAGTCGTCCATTTTCAAACTGAATCCCCAAGAGAACTTTCCACAGGAGTCTGTTCACATCTCAAAGTGGGCAGAGAGTGGATCATGCAGATGTTATGTTTTGGATAGCACTATTTTATTCTAATTTCTTCATTTTGTTCATAATCTTTGTGTGGTATTTCATTTTTTTTCAATCTTTTCTTACTGCAGTCCTTCAATCTTTAATGCTGTGCATACGTGTCCACATCCTTTTATAGCTTCCTTTGTTTCATGAACCACTTATGTGCGACTTGAGTGGCAAGGTAATTGTTATGAAAGGTGCTATAGAAATGAAGTCTGATTGATTGATTAATTGAAATGTTACATTGACCAAGCAGTGTGCAGGTTGTGAGCATGTCAGCGTCTGGCTATATACAAAACCTTAGACTCTTTTTCCAGATGTGTGACAGCACACACTTTGTCCATGTTTGCCTCCACTTATATCTTTTAAATCAGTTTCCTCTAGAGTTAACTTAAAACTAAATAGTTTATGAACATTTACATGTCTCTGATTGCTCAAAAGGCTCAAAGTACTAGTGGGAAACACATTTCTTTCCCACAGAATGTTGGATGGAGAGACAATATGTGTGCGATAAATTTTATTTATTTATTTTTTAACGACAAATAAATGGTAAATAGATGAAACTTAAAGCGTTAAAGCATCTTTCTAATCCCACCAGCAACTCAAACCGCCCTACATCACAGGTCAGCGATAATCATTCACACAATCAGTCGCACACCAATGGAACAAAGTTTGGGTTCGTTGTCTTGTTCAAGGGATGTTAGGGATCGAACCAACGACCCTCCAAAAACTGAATGACCCCCCTTCCCAGGTTTGGGTGTCCCTCTATAAATGATTGGTCAGTTCACCGTTATTTATTTCAATTCCAATTTAGAGAGGCAGTGCTATTTGTTTATACATCATACCTTTATACCATATAGGCACTGAATTCTTTCTGACGGTATTTTTATTTTAAAGGCTAAAGTGAAATTCTCCCACTAAATTTGACCTAAAAGAGCCAAAAAGGCCCTTATTAAGTTTTTCTTTGATGGTGCAATATTCTCTTGAACCAAAAGAATATGATTTTCAACGCCAATATCTAGATGTTTATCTTTTACTCTTCCCACTGTGGGGGGATTTCAGTGATGCAGCAGCAAAGACCAAGATGCTATACGAAGTAAAAATACTATAAAATATTAAGTGCTGTTGTCATACAGAGTGTTATTGCACGGATGGCGAGGATATTGCACACATTAGAGTATTTCACAATTTTTACAATATTGTAGAAGTTTTGTAGTTGGGCAGTGACATATGGATTGATGGGGAGAATCTACTGAGAGAAACTTTTGTTTAAAGATGAACAGCAGCAGGAAGAATGGATCTGCAGTATCTCTTTCATACAAAGTGGGTGCAGCAGCCTGTCACTGAGGGAGCAGCTTGGTGCAGTCAGAGACTCCTGAATGTGGTGTGACGTCTGGTCCAAAAGAGACAACAGCTTATCTGTCATTCTCCTGTCACACACCGCCTTCCCATGTCCGAGTGGGTGACCCAGGGTGGCGCTGACCCTTTTGATCTGCTTGTTGAATTTCTTCCTGTCCGTGGTTGTCCGACTGTCTTGAACTCCCACTTGGAAGGCGGGGCATGTCTCCACCAAAAGAGCAAACATGACCGAGCCACGAGCAAAAACAACTATTTTAGTCACAATCATGTGAAAAATACTTGAAATAACGCACACAAAATATTTGTAAAGGCATAACAAGAACGTTCAGCCAAGCAAAGCTTCAGAATTTGTGTTAATATATACAACAATCCCACTTGCTCTGATTCTACGAAAAGATTAAAAAAAAAACATAAACTATCTCCAGGATATTGAACCTAGTCTCTGCCACCCCTTTGACTTTTAGTCAAACAAATATTAAAGCGAATATTACCCTTCCTAACAAGACAGCACTGGGATGACATTTTGATCCCACGCTGTTTTATGTGCAAAGGCATCTGTAGTGACAACAATAATTGAATTTTGCCTTCCTAATCACTCACAGCTACATAGATTTGTGGTTGAGTGCATCTAATTACAGATTCACTTCCCACCTGCACAATTAGAAATCTGTAGAGAGGGAGAACTTTAGCAAGGACAAATTATTCTCTATGGTCTCTCGAGCTGCGAGGCTTCTCGGTGTCTCTCCTCGGAGCTGCTTGATTATATGTGCTTTCCAGATCACATCTGGGTTTTATGGCAGTGCCGTGTTCTGTAGCGTGTTGCTTTTTATAACGTGAAAGTTGCTCATTAGTGGGAAGGACTTCCTCAACATATTTGTGGGCAAACGGGTTGAGAAACCAATGTCACCATTTGGAGACACATTTTATGACATCTCTGTGGGTCTTACATTATAAATGGACATGCTTTTTTGTTGGCTGTCAGAGTTTTTTCTTAATTACCGATCTGTGTAGTGATTATGAGTGGGAAGTTATGAGTGAGTCTTGTTCTACTGAAACAAGAGCACGATTATTTCCATTCTACCTTGGTACTTGAACTTGTTCATGCACAGCAGCGCTTAGAGCTGAGTGCCATTTAATAGTCAGATATACTTACAGAAACAGTTCTAATAATATTAGTCATCACTTTTACTTATTTATTATTACTTTTATCCTGATTTTACTTAATTACTTTTAACTTGATTTAATTCCATTTTATCATATCTGGCTTTATTTTATTTTTATTTTCTACTTTTATCATCTTGTTTGTGTTTTTCTTCTTCCCTTTAATATTTTCTTTTCTTAACAAATCGTCTTTAATGCTGATGATTCTAAATATTAAAGGTCAAGTATATAAAATTTGTTGGACCGGATCCACTTCACTACCGATGAAATGTGACCGGGGAACGAACGCTCGTTCTTGTGAGGACGTCCAGTTCATCCGCTGAAATCAACTGCACCGGTGACAGACGGTTGCCAGTTCTGGATGTGATGGTTCCCCGGGAGGAGAAATGGTGCCCTAGGGGGGCGGTCAGGTTTGGGCGGGGATGGGGTGATCTGACGCTCACGGCAAAAGCCACCATCCTCCTTCCCTGTGAGTCTGCTGGGAAGCCGAGTTGAATCCTCCATTTACATCTAAATGTTTCGTCAGTGTTCATGTTTGCTTTGACGGCGAGACTTGGGGGCTTTTTTCTAGTTCTAAATCAGAAGAATGATCCCCCACTTGTCAAAACACAAAACACTTTAACAACTTAAAACGCAACATCCCTCTCTATCTGCATGAACATGGCGGCCTCCATGGGAAAGTTGGAGATAGAAAGGGCTTTTTCTTAACAAACATTAAAGAAAATATCTTTTACTTTCAGCAAAAAAACGTAGTTATGATGCAATTTATTCACAGCGATATCCCCAAATACTCCCCAGAGTCGAGACACTGGTCCTTTGTCTCTATCTCCATATCTATCTTCTTTTGTTTCATTTATCTTTTATAAAGTTCTACTCGAAATACACTAAATGAATCAATTAAGTTTGATTTATTGTTTGAATATATCGATCTTAAGCAGACAGGTTTCATTCAAAATTAATTTTGATGTATTTACCAACAACCTCCAACAATGTATTCAGCATCTTAGTCTAACTGCCACAATAAATAAGAAAAGTATCTTGATTACTTTCTGCTGCTTTTGGATTACTTACCAAATTTGAGGAAAGAATAAGAGCCGTGCGTATCCGTGTCTACAGATAGTCCATCTGATCTCAGATGGGACAGACTGTGCTGGGTATTGATTAATCGATGGCGCTGTGTGGCTAAAGATGTACCTCAGAGAACGAATTCAAGTTCTACCAATCCATACCGTTCTAGCAAAAGTGCCGCACAGATTACATAATTGTGGTCACAGTTTAGAAAGTTGAGCACACAGATTTACGTATTGCTGCTTCTTTTTTTATACCTCAGACAAGGAGGTAATGTTTTTACCGCTGTGCGTAGTCGGTTTGTCTGCTTTCTTTACAAGATTGCAGAAAAAAGTAATGGATGGTGGAAATTTTGCTGTTGAGATATAGCGTTATAAAGTTAATTCAAAAATCCTCTTTGCTCCTGTGAATAACAATGACAGCTGGAATCATTGTATCTCAGTTACATTTCATCATTTGTAGTAACAGAAAAAGGAGGTCGGTTGGTTTTTACTGAATAAAGTGATCTGACTGAAACTGTTGTGCCTTAGTGGATGTTTGTTTCTCATGCGACACTACGGGGGCTCTGAAGTAGATACATTCTGACAAGATTGTTTTTACTTAAGTCTAATCTTTAAGAAAAAAAAACACAATGCAACATTAAAAAATAAATTTAATTCTATTTTATGTCTTTATAATACATTCAGTGGCAGAGGTTTCCTGCTGAAGGTGCGTTGAGGTTTCCTTATTAATGTATTCATCACCCAGGACTTATTTCTCCTGAGACATCCACGATACACACACACACACACACACATACGCATGGACACAACACTCACAGACATCGCTGTGGCTGTTTGACAGTTACAATAAAATTCCGTGTTAAACACAAGAGGATCAGTCATAATAGTATAACGCCTGACAGGTGAGGTGAGTAACATTGATTGTCTTGTTACAGCAGTACCACTCGGTGGGTGGGATGTATTAGGCATGTGTACGTCTTGTCCTTGAAGTTGATGTGTAGGAAGCATAAAAATAAAAAAAATACTAAATATATAAACGGTGAGACGGAAACAGTTTCATGGTCGCCAAAGGCTCAGTGATGCGTGTAGGGAGTGAATGGTTGTCTTGGTTTTTCCGATCCCACAGGCGATCTTCTGTAGCCCCAATTGCTGAAAAAGTTCATGCTGGTTTTGACAGAAAGCTCCCAGAACACACAGTGCATCTCAGAGCATCACAATATCGGGCAAGTGGTTTCAATGTTATGACTGATCGGTGTGGATTCAGGAGTTTGCCACACACCTCTGGATAAACATTTCCCAGATTATGACAGAGCGCATGTTTGCAGCTGCAACTGAATCATCGAAGCAAATTAAGTTAAACAAAATCTCACTGGAGTTAACAAGCTGTTGGAAAATGACACCCTGGACCGTGTGTTTGCTCAAATCAAGGATTCAGACACATTAAACCAGGAAGACCATGTTTAGAAGATAGAAATGGAATTCAATACCTGCGGCCATTGATTTTTTCATGCTAATTCCGACGCTTGCATGGTTTGTGTGCGGTGGCCCACAGGGACAAACGCACTGCAACTTAAGAAAACACATACAAATAGATAAAGCAGAAGCAAATTAAAAACAAAATCTTCATCAATTTGACAACAACATGGGTGCTGCAAAAGTCACATTACAACACATTTAGAAAAACGATCTGCAAAAATCACAAAGCAACAGAAGTGTTTACGGAGGACATTTAAAAGTGATGCATCCCGGAGGCGCTTTTTAATGCCTCTTTTAGGGAAATAAACAGATTCAAACCACACAAACATTTCACGACATAATGATTAGCAGTAGCAGCGTTGCTTAACTTCCGGGTTGTGCGGTCATGTGACTTAGAATAAAACACAACCAACATCGTGAAAATTACAAATAAACTTAATAATGACCCTAACATGCACAATACACAAAGCTACAGTAAACAAGGTTCATTAAACTTGCTTAAGAAAACTCTTAACCAGCGGTTTTAGTTTTAGCTTGGGGTACTATGAAGTACCCAAGAGTAACAACAGATGCTGCTTGGAATGTCTATGTTGGAAAATTCAAAATGTGGCCCAATGAAGGCTCAAAATTTAGAGAGATCAAGAAAATTTCCCCAAGTTCTAAAAGTAATTGCTAAATTAATGTTTGTGTCACCGCTCATGGCATCCCATCCTCATCAATATACATAATGTAAAACAACTGAACTTTTAGGACCGTCTCGATATTACATAATAGTCAGATTGCAATTATTTCACTTAACTTTTCATATTGGTTCAAATTATCTCCATTCATCTGTTTTCTTTTCATCTTCTTTCTGCAAACTGGGTATCAGCCAATGACTCAGTGGATTTCTACAATAACTCCCTGAGTAGCATCCTGGATCATCACGCCCCTGTAAAAACTAGAACAGTCACCTTCTCCCGCTAATGCCCCCTGGTTCACCAGCGAGCTACGGAAAATGAAGGCAGCTGGGCGTGTCCTTGAGCGGCGCTACAAAGCTTCAGGTCTCACTGTCCACAAACTAGCCTTTCAGGAACACCAAAGGCCTACTCAAAGTCCCTTAGAGAGGCTCGGACACTGTTCTACTATAACGTTATCAAAACCAGTCCTGGAAATTCTAAGTAGCTCTTTTCCACTATCAATCAACTTCTTAAACCACAAAGTCCCCCACTTAAGGAAATTACAGAAGAGCACTGTAATAATTTCATGGCTTTCTTCAAATCAAAAATTGACTCAATCCGTTCTGTCTTTTGTGTTTCCTTAAAACTATCCCTTTTAACAGAACCTATAACTTTTAATTAACATTGCTGCTTTTTGGTTATGTTTTTATACAGTTATTATTTTATTTTTCATTGATGCTTTTATCTGCTTTTCCTTTGTAGCACTTTGAGATTTGATCCAAATGTAAAGTGTGTTATAAATTAAATGTATTATTGTTATTTTTTATTTTTTTTTCCTTCTTTGAAGAATAAGGGAATTCTATTTGAAGAAAGGGTGCCTTATCATAATTGTTTCTCCTAAGTATATATTTTGGTTGAAGATATAGATTCTTAAAAATATTAAAAATATGACAAATAAATGATTTGTCATTGCTTGTAATTAATGGGTAAAACTTGGGTGGTGTTGTTTAGTGGTTGGAGCAGTCCTCTCCCAATCAGAAGATCATCAGGTTGTTGGTTTGAGCCCAGCAGCCTACATGTCGTAGGGTTCTTGAGCAAGACAATCGAACCTGAATCATGCTCCCCGGGCGATTCACGGGGGAAGCCCACTGCTCTTTGAGCAAGTTGGTGTAGTTTTAAAGCCCATTACGGTGTTTCATTGTCTAAATTTTTAGGATTGTTTTAAGAATTCTTGCCAAGCAAAATGTTCTTTCCCCACTGACAGGTTTTTTTGTCGCTAAGTTCAAGACGATTTGATTATAAATGAATAGAATTTGGCCTCTTTCTAGTATGGCTATATGCACGATCCATACCAATAATACTGTTTTCCTGAAATGATCAGAAAACCAGATTTGTTTTCCTCATCAATCTTAAAATCAAATTAAACTGCCTTCACTTCAAAGTCGCATTTTCTGTAGACTCCTATCAATCTCCTCAGAAGAAGACGCCAACCAAGACAGACGCGCTCTGCTCTAACAATTCACAGGGATATTGGAACACTGAGCACATATGCACATATATTCTTTTATCTTATTCTTAGTTTTATCTTATTCTCATTGTTAACTATCAATTTGTTGTAGCCTGCGTACTTCCTTACATATTTAATTGGAAGGTAAAGGAAGACTGGAAGATTATCTCGGCATGTAAATCTTGTCTCTATATGAAACACCTCGCCGTGACCCCCATTCTTTTCTAGCACGAAGGCTCTTATGGTTGTTGTTGTCATACACACAGCAGAGCAGGACGAGTTTAATTGGGATATTTTAATTATATATGCATCAATAAATAACTTTTGAGATCAATGCCCCATATCCCCAAACATCTTCTGTTTGTGAGTTTGTCCCTCTAGTGTGAATCAGATTTCCCCCTTAAGGGCAATAAAGATGTAGAGCCATTTCCACGCCAGAGCAGAGAAACGCTGTCAGGATGAGCCTTACTCTGTCACTGAGCCCACAGGAAGGGGAATCTTCTGTATATCACATTAGGTGGCTTTACACGGGACACTTTTCTCCTTTCGGAATTCTAATGTCGGTCGCCTGTTTACATGACTTGTGAATGTTTCTGACCCGGTGTTTACATGCATCAACTCACCTAACGGGAAACGCTTTCACACATGCAAAGACGATCCACATTCCTGTTCATAAGGTGGCGATAATGCTTCGGTGAACTCGGTGGTGACCGCCATCAAGCGCCCAGAAGAAGAATATGATAAAGAGGGAATCTGCAGAAGTGACTTTTCGCCCATCTAACCGTCCAAAAATGTTAATATATTTCAAAGTTTCAATGAATAAATCATTCTCCGATGCAGACCGGTACTGTTTTGAGGTCGGCGTATTTAAAATGCATATCGGCGCGGAAAAAACTTAGCGAAGCATGACGTCACGACGTCGCATGCGCAGATACAACTCAAACAGAAAGCTTTCCGATACAGCGTTTACACGCAGAGACTGGCTATAGGAAAAGCTTTCGAAAGAATTTTGACTACCTCCTTCGAAATGAACGAAATCTTTTTCAGAAAGGTTCTTTCCATTCAGAGAGGGGTGTTTACATGCAGCATTTTCTTTCCGATTAGGCGTCTTTCCGAATCTAATCAGAATTAGGCTGTCCATGTAAAACCACTTATTATCGTTCTGCTCTCATTATGTAGTGATATAGTCATGATGTGCTCTTTGTAATCTTTGAATCAGCAGATGATGCTTTTGATATACATAAGGTTGACCTTCTTATGAAACGCCCCAGTCACTGGAGGCTGATGAAAAAGACAAGAATTACCTCCTGCTTGTCTATGGTAGCGACAGAGAAATTCTCTTCCTTTAGTAAAAAAGTATCTCCCTCTCTCCCTCTCTCCCTCTTTCTCTCTCTCCCTCACGCTTTTCTATCCCTCATTTATTATTTTGTGTTTGTATGCAAATGTGTGGCTCGCGCTGAGGAACTTTTTTCGATCAGGGCAGTGTAAGAGCAAGGACCAACGTGATTTCTTTTCCAGTTTCATACCGTTTCATATGACAACATTTGCTTTTTGACTGAACCTCAGATGAGCTATGCTTTACTGAATCCAAATTACACCGGAGCCATTTTTCATTCTCTGGAGCTCTTCACGAGCATAGAGCTATAGATGGGCCTGTTTGTCCTTGTCTGCTGGAGGTTGCCGCTGGCTGACATAGCCTAAATTTAAGTGGACATCAATCTCGATAAAGAGCCAGAGCCCAGAGTAATAGTACTCCCTCAATTTTCCTTTTTTTCTTTTGGTGTTTATGAAGACAGTTCAAGTATGCATGTTCCGCACCACAGGCTGAAAAACGAACCTCCAAAATGAAACTAAATAGTTGGATCATTAAACGGCATGTTGTGCCGTTTAATGACAGTCTCAGTTGTTGTTTTTAAAACCTCACATCAGAGTATAATAGATGTCTATTTGCATGACTGTGTTGTGAGGATGAAAAAAAACTTCCTCTGGCTGGACAGCGGCTCAGTGCTGCAGAAGTTATGCGGGGAAAATTTGGCTCGGCGTGGCAAACACGCCACGGCGGACCGGACTTCATGCAGTTCTCGTAAATGAGAGTCATTAATTCTCCATGTAGGTAGACTTTTTCCACGTGTGCTGCAGGAGCCCTCTTCCTCTGGGATGAAGCTGTGCCCTGGCCTCACTCAAAGCATTCAGTACCACTACTCGCTCTTTTGCTCTCTTTTCTCCCTCTCTCTCTCTCTCTCCCTGTTCCACACATCACTGCATGCTGTCCCTCAGATATGCAAAGATCTGAGCTCACTCTATTTGCAGAGCCAATCTGATAAGTGGCAGATAAGTCACCATTGTTGGGCTATATCCGCATCATGTCTGAGACCAGAGGCACTGCCGTGATCAAACATAAAATGTTCCCAGGTGGCTCTCTTGACCTGAATTCTCACTTTTTTTGCACTTTTACATTTGAATTTGTTTTTTTTTAAGACTGTGATGAACTAAGAAAGCTTACCTGAGGCAGCTGAATGAATTTACATTAGATTTACAGCATTTTGTTTGGCAAAGTTTTTGAAGAATGCCAAAAGAGAGAAATTTGCCTAATTGTAGTTTGCAGTGAAGAAACACATTAGCAGAGCAGATCAGCATCGCAGACAACTAGGAGCCATTCTTATTTATTATTATGACTCTGATGGTTCTGCTGGTGCAGGTGTCTGCTCTTAGACCATATGGCTTCACAGTGGGGAGACTACTACTGTGGAAAGCTATTTGGCTTTAATATGGTCTCTATATTAAAATCTCAGCCAGCATCACAAGCCATTTCTTTTCCATAGTGTAAATAAACACGGGAGCTCTTCAAAGGCTCCGACTTGGACGTAATTGGAAAGGAAATGGAGCCAGGGAGCTGTAAGGTTTCTCACCTCGTCTCCTCTGCCATGAATGATCTCAGGTCTCAGAAGAACATGTACTTCTAGTCGACTGATTGTCTGTCTTTATTTTCTGTAAGCAATAGCTTCACAAAAGTGCACATATAGCTTAAACGTGCCTTTTTATTACATCAATTTTATTCTAATTTTATTGTTGGCGGTTGCCATGGAAACATATTGTTTTCAGGTGACTCCCAGTGTTGATTTGTAAGCGTGTTCTATAAACACAGTATACACAGTTTTGTTCTTGTTTTTATGTGTATGTTTGTGTGTGCGTGTGTGTAAAATAGTGTATAAAAGCATGTTGCTTATTGCTTCACACGCAACTAAGAATCCTTTGCTTAAAGAAGGTCCACTGACACGTTGACCTTCTTTAGTAAGGAGGTAATTTAAGAATCATTATGACAGCCTGCAGGTGAGATCTTGTCCCGGGAGGTCTGAGGTGGATGGAGGAACCTCTCCTGACAGGCTGTGTAAGTACCATCTCCATATCTGGGTCTTGCATACTAATGTGCTGGAGGTTTGGAGATGTCCAAATTCCCTATGACACACCACTCAGACACAGAACTGCCATCACAGAGATACATTAGGTATGAGAGCACTTAAGCACTGCTTCATGGCAATATCATTTACTTCACCTAGTCTCTGAAGGACAACAGCTGTTGTCTAACTTTCAGTGAAATATTCACCATCACACTGGTGAACAGTAAATATTCAGACTGCATCATATTTATATAAGATAATCAGAATTTGTAACTGAATGTGATGAAAGTAAACGAGCTCTGTCGGGGTGGTAATGGTGTCTTGTGTTCAACAATGTCTCCTGGCTTGCGTCCACACATGGATATTAATGAGACATTGACCTTATTCATTTTTCAACGGTTTTTAATAAATGCTTAGCTTTTCAAAGGTTCTATTGAATCACTCACTTGTCCGCTTTCACTGTTGGGGGCAGCATAACCAAAATTTGTTGACTTGATTTAGTGAATCTACATAAAAATTCAATTTGCCTCAAGAGGAGTTCAGGCTTCATAAGTGTGAGCTGATGAGTGTAATTGACAATAATGTGTAGTAATCAAAATGCAAGACGCAAGAGTTTGTTGTTTACGTCGATGACCTTAGATGAAAGGTTGCATAAGAAGCTGGTAATTTATAACGTTATAATATATTTATTATTTAAGCTTTTAAATGTCAATAAGAGCATCAATAATGCCATTGGAATATTTCAGTCCATATTAAAGTTCTTTGATTTAACCAATAAACAAATGTATATAGGAAAGAGTAAAAATAGAATATCTGTAAATAATTTGTCCTTTTTCTAGATTAAATAATACCAGCTATTAAAATAGTTGTAAGTACTAATCTGGTAGCTGCTGTGTCCTATTTTGGCATGAATCCAAATTCAATTATGTCTGTGAAATGAAACACTGATCTGCCATAACATTATATAACTGATAGGTGAGGTCAGAATAGCATGATTATCTTTCTAAATTACATCTGGCCCACCAGTGAGCCGGGTTTAGTAAGCATTTTATTCTGAGGTTGATAAGGATCTAGACAACTGGGTCAAAGCATCTCCAAAACTGCGGGTCCTCTTTGGTCTTCCGGTCTGCAGAGTTTAGCAACTACTAACGTGGTTTCAAAAGGGACAACCGATGAACTGGCAACAGGGTCATGGATGTCTGAGGTTCTTTGATGCATCTGGGGAGCTAACCTGCATCGTTCTATCACATAGAGGAGCTACTGTCACACAAATTGCTGAAAATACTGCAGATAGAAAGATGTCATGACACACATTAGCACATCAGAGCTATTTTGGCAGCAAAAAGGGGACTTATCGACTGATCAGTGGACTCATGTATATTGGAAATGAAATGGAATGACTTTGTTTGTATTTATGTTTTTTTTACCTCCTGTGTGACATGGAACACAGTTTTAGCCAACTTGAGAGCATGTCATTTCAGAATGGACCGTATACAAATGGAATGTTAGCAATTACATGAAATAACTAGCAGATACAGTACTTAAAAACTAAAAAGTTAATATTGAAACAATGAAAATGTTCACCAATGGGCTTAACAGCAAAAGGGCGATAGTTATCCACAGATTTGTTTGTTTTATGATTGTTAACTTCAGCAATATTTTAAATATGCGATCACTTTTGAGTGTACGTTTATACTGACCGATAATAGAAAAGGTCAGATGCGTTTCAATGCAATCACTGACCTGACAGGAAACTGATTGGAATATTTAACGATTGAGATTTTGTTTGAACTCTTCTCTCTTCTCTCTGTCTTTTTTTGTGTTCTGCTTCTGTGACAGACGCTATGCTGCTGGTGGCACAGAGGCTGGAGGGACCTTTCAACATTGAATCTGTAATGGAGCCTATTGATGTCAAGATTTCAGAGGCCATCATGAATATGCAAGATAACAGCGCCCAAGTCTCCTACAGGGTATGTCAATTAGGAACAGAAGTAACAAATCAGGCAGGATGTTGAAGTCTCAACTTTCCACAAACTAATAAGAAACTAAGAGGGCAGCATGTTTAAAGTAATTCTGGGCTGTGTCTAAGGTGTGGAGTACAACACTTTCCAATTATGTCCAAGTTTAGGTCTTGTAGTTGAATTATATGTTTCAGGTTGGTCGCATAATCTTAGTTCAACTAACAGTAGTTAATGTGCTTCCTGTGTTTTACTGCATTTTTCCTTGCCCACAAATTTATAGTCAGAAAGCAAAAAAAAAAAGAAATGTAGGTGGTGGTGAAGAATTTCTTCAGCCTACGTAGTTTTGGGTGCCAGTTCTCATTCAGAAGCTAAATGCTGTGTTGGTTTTCCCTTGCAGTTTTGTTTATGGTTTAAGTATATGTGGTATTTTCCCAAACGCTAGTAAAAATGTAGCTGTATCATCGAAATAGCATTGGTCGCAACTCCAAGTTGAATCACCTATCAGGGTGTTTACCTCAACTTAACGACGAGCACTGTCATGTTGGTAATGTGGGCTGAATGCCTCACAAGACCTTAACAAAACAGCAGGTTTCCCCTATTTTCTGCATCCAAAGCAATTTAATCCCCTGACACTCGGGTGCCCATGTTTTTGTAATTCTAGGTTTTTCAAGGCTGTGGCCAGCCAAAACCCGCAGGAATGACTAGGTCTACCCGTGGTGTTTCAGATGTCTTCAGCGCTCGCTTCAGGCCATACAGTCCAGAGGAGCGGCCTACCACTGCAGCTGGCACCAGCTTAGACAGACTGGTAAGTAGACAGGAGCGACGTTGCTGCTTTCAGGCGAGACACTGCTTCAGCGTAAACATCATTTGTCTTTCCAACCTGACACTGTTGATTAAAGCTGGTGATTTGCCATCGTAAGCCCCTGGAGCCGGAAATTAATTCTTTGTACTTGTCCTCCATTCAGGCCTCTCTATCGATCTGTGTTTGTTAACGAATCAACAGCTTTACCCCAAGAGGGCAACGCAAGGTGTGGTGCATCGTATTTGGCGCCCTTCTCATCTCTGTGTACTTGGCTAACAGAAAAGAGAGGGATGAAAGAATTGATGGATAGATTCTGTGAGGCCGGCTGTATCAATTGTTTGCAGTAATGCACACCTTTATTTTCTAACAGATTAGCGGCGTGTTTGTTGGATTGGATCTTGATACATGGATTTTCATCTCAAACAACCTTGAAACCTAAAATGCTGCATCAGGGTAAAGGTTAACACAGAGCTGACGGACCAATTCAGCTGAGAGACAGTTCTCATCATGGATTACCTGTGCAGATGCTGTGTCCTTCCTCTTGCCCCTCCAGGCCTTTTCAAAGTTAATCTTTTCCAACTGCGTCTCAGTTATGCTGCTGTTTAGAGCTATTTTTGACCCAAAAAAAGGAAAGAAAATGCATTATTGACCCTTCAGAAGTACCAAACTTATTCTCAGTCAGCTTTCTGGAGTGCCATCCTCATCCAAAGTATTTAAAAAGATACTCAAAATATTCCTGAGCTTAGTGTCAGGTTAATGATGGAAGCGTATTTATCGAACAAATACATCATTTATGTAGCGGAATACTCTTACCATCTGCCTCCTACTCTCAGCAGTTAATGACTTATTTGTTTCATTCAATACTAATTATGTTATTTGTACAGTGTAATTAAATTTTGCATGAATTTTGATGTCTTACATACAGCCGTTGCCATTTTAGCTTTCTATGTCCATCAGCGATTTTCTCCCACCTACACTGAATTAATTAAGCCTTTCTCTTTCCCTGCCTTTCTGCTGCATCCAGAGGATTGTTTGGAATGAGATGCAACACAGTGTAAGGTTCAAGATTTTATTACTCATTTCACTCTCATCTCACGGTCTATGGTACAGCGCTCTATTGCATCATGGCTGGAAGCGAAGAAAGATGTGTGATTCACAGGATGGTGTTCAGAGCATTGGGGATTGATTGTTAACAATAATTCCATCCTGTACATCCCAGTGGCGTGGAGCACTAAGTCTGTTGTCAGTCACAGCCTCATTTTCATCTCACATGAGAGTCGGTGACACCTAACCTCATTGAATGTGTTCTGATGGAGAATTTGTTGTTTAATGTATTACCGGGTTCTAATTCAGGAAGTCTTTCAACCTGATGTGTATTATAGCATCAACACCCCACAGACCCTCATTGCTTTAGCTAATATCGTCAACTCCTCGAGGATGCCAACCAGTTAAGGGTATGAGAGGGGAACCATCGGAGCTGGCAGAGGGGAGAGCTGTGAAGTTCTGCAGCCAGCGTCGGCTGTGGCGGTACGGTTCAGTGGGGTCTCCAGGCCGCTAGTGAATACCTGGCAAATTATCTCACTAGACGGAGATCAGTGGCAAGATTTTTTTGATATACAAGAACTGTATATCAGGAAATTTCATTTTCAACATTTATGCAATGGACGAGTTCATGCTGATCATAGTAGCCACAGGAATCAGTGAATGCTTCAGTAATGTGTTTTATTCCCTTCCACCCACATTGTTTTGCTATTATTTTACAGTGTACCATGCTATATTTTGATAATGCACTGGATATGTATGACAGCCAAAGGTTGTAGCATGTGCATATAGTTCCCTTTAGTGGACAAGGGTGTTTCTTGCAGCCCAACTTCCCTTTTACATACAAACATCATTTCAAAATACAAAAGGAAATAACAGCTGGCCATTCCCAGACTGCAAATACATCAATTGTTTAAAATTAGTTCTTTTAAAGGTTGTAGTATGTGCATATAGCGCTCTCTAGTGGAAATAGGAGATATTTTGCAGTCAAAATCCCTCTCTCGGTCCAAAATCCCATTATGGCACACTTTGGGAACACTGGCTATCCAACTGTGCCAAGTGGAGAGTCCTCCTGGTCCTGTCCCACAAAAACTGTGCAGAATAACATTTTGTTAGTGATGTTTCTATCAATTTTGATGCAGCAGTTGAGTATAAGGATATTAGAGTCTTTTTTATCCAAATAAAATCAGGTAAGGATAGAAATATTGGTATTTTTGTTTTCAATTCCAGATTACTCACACATAGTACCAAGTATAATATTACTGACTCAGAGAATGAATTATTTTAGGTCTAACTTTAATATAGATACCAATATTATGCAAATTCACCCAATAGTTGTGGAACTCATTTAAGTTTATTTTGGAATTGTAATTCAAGCAAGACTTACCTTAAAATAAGCAATGAAGGGAATGAGGTTGTTCGGTTCAAAGAAGAGGAATAGTTTGGTTTGTCTTATGACTCAGGTTCAGCTTTCAGTTTTCAGCCACATTCAGAAAACAATGACAATGAAAAAAAAACACATTTCATTGCATTTATGAATCTCAGCCTGAGCTTGAATGTGTTTTAGAAATATGATATTTTAAAGAAATGATCAATAATAGGCTTATTAAAACAACATTTCACTTAAACGTAAACCTTTAGGCATTGTCTTTGATGATGACAAACATGTGCCGCTCTGCTGAAACGGTTAGAAAACAGTCAAATTCTTAAACATCCGTGTGGTGCACAGCAGTATTTGCATTCATTTGAAGCTGTGTGTTCAAGTAACTTGACAAATAGTCACTGCTTTCAGCTCTGGTTTTTTTGTTTTTTTTGCTTCCTAAGGGAAATGGCTCTACCTGCTAAAGGCTGCACTGATACTGACTTTTTCTGCCTCCCGCTATTTCAGAAGTGTATAATCAGTTTGTTTGGAGCTTTTTCATTTGAAAAAAAAAGACAAATACAATACATGTAAAAAGGTTTTTACATTCGCAAAGCCAAATAGAAGCAAAAGGTTAAAGTTTACGACCTTGATAAATTGAGATGAGGGAACTGCAAGTAACTGCAAATCATTTTTAAATATGTCTTACATATTTAGATTTGGTTTCTTGGTTTTCAGTGATAAAGTCTGTGCAAGTGGCACTGTAATTATTCCAGTGTTTCAGAAATATATATCTATATATATATTAAGGTGAACTTACTGACAGCTAATTTGCTATGTCACAGACTCAACGTCACTCCTCTGGCATCCCCCCTCCTTTCATCAACACTCCACTAACATCTCACTTATAGGACATTTAGGCACATAAACAAATAACTTTAACATAAAATTCGAGGGTATATTCATCTTCAGAATCCCACAAACATCTAATTCCTCCTGCTCCTTTCTCCTCTCTCTCTCTCTCTCTCGCTCATCCATCTTTGTCTTCATTGATCACCACAGCTTCTGACCAGGTCTGCCCACCCTTTCTGACCTGACAGCCACTCATTATCCCACAGGAGACGGTGTGCTGTGACAGTTTATAATTTCATAAATGAATACTGGCCTAAATACACCTTTTAAATAGCCACAGTGTAATTTTCTTTCAATTTGTGGAAATGCTGAGTGGCAGTGGTGTGTTCAATAACATTGAATTATGTCTGCTGAAGTCATATGTTGAAGATACCACACACGTCTGCTGTGAACTCACTCTGCTGCTTACCTCCAGCTGTCAAACATCAGCAGTGCATCATCAGTAGTCAATGCATAACAGGCCAGCACAGACATTACAAGGAAACAAAAGATATGGCCTATAGTTTCACCTTTAGACCATACATTTGTAACTTGTCAAGAATGCATGCATTTTTTTTGCGATACTACTTCTCACATCACAATCTCTAACACCTATCTGCTTACGGATGCATCTGAAAAAGAAGAAGTACCTTTGCAGTAATTGTTTTTCTAATTGTTTTTCTTTAAAAAAAACAATTACTGCAAAGGTACAACAACAACAACAACAACAAGTGTCTTTTCAAAGTCAAAAATGTGCAGCCATGGCAGACATTCTTTAAGGGTGTAGGCAAATCAAATGAAGCCCACAGCAGGAAGTGATTTTCACTAAGCTAATTACGCAACAGAGACAGAAATAAAGATGGTGAACGCTCATCAGTAGCTTCTCATTATGTTTATGATTTAGCTAGCATTTCCTCTCTATCTCACCAATTGCTGGGAGGATACTTAACTTGCTCGCTGGATGTTTTCCATTTATTTAGCTCTGGTTGCACAAGGGTATCTTTTATTATTTGCATCACATATATTTCCCCTGACGTCCTATTGTATCTCTGTGGCTGTTTAGAGGCTGGACATGTGCTATGTGGCCGGCTCTTATGAAAAGAAAACTATGAGCCATTGTTCTGTATGGAGCCATTTCTTGCCTATTCCCTTCAATATGGTGGGACAACAGGTTCTGTGCAATCTTTTTTGAGTGTAGAGGTGTTGGCCTGTGGCTGTTTGGAAAGCTTTTTTGGCATTCTCTTTGCATATTCAGCAGGCTACAAATATAAGAGTTCAGTAACAAGTTTTGACCAACAGCAGCTCTTTGGAAGCCTGGTACAATTGAGGGATAGCAGAAAAACATTGTGAGCAGTAGAGACTGACTGTCAGTGCTGGTCTTAATTGAAACTATTATTTGTGGGTATGCTGCATGTGTATAAGTAAAGACTTGTCTTACAGCTACCTCATGCTGTCATCATTGTGGCAGCATTTATGTGTTTATCTTGCAGCAGGGATATGACTAGGTTCCCTCTGAGTGCGTTTTGTTGTCCCACACACTGCCCTCGTTTACATTCTGGCACAGGATAATTACCCGTGACAGTGACATTGCTAAGCCTTGTGAAAGTTTACAATAGTTTAAAACGTCCTTTGATAAGACCTTCTTGTCTGGCTGTGCCGCAAAGTTTGCGAGTCAAAGAATGTGTGAGGGATGGCAGGGAGTGTCTGTGTTGATTTCTTCTGTTGCTTATAGCGAAGCCTGGAGGAGTGGGCCCACCTCCAGCTCAATGAGCCATGACGCTTTAATTGCCTGGCATTCTGTCAGAGCACACACCCTCAAAGGTCTGAGAGAAAAAGCGATTTGAAAGTCCAAAGAGGGGATAAAGGCACAACAGACCGTCAGTGGTGCATTACAGATAAGAGGTGGATCTTTTAATTTGACATTTGTAGCAGGTTAGAAGCAGTTCAATATGGCGTTGTTTTATAGATTTTTTCCCTCTCCCATTCATCACTAATCAACTCCAAACAATTAAAGCAAGACACTAATTAGCCGAATGGGAGCAATATTTTCCCAAAATGAATAATTTGATGCATAACGATATATCCATAAATTATATTGCCGCCTGTGTTTAGGTAGCCTTCAAGAGACATGTCTTGAAAGTCAATTAGGTGCATCAGATCACCTTTTATTTTTTTTTTAGCTGATTAAGTCATCGCCAGCAGCCACAAGGTCATTCATCTACGTGCTCTTCCCTCTTGATTAATAAATGAAACCCAAGTCATGGCCAGCTCCCCCATCCACAACGAATTCAGTTCAGGTAATGTAATTTATTATGAATGTGTCTCGCTGTGTTTTTATAGAGGATCATATTGTCAGTTTACATTTAGCAAAGTTGTGGAATATTAAGTCCTTGGCATAAGATTCTATTGTTAATAAAAAAAAACAAAAAAACAGAATGAAACATTTGGGTACTGGTATCTGGCATATACAGATGTTTTTTAAAAACTTCATCATCATTTTCTTCAATCTAATTCAATCCTGTATATTCAATACAATATTAAGATTGATGGTTGTGTCTGCAACTCAAATGAAAGTAAACAAATTATAGGTCCTTCTGAATATACTTTACTCCCTCCATTATTTTTGCTCTGTCGCTGTGCCCATGTCAGCCTGTAAAAAATGTTTCTACTGCTGCATCAACTATAGATTTTTGAAGACCCAAATTCACAACCAATTTTGCAGCACTATGGCTCAGCGACTACAACCTCACAGTCACCTCACAGCAAGTTTGATTCATAGCCGGGGCAGAGCCATTCTGTGTAAAAGTTGGAATAAGTTTCCTCTGGTGTTTCAGTTTCTTTTGCCAGCCATGCCATGGGTAAAAGGTTAATTCTCCTGTCAGCACCCACAGGTGCTGCACAGTGACTGCCCAACCATCTTCACAATTATATGGTTCTCTCTTAATAATTAAGATGTATAGATTATATATTTCTTCAGCGATCAATAATGTATAACTTTTTCTAACAGTGCACTTGAGAATATAGCCCACGGTCAGTCTGGGCCTACCACACTGATTTTCTACTCCAAACAGAAATACAGTTATAAATGTTTTAGGAAATACTCTATCAGTACATAGAGTCGCTCGAACCTGGTGAGACAAAGTAAGAGATGTATAAGTAAGAGCCATGTGGGTTGAATCCAAAGCAACTGGACTTCTGTTTTGGCTTGAAGACATTTCACCATTCATCCAAGAGGCTTCTTCAGTTCTAAATGCCTGGTGGGGCATTAGGGATTGTGTACCTCCAGTAGGTGTTGGTACATAGAGGGTCTTTCGAAGTGTTCTTGCAACCGTCAAACAAAAACAGGTTCACCCCAAAGAGAAGACACCAATACACAAACAGAGCAGTTTGGTTGATGGAGTTCAATGCAGTGAGGAGGGCATAGATCTTTATATAGGGTAGTCCAAACAACCAATTCACTGACACATGGCCCAGCACAGGAAAGCATGGTCATCAGAACCAGAACATGGCCCAGCACAGGAGAGCAAGCTCATCAGAACAGGACTCAGCAGTTCACCTAGGTCTCAAGGACAAAGGACACCCTTTTGATGACAACAACATTCACATTTTGGACAGAGGGGATAGATGGTTTGAGAGAGGAGATAAGGAAGCCATCCACGTCAAACTGGAGCGGCCCTCTCTAAACAGGGGTGGGGGTATACGCCACCACCTATCACCCACATACTATAAAGTGTTAACATCTTTCCCCAGACCATCGTCAACTCCTGGAGTCACACTGCTTACAACTTACATGATACCCTAGCAGGCAAAGAAGACCAAACTGTGACTCAGACCCACCCTCATTAGTTATGCATGACCAACTGCCAACGACTCGCTATGTACCGAAGACAAACTGGAGGTATAAGATTCCTGACTCCCCACCAGCCAGTAAGAACTGATTAGGCCTTTTGAATGAGAGGTAAAACATCTTCAAGCCAAAACACAAGTTTAGTTGCTGTAGATTCAACCCACAGGAATGACCATGACACAGACATCTTTACAAGATAAATAACATTGTTTTGTAGGATTTCAGTCAAAAAATTAAGCCCTTTTTTCACTGCATAATTTTCAGAAAAATATTAACAGACACATAGATTAAACTAAGCTGGCGGCGAATTTCAAATCTCCCTGTTCGAAGTATTTGCTAATGACCCCACTGCTGCAGAAATACTTCTATGTTCCCTGCGGCACTCTGGAAGCAGAACTCCATCCTCAGTCCGGCTCTGATGTTGCACCTCCAAGAGGCTCGAGGGTCACGTTCAGGCCCAGCCTGCAGTTTTCCCTGCCATTATGATCAACAATATAAAATCAGATAAGGCTAGCTTGGATTGTTTATTTGCTGACTCCACGATAAAACCAGGAGTAGAGAATGTGACACTGAAAGGGTAAAAAACACCAGTTAAAATGTCAAAACTGAGTCTCCTGCTGTCATTAAACATGTGAAAAATTTTGAAGAACAGATTATCTAGACATGCTTCTCCTTAGAAAAGGTGAAAGTGTGATGGGTTTGCACTGGAATTAAAGATTTCAAAGTGTTTTCATTCTTGGAGCCACTCCTATGTCTATATGAAGGTCAATAAAGTGCCGTTAGTCGTGACTGATTGTGTTTGTTAGTAGTTTTCGCAACTCTGCTTAGGAGGGAGTGTGTGAAGAGTGTGACTTAATAAGAGGTGCAATACGGTAATTTGTCATCAAGTATTTCTTTTTTGTTTTGCCCACAATGTTTGTTTAAAACTATAATATCCCTTGTCAGTTACATTTTATTAAAACATGCATTTAGTGCATTGATAAAAATGTAATTGAAACGGAATACTCATGTTCATGATGTTTCCATTCATGTTCAGTAGAACCAACAGAGTAAAACATCATCGTGTGGTTTTTGAAGTCAGGAAGTCAGGAAGTCAGGAAAAGGCACAACCACTCTTTTCCCAAAATCTTGACCCAGGCATTTTATTTGTGTGGTCCAGGAACATGTCAAGCCACTGAAACATTTTTGTGTTGGATAGAGCTTAATCAAAGTAAAGTGGGCTTATCCACAGCTCAGTTCTGTGATGTTGTATCTACAGACTCGTACCCAAGAGGTGCAATTATGCAGATTCCTCAGATTCTCTCTACGACCACACAAAAATAAATAGTCTAGAGCTGCATATGTGGCTTCATAGGTTAGAGCCATGTTTGACTGTATATAAACAATTCTCCAAGTGGTAAGTAAGACCCAAGCTTAAATATTTGACTGATGTAAAATGATAAACCAAAAAAATTCCAGCTATAACTTTGGAAAAGGATGAAATCGTATCTGACCCAAGCAGTTTATTTTAATGATCTGTTCCCAAAGAATTGTGAAAAATAAGCATGGATTGAACAGGCTTATTCGTTATGTGGTGGAAGGTCAACATTTTCTCATGATCAGTTCCATTTTCAGGCAAAGCAACTGAGTAATACACACCAGAAAAGATTTCATAATAGTAGGTGGTCTTTGCGTTGAAGTTTGGACATAATAGACCAAAGCACAAAGAGCTTACTAAAGCAGACAGGATTTCAAAGCCCCTGTTTTTTTCTCAGTCTAACTACTGTGTTTTCCGCTGATTTGTCTGATTATAAATATTGAAAGCTGCAGCTTTAAAGGATATGCAGATATTCTATATCATAAAACAGGCAAATGCACGTCTGTATTCTTTGTGCAGCGGTGATAGCACCCTATGTTCTCGTTTTCAAGTTTGCATTAGAGTCTATGAAGAGTCGACATTGATAGTGATTACTTTCCATACAGATAATCTCAATATACATAATTAACGCAGGTCCTCAAAGTTAGCTGCCTATCACTTTTAGAGATTTGGGTGGATCGAATATAGTTTATGGTTGAATGACAGGAAGTGAGATCACTGGGATTTTTGCATGACCAGATTTCTGAACATTTGGTACTTTTTGACTCATTTACTCATTTTGGTCATTAAATGTTTCTTCTGGCACAGTGACTATCAGAATGTAATGGAAATTATTACCTCAGTGTAAAAAGGTATGTTTTTATCCCAGTCTCACTGTTTGCCTCTTTGTTTGGTGGCACAATATCTCAGTTCTTAAGATCTTAGCAGCTATCACTGACATTTTGTAGAGAGGTGGCCCTTGGAGCTGAGGAGAGGGGATTATACTTTGAGGCAGATAAGAATCACGGTGCAAGGATCCAAATATATATGCAAATCCCTCATAGGGGTAGTACTTGTTATCTTCATCCTCATGCCCTCTACCTGGGAGGCCTGGAGTTTGACAGATCATCGTAGCATTTTAGATTTTCTGAGGACTGCATTCTTCTGGACAAAGACCTCAGATGTGGTACCTGGAATATGCTGGAGTCACGCGTCAAGTTAGGGGGAGTCACAGTTCTTCATGTGACCACGCTCTTTGGACTACTGTGATTTTCACCTTCCACATGGTTCTACTGTTATTGCATCCCTGATTCTTCCCCATCTTCTCGTGCTCCTTCCTTCTCATGTTACCGTCAGCATGTATTCCCACGGCTATCACAACTGCCATCTTTTATTCCCTGTAGTCAGCACCTGCTTGTCTCTCAGGAAGTCAAACGTTCCATACCATAATGAGCTCTTCCTAAAGGCACACAGTGTACTTTAAGCCTTGTATGGTGCCATGTACTCCAGTATCCATGTGTGAGACATTGGGTTGTTCACATAGTCAGGCTAAGTAATGCAGGAGAGGAGCTCCTATATTGTTGACAAGCCTGATATAGGCCTGTACTTTGAAGGTATTGCTCCCTCGTGTGGATCACTCATGGACTTGGATTGTACTGTCCATTAGCGAGGCTGGAGGAGTGTCCGTTTTTACAATCTTGGTAATTTGGGCTGACAAGCAATCATGGGGGGATGCTACCATCTTCAACCAATAAGTGTGGATAATTTCTTGTCCTTATCCTAGCCAGCTCTTCATGTCTTAGACTCAGTGTTGGATGTCTGCCTTTGTGAAGCTGACAGGTTCCAGTTCTGGGTGGTTGCTGGGGTTTGCTCTAATGTCAATCTCTTTATTCCATGTGGCCTTCCAGCATGGCTCAGTTTCAGCCGTGGGTGGGTCTCTTACAGCTGGGAGCAGGCCCATACTGGGTCATTGGCAAACAGGACATTAATTCTCCTAGCCTCTACCAGCACTTAAAGCTGCGAGTCTTTGTTTGGACGACTCCAGAGCCTCACCTTGGGACATCTTGTACTATTTTTTGATCCAGGACCTGTCTTTCATGATACCTTTTCTCACTTTTGTTATGTGACTTACTAGGGCTTACTTGAGCTTCCCCGCCTCTTCAGTGGATGTGGATGTGTTGGTTAAACCTGGCGGTAGGTTATCGTCTGGATCACTGCTTTTATCTATTGGTGTCGTCTCACCATAATTTTATACTGGAAGAGTTGGGGATATTATGAAATTGTCATCGCCACTGTAGATGTTTAATGTAAGCGATATAACAAATAAATTGTTTCATGGATCACTTTCAAATAATAGTACCATAGACTTTGGTGCAAGGAAGTACTAGACGGATTTTGGGAAAGGTCGGATCTATATTTCTGACTCTAGGTCGAGGTTTCTCTACGAAAGTTTCAACTGTTGGTTCGATTTAGTCCAAATATGTTGCATATGAATCAACTCAAGGAGATTTGGTTTATATATCGTATTTTATTCTATAGTTCATATCTTAGTCACTAGGAGGACCTTTTTTTTACGAGAAACCCATTTTTCTAGAGATAACTTCTTTCCTAACCGTTCGTCCGATGATTTGGTGAAAAAGAATTGCCTCAAGACCGTCTTGTATATATCATATTATTGTATCTATTAAATCATATTTTACTCCCTAAGGGATGCTCAGAACTTCACATTTAATGTTAGATGTTCAATCATGGGGCTATACTCAGCGTAGGCCTAGTTTCTTCGAGGGATGTTAGAGCACTGGCATTCCAGCTGCCACTTTGTCATCATTAAATCAACCAAAGATGACGACTTGTTGCTGTAAGTGCAGGCCTCACATGACATGCTGGAGAATTCTCACCTTTCCTAAGGATATGTATAAATAGTAACACACCTCACTCAGGGACTACAGTCATTACCTGGTCCTGAGATTAAGATTACACACATGCTCAATTCAGTTTAAAGGTGCAAAGAGAACAGAATACATGTCAGTGCTGTCATTCACACAGCAGCAACAGTGACAGGCAGAATTACAGGACTCTGACCTCAAGCTAACAGGGTTGAAAATAAAGATCTCTATATTATATTAGAAATTAAAAGAGATGACTTACTGCAGTTTTTGAAATTCCACTAATAGATGTATTGTCTGAAATTTCCCATTGTGTCTCAGAAGTGAAAAATAGGCATAATTTATAAAGTTTTGGTCAAAGTGGTCAGAAGTGAATTTAAAGTCAGATTCTTCCCCGCAAAGTTGATTCTAGGGCCATATTTATCAAAGTTCTCAGAAATATATTTAAGAGGCACTAAGGAGCACTTATGAGTCCGCTTATTAGTAGAAAATGTTGTACATCAAAAGTGAAAAATGAGACACATTTAGCAAAGCAACTGCTCAGTCCCGCTTGCAGCAACGTTTAACAGTAAAACAGCCCATGGTCAGTCAAAGTCGTGATTGATTACATAGGCAATAAGCATTTATCATGTCTGCGCTGCTCAGTCCTACCAGTCCACCTGTACTAGGTGTTTTTGGACGCCTAATATAGGTGGCAGGAGGAATGCCCAGTGGGAATCCACACAAACACTGGAGAACATGCAAACTCCACACAGAAGACATCAGATGCATTTTACCCTGAAAACCTCTTGTTGTGTCTCAGCTGTGATACCCACTGCACCACCATGCTGTAACGATCATCATAATATACCCCAAAAGTCGGGGGTGAACTGAATGGATTTTGGTAAATGTCAGTTGCAAATTTCCGCCACTTTATCTCCAAAATCAGTTTTTGGGCCAGATTTTTCAACCATTGGTCCGATTTAGTCCAAATTTGGTAAATATGATTCGACTCAAGGATCTCTTGAATATCTCATATTTGACCCTAATAGTTAATATTCTACTGACTACGTAGTAGGACATTTGAGCCGTATCCAGAAGGTGATTTCTCACATAGTTGACTCTTTCAATGAGATGCCATGTGAGCAACAGAATCGTCATGTGAAGCCAGTCCAGGAAGGAGGGGTTTATGCCATGGCGTCGCCACGGTAACATAGCTCGGTGGAAGAGTACTTCCATTCTGTGTCACATCTAGTTTTATGTGTGTGCATCAAACACATAACAGCAGTTACGGGATGTGTGCATGGCCACTAACCATAGAATAAGGACTAAATTACACAGGAGAAATGAAGGTCCAGAATGGAAACAAAGTTAAATAAAGGTTAGTGCCTATCATGTTCAATGCGAGTCCAATGATGTATGAAGAGTGAAAAGGTTGAAGGTATGCATTGAGTATGTCTCAGAAATATAAGAAACTGGGTAAATGAAATATACAACTATAGACACTATCCTAGGCAGCATGTTTTCTATGGATTGTGAACACATTCATCACATTAGAGGATGGATCTGCAGCCGATTCAAAATAACTATTCTCTAAGTTATAACCCCAGCAGAATGAAAGGTCACCTATCTCTGTCTCCTCACGCAATGTCATGAAGCCCGGCCAAAAAACAACAAAAACACCCACACAGGAGATCCAGCATCTGAATGTGATCCGCGTATTAAATTACATTTTAAATTTACCCGGATGGATATAAGACTCTTGAAACGACCGGTATAAATAGGCTTTAAGACTGGAGCGGTAGACGACAGAATCCTGAAGATGCACTGATTGCTCTGCTGTGAAATTTTGCAGCTCCAGAAGAAACTATAAATACTACCACTGGAGAGAGATAATGTAGATAGACGAGTCAATATGCCCATACATAAAAAATTACAATTTCATAATGATTTTGCTAAAACTGTTCCCTTTAATCAGATAATCGAAACTTCTTTTTGAAAGAAAAGGCTCCACCAGTTATTATTATGATAAAACTATAATATTGGTAATAAAACTCTTTCTTAAAATAATTCCATCCATCATCCCATGTTTCTCAGAAACGGATGATGCTGCTCTTATAAAGGCTATTCTGCTTTTCATATCTGTCAATACATTAATGAGACACATTGGCCCCATTGCACTCTAGGCTGCTGAGGACTCAGGGGAACCAGCAGCAGGAGCGAGCAGGCCTGCTGATGATTGCTCTGTTCTCCACAGTGCATAGCTTCCCTTTAATCATCTCCCTTTCTCAAACTTCTCCTGTCATAGCCTTGGGCAAATCACATGCACAAACTCACAAAGGTTTCATCAATATTCTGTCATATTTTCTCACTATGGTATCATTATGTGATAAATTTTGCTCAACATGATACGCCACACTGGTTAACTGTGTAGATATCATGGGACTGAGAGAATGGATCAAGGCAATTTTATGTAAAATGGGCCACTGAATATGTCCTATTGTATGGGGACACCATGTAAATACTGTATGAGCTATATTTCAACATACAAAGATGTGTCATAAATGTGTAATAAAGCCATTTTAACCACTTGGTAACGACTTATATCCTAAAAACCACAAAAACAAATCTGCATTATTGTGTAAGTACCATGTTTTTAGGTGCTATTTAAAATAATATATGTAGTGAGGAATATTATTATTACTTAGACAAATGATAAAACCTCATGAGATTAAGTTTAAGAAACCAGAGTGGTCATAAGTGTATAATAACGCTTCTCTTATAGCAACACAGCCTCTGCTATTTTTCTTTTTTGTTTGAATTTTTGGCAGGTAGTCAGAGACTCACAGTCACTCGAAATTAAAGGCATGATGAATTATTTATTACAAGAGTAAGGAAGACTGTTGAAAGTTGAAAACAAAGTTATATCTACAGGGTATGGGAGGAAATTTAATGTAATCCAATGCTGATTGAATTACATCAATAAAGTGTTTCTTAAGACAGTTTTTAAATCTGAAAGTATGTGTAACACTAACAAGGGATAAATATTCATTACTTTAGTTCCGTCCCTCAGTAGTATCTGTATCCTCTTTTCAGTTTCTGTCATAAACAGTGATTGATTTCACAGCATTTTCCACCGCCGCACAATTCAAACAAATGCAAAATATTTGCGTGATGAATAACAATAAGCGTTCCACTGTATATAAACTATTCATTCCCGGGTAGCAGCAGCACAATAACAATATCAGTGCTATCGCTGACAGTGCTGTCATCATGAGATATAAGATACACACGCTCCGCTGGCTCTTTTCAGATGTCCAAGTCACAATGTAGCAATCTACGGCGGGAGATTTATGCTAAGACATAATCAGTCATAATCATGGGATGCTCGTGAGACTGAGAGTGTGATGTAAAGAATGCTTCTAAAATGGGCATGCAGCCCAGCAGCGGTGGACAGAACCCGCAGCTGCACTGTCACATCAATGCACGTTTGGTTTGCAAATGGTTGTGCTCTTTTCTCACTCGGGATTGGCTTTAGTTTCCTATCTGTGCGAGTCCTGCAGGATAAACAGCTGGACCATGTCTCTATAGTCTTGTTTAGTCAAAAGAGGGAAAAGCACTTTGCTCCGGTCCTCTGCTGATGGGTATTGATTGGATGGAAACAGCCTTCCATCTATATGCAGACCTGCTCTAAGCTACACCAGCAGTCACCTCTGATTTGAATGTTTCCAGACAAGGACAAAAGAGACCTGACGAAGAATGAGACAAGTGCCATTCCACACATTATCACACCGGGGGCTTGCTTGTTGGGCTTTATAGGATAGAAAATATTCCTTCTACTCTGCTGTTATTTCAGTGAGCTAAAATACCACAGAGCCGTATGGCAGGTGTTTGTCGGGAGAACCGGCTGTCTATGGACGGACCTGAACCATCAAGAAGGACTTAATGACATATTAGACACCAGATTAAGTAGCCAGGGCAAACCCCCTCAGGGCCTCAGCACCCTGATACTCGATACTCTGATCTATTGGCTATGCTAACCCACAGAGAGAGACGTATTAGTGTCACTTATTGGCTTGGCCTACGATAAGAATTTGATGAAGAATGTGATGAAGAGGCGGACTTATATTTACTGCGGCCTTCCTCCTTGTGAGAAACTTTTCAGTCAGTCCTCATAGTGGTCACTGGTCAGAAAAAGACTCGAGGCATGGCCAAGGCCTTGGTATGAGCAGAAGTGATTCACTGACCTCTGTAATTGAGACGCAGGAAGAAAACTGCATTTGTATCAAATGAAAAACTATTTTAACGCAGACAGGAGGAACAGTTGCCAGGGAAAATAAGTTGATCTAGGAGTTCTCTGCCCCTCGCGGTTTAGTGGCAAGACCTGCTGCCGAGTCTATGATTAGATTGAACATGCACTAATTTAGCTCAGACTTATAGCAGAGGGGAACGCTGCGACGACATCCCCTGACAGTTGCTCAAAAAAGGACTGTTAAATTAACAAGATAGAGTTGTTGGAGCTCGCATGAGGAAGAATGTCTCCTGAGCTGCTTTTTGTGCGTGAGTGAGTGAGAGGAATAGAGATTCACCAGGTGACAGAGCACCCAAGGGAGACACTCAACATTGTAGGTCAGCGCTTTGAGCTTAATGTGTTTTGAGAGTAAGTAAGACACTTCGTCTTGTTACATATTTTTTAGATCCCCTACAAGGGGATATTATGGAATAATCGTCACGGCAGTCGCAGATCCTTTGTTTATAACTCAAAAAGTATTTCATGGATAATTTTCAGATTTTATTCCCCCATAGAACTCAGTGAGGAAGAATTAGATTGATTTTTAAAAATGTCAGTTGCACATTTGCGGCACTACGGGGAACTTGATCTTCAAAATCACAGCTTTAATGTCATAATTCCTCAACTGTTGTTCTGATTTAGCCCAAAATAGGTGCACCTGAATCGGCTCAAGGAAAGAACTTTTATTTGTCATTTTAACTGTAATTCTAATAGTTCACTCACTGGGGGTGTTTTGCATAAAAATACAGGGTTTTGACCGTTACTTCCTAACCATAAGTCCAATATTGTCTAAATTTAGTTGATATAAATTGACACTAGGAAATCTGTCTTGTTTTATTGCTGAGCTCAGAAAAACTACTTATTAACTGTATTTATCTTGATTATTGAATCACTATGGGATCTTGTCTTCGAGCATATTGCTAACTTCATAGAAAAAGTAAGGTGGAGTCAATATGGAGGGTTTGAGATTATTAATGAGTGACATTTAATCAGCAGGATTGCTTTGTAAACGTAGGGGATTGGGGGCTTTTGGGAGTATATACTCTTGCTGTTGAAGACGACAGCGTTGGCCTATTTCCTTTTGTTTTGTTGCTTTTTTTTGTGTGTGAAATGCAGATATCACATGTGGGCATCATCCCACAGTCGCTTCAGAGCTCATACTCCTGGCATTTTGCCAATGCCAGGACCGTGACTGCAACTTCAAAGCCCGTAATACGTCAGCGTTTGATCTGACGATAGGCAAGGGCATCTGAGATCCACTGGTCAAAGGGCAGCTCCCTCACATTTTGGTGCTGAAAGGTGGCACACAGCTGCCACCCTGTTAACATGCATGAAGGAAAGACTCTGACATGCCTCTGTGCGCACTCAGCTGCATGCATACAAAAACAAGGGCGGTGATAAGTACTACACACTTCAGGCCCACTAACGCCATAATCTCATTGGCTCATGCCGTTGTTTTTGGAAGCGATTATTGTCGGCAAACATTTCCTCGTGTTTGTCCTTTCAAGCAAGCCAATTACATTTTACAGAAGGTAAACATTGTACTGTATATCCATTAGGTTTGGATGGATTTTATCTGTAGTGAGAGAAAAAAGAAAACAAGCTCAAAATGAAGGCTATGTTTGGATAATGGCAGGATGTTCTGTGTTTTCATGGTTCAGAAACTTCCTGTTGTCCTAAAGAGACAGCAATAACAGGAACATAGAATTTGATTATATGTATGATTAGATTGTTATTTATAAAAGGTTTAGTCATACATTAAATGGAAAGACCATTATGTGCAGCTGATCCTCGATATCTCATGTCTTAATGAAGATGTTGAGGAAACATGGAGGAGATAAGATGTGTAACTGCCCTGACATCGTTATATCGAGGGAGGGATGTCTTCTCTCTCCCAGAGAGGGATAGAAGACATAAAGAAAAACACAACAAAGTAACAATATATGCTTCTTGACATGAAGCCAGGAGAGAGTGGGCTAAACTACTAGTTCCTGCTGCAGCTTTTTATCCTCATGGTCTAAATGGACATTTATACAAGAACTCTCTCACAGGTTTCTGCCCTGTGTTGGATCAACTCAAGCCCACTGTGAGGAAAGTGCAGGTGATATTTTGGCATTATTATCATGTCCCAGGAAAACCATTAATGAACGGATCTTTTGACTGTTTGCAATCCAAAGCCTTTCCTGCGTGTCATAGCTCCTAAAATGGCTCATCCTTTATCAGTCCAAGTAGTCCCTTTTAGAAAGCCTGCTCAAGGGGGGACAGGTGGGCCTTCACTGAACCTCACCCTTCTTTATAAATGGTACCTTAAAGGTGTGGGGGGGAGCTCATTGTTCTTCCACCTTTGAGCCAGCAGTGAACTGGCATCTGTATAAACTGATCTGGCGGGCGGGTGGACAGGATGGGGATGTGATGTTTTGATGCTTCATAACTGTTGAGAGCCATAAACAGGAGATTTTTAAAAGTAAAGCAGGTGGCAGCAAACACAAAGAGGAGGCAAATGAGGCGAAAGTGTCTCTAAATGGAAAGACAGCTCAAGGTTAAGCTGCTCCTGACTAGGATCACAAGACAAGATCGATCCTGACGTAAAAGGGAAAGTAAATGATTTGTTTTTGCCGAGTAATTTGTTGTTTATAAAGCACCACTCAATGCATGTGGCAAAATGCTGTACTACAAACCGACATCGCTGTATCACAAGTCACATCTCTGTGGTTGATGGCTCTTTCACAGCAAATAAACAAAAGCATTATATAATGATAGAAAAAGCTCTTTTTTGCTGCCATACACTGCAAACAGAGGAATTTCATTTCAAGTCAGAGTTCTTTCTAATAAATGTATCTTGGGGCTTTTTTTGTCTTGAAAGAAAAAATAGTCCTGTCAAACAACATAATCTTTTTTAATCGTTTTTCTAATTACATCACACTTTGATTATAACTGAAGAATATTTAGCTTCTTTTTAGTATGGCTGTTTTTGCAGTGTACAGTCTATTTGCAAAAATTCCTTATTGGTTTTGTCACTGGCCCGTCCCTTTGCGAGGCTGGACCCCTTCCTTTCAAACAGATTCAACACAGTAGCTGAACTTTGTATAACAACAACGGCTTTTAAGTGTAAAAGAAGCTGCTGTAAAGTTTTTTTCCAATAACATTTAAAAAGTCCGTAAGAGAAGCATGGTTAAACTAAAAAAGGCACTGAGAGAGCACAGACCTCCGCTGGCGGCCAAAACCTACCTCTAGGTAAAATGACATGCATTTACTGTACAACGATATATCTCCGATTATAAGTCGCATATGGAGTTTTTTTTTTATTGCTTCATTGTAATGGACTCATGTGACCCAAACTACGGGCCTTCCACTACCAACCCCACATGACCCAAATTACCAGAAGTGACCAAAGTCTCACTAATCTGGCTAGTATATTCTCATAATCTTCACTTCACAACTTAAATAACTGCAGGACATTTATCCTTACTTTTGTTCAACTAAAGCCCTCGTATATTGCTTGTTCTGGGTGCAAAGATGATGTTTAGATGATCCTAAAAAGGCCATTCTCTAGTTTCAATTTGTCCATGGTGTTTTCTTGCATGCGCAGCGCTTTCTGGCGTGCCCGATGCTTTCTTGAGCGTGCGCCGCTACAGTGTGACATCACCGCTCCAAACGGCTTACGATATTATTCTGTTGTATTTTAAATGATGCGACTCACGTAACGTCACTAAAATGTAAGCACCTCTACAAAAATCCTGTAGTTTCCTCTTCTTCAAAACTTACTATCAAACAAACAGACAAACAAACGCACAGAAGTGAAGCATGACCTATACCCTAATTGTTGTATCCCAATTCTGGTTAGCAAAGGGCCAAACCAAGTCCTTCCCTCTGCTGGCAGAAGTCACGAGTCTGTTTGCTCTTTGTGGAAGCTGTAGCAAACATACTCCAGACATTTTTCTTAGGAAAGAACAAGGCACCACTTTCAGTGTTGAGTCCAGAACAATGATTAAAGTGGTCCTGAGTCTATTCCCTCCTGTGGGAGACTCACAGAAACATGAACTGTGATTACGACTGATTCCTTTACCCCATTGTTACCAGATGTATTAGACCCTTTTTCAAAAGCCACACATTTTCTGAGTATTCTGGCACAAACGATACTATTTTCAGACGGACAATTTAAAAAACAAACATAAATTCTGCAGCTGGCAAATGTTTGCAAAGCGTTGTAAGTTATAAAATAAAGTAGAGTGGGGATGGGGAGACCATTTTCATTCCATTGATAGAGCATTTGATGAGTCATGTCGTGTTATAGAAAACCTTAAATTGAGCTTCATTGTTGTCCAACCAGGAAGCCATTTGGTTGAACTCCGACATGCCTTCATTACAAATAACACGATCACCGTACCAGACCTTATAGAAATATTAACTAGAGCACCTACGTGGATCAATCCACGGCTGAAAAGTGCAGCAAACATAAATAAGTGCTGGAGGGACGTTGATTCTAAGTCAAATAATTCACATATGTTTTGTGTTTTCTTATTGTGAAATATAATCCTATTCATATGATTATATTTTATATTGTGAGTGTGTGTCAAAACATATCCGGCAAAATGTTTCATAGTTTATTTAAACATTATTTTAATGTACATCAGTGATTTTATTCAATCAGTATCATTTGTATGTATTTAGACGATGATTTATTTTTCTTTTCTTTTCCAGCAGCTCCATGCTGGAAAAGTTTCAATGATTTGTTTTAGTTCTTGAAGTTACATGGTGGGAGAATTCTGACTTTATATAATATTATATTGATGATAATCCAGTTAGTAAATGTTGCCATGTCAGCGGTCAGCTCTTCTTACAGAACTGTGGGCCAATCATGTCATCAGTGATCGAAGTATCTGAATGAATCTTTTAGGGCGTCACTTAAAACAAATTCTGTTTTATCGAGCTGTCTACAGATATTCTACTGTTTGAATGTATCTTGAAGGATTGGGAAATATTTCTCTTGGTCAGTGTGATTCCTTCAGAAAACCGCCTGCAGTATACTTACAGTGTTTTACCTGTTGAAATTAAAAAACAGGGCTGTTTTTCCTTAAAGGAGAATTACGTGGAATAGAAAAGAGACATTCCTGGAATAATTTTGGATATGATGTCAAAAAATCTGTTATGTTAAATATACTGTGTTACATTACACTATTATTGGGTTTTTTCTTTGATTCCAAAAATAAGTTATCTTGACAGTTCATTGCTCAGAAAACCTTATTTTATGCCACTTTGTTGAAATGAAAATGGTCAGAACTGATTGTTCTGACCAATCAGTTCTGACCATTGGTCAGAACTGACCATTGGTCAGATGACAGAGACAGTTTTCTCTACTGTCTCTGTCATCTCCCCCATCCCTGCAAGACATACTGCCATCTAGTGTGCACTGCAGCTGGTTGCACATCAGGGCTGCTTGTTGCAAAGGTATTATTTATTCATGGGCAATGCGCAATGAAGTGAGAGACAGAGTTTAGCCGGAGGCCTTTTTCTTATTTTGTAGAAAAAAATCTCAACCTTTTCCCGATTTTCTCTTCAGGCATCAGACATTTGAGTTATTCCCAGTGAAATCTCTTCACTTATCAGTCTCTATAGGAAGTTTTACACAATTTCTAAGACTGGACCTGCATGCATATGGTCTAGTTTTGTATATCACCTTTATTCATCACAAGGCAGTGAAATATTTAGTGATGTTAATTCAGTGTGTGACTTCCAGTTTAGTTCACACTGTTTACTGGTCTCGTTCCTGGTTTTCCCATCTGAGCCTGTAAAATCTCTGAATCACCAACTTGTCCAACTAAACATGTGAGTTTTAGTTAAACATTGCCAGTCAGTCTCTTGCATTGAGTCAAGTATTGACCCTCTGGGCAGCATCACAGCAGCTGAAGTGCTTCGGCAACAGTGTGACAGGATTAACACATCAAAAGCGGAGTCAGGGCCTACAGCGGCGTCACACAGTCAGTACAGCACCTTTCATGTTCTGCTCAGGTTCACTACAATTTCACGTAAGCCAACGGCAAGTCAGACAGAAAAAGATAATGGGGCCAACCTGCTGCTATCAGACTTTCCCTCAGCTTCAGTGAAATATGTTAAATTCTGTGTTTGATGAAAGATTGGAGTTCAACAGTCTCGAGTCAGGGAATGATATCTGACTGTGTCACATGGTCGAGATGGAACGGAGCGTTTGACTCTGACATTTCAGCCCAAATTATTGCTGCAAGCCTGTATGGTCTAACTTGTCATGATGCAAACATTCGATCGTCAAGATGTTCGGAAAATTACATCCAAATTATTTTTTTGGTAGTCTGAAGGGTTCGGACGTGTCAAGGTTAAATCCGAAGATTTATAATCCCTGCAATAATATCTGGTTTTAAGTGAGGGTGAGGCAGTTTTAAAATTACTTTATAAACTTTATATCATAAATCTCAACTATCTATCAGTGTCTGCATTTTCTCTCAGAGGATTGTACAAGAATATTAGTAATGTTGCTGTCAGGGTTTGAAGCAACGGCATGAACAAAGTGTTCAAAGTTCTAGGAGGATTGTCTCTGTCAGCACTCCATGGAATATTCTGTTCTTTAATTGCTTAGGAGAAATATTGTCTATAATTTTCATGTGAAATTTTAAATGTGAATACATGTGACAATCATATGTGAAAAGCGGTAAACATATGGCTTCCACATGTGAAATGTGTGGAGTATGTGAATATATCTGGGACCTTTGTGAGTAAATGTGGAACTTTTCTGAGTATATATGGAACTTTTGTGAGTATATATGGAACCCCTATAAACATATGTGAGTATGTGAGTATATGTGGAACAAATGTGGGTATATGTGGAACGAATGTGGGTATATGTGAAACCTACCTGAATATATGTGGAACTTTTGTGAGTATATGTGGAACTTTTGTGAGTATATGTGGAACCCCTATAAGCATATGTGAGTATGTGAGTAAATGTGGAACCAATGTGAGTAAATGTGGAACTTTTCTGAGTATATGTGGAACCCCTATAAACGTATGTGAGTATATGTTGAACAAATGTGAGTATATGTGGAACCTATCTGAATATATGTGGAACCCTTGTGAGAATATGTGGAACCTATCGGGTTTATGTAAAACCCATTAGATTACATGTAACAGCCAAGGTATTATATGTGTAAGCCCTACAAATATCCATGAGGAATTTAAGGCCTCCACCCATACACACATATATATGTGATATCAATGGGATTACATCTGTGACCCATACAAACTCCTACGGGAAACCTATAGGATCCCCAGTGGAAACCCCCAGAAAATATCTATATGAAAACCATGGGATCACATGTGGAACCAATACAAATTCACATGTGAAACCCAAAGGATCATACATGGAAACCATAGAAAGATCTCTGCAAAACTCATGGGATCACATTACATGCAGAACCCATACAAATATACATGTGAAATTCATGGGATCACTAGAACATTTGATGATCCAACATGTAACCCCCCCCCCCAAAAAAAAAGAATACTGATCAGAAGCCTATTGTGTGTATCTGGGACCCATACAATCTCACATTTGAAACCTTGATTATTTTATTTTTTTCATGCAGTTGCTTTTCATGCGTGACGTTTCTGATGACCTTTTTCTTTGCTTAAGGTGGTTGACATAAAAGAAAAACTGAAGCTGTCAAAGAAATTTTGGTCCATGCTGCCTGAGACGTTGTGTGTGGAGGACAGGGTGACCACTGGAAATGCCAGTGATGATGAGTGCTGGAATGGACACACCAAGGGCAGGTGAGAACACCAGCGCCTAAAGCAGGCCCACACAAAAGCCTCTTCACGACCGACTCAGTCTAATCAGTCTAATCCTAGAATTATGGAGCCGATTATTTACTTTCACTGGCTTAATGTCAGCTATGCAAGAGCTTGGCATACTTTTACTATTGTTCAACAACAGAACAAACAAGATGTGGTAAAATATTCCATCACTCGGTTGTGGATTCATACTTTATTATCAAGAAAGAAATCCTTTGATACTTTCTTTGCAGTTTTCTCTGTTATTTCCTGGAATTGTGTTTTCATTCTACTTTGAAAAATGCAGCCAGTATGGTGCGACCCAGTTAATCTGATTTAATTTTCAAAGAAAATATTTGCACAAGCTTTCTAAATGCCCCCAGCAATGGCCGGGGTCACACTTAATTGATTCGTGCTGCTTTTTTTATTCATAATAACAAACATATGATCAAAATGTGTTCACCATTGGTCATGCTTTAAATTATTTTCATAACTTTCCAAATCTGCATATTCATATAGGAGTGAAAGCAGCCAATGTATTTTGTGACCTAAAGAAAGAATATATATGCCGGTCAAATGTTGCCTCTTGTGACTGGTATGTGTGTTCTACCCAGAGGGACTGGGCCTTATGGGTATTAAACACTGTGGTGGAATGCCCTCACATGATGGTCTGCTGCTTATATCTCCAGCAGTAATGCAGGCGGCTGCATTCTTGTGACTCGTTTCTCTGGAGAAATGTCTCACAATTTTGCTGGAATATTATCCCAATATGTTTAATTTCAATTTTGCCGACACCGTTATATCCTTAAAAAGATATCCTTAACTGCACTTTTTCACTCTTTTTGAATAGACAGAGTTTTGATTCTTTAATCCGTCCGCCCAGAGAGACATTTTAACAAGTATTTCATTGTATCCGATGCCTAAAAGGTACTTCCCTGAAGTTCAGAAGGATGGACTGACCAACCAGGTGAATAACCCTGAGGTGGCCGTGGACATCACCCGTCCGGACACCTTCATCCGCCAGCAGATCATGGCTCTGAGGGTGATGACCAACAAGTTGAAAAACGCCTACAACGGCAATGACATCTCCTTCCAAGACTCAAGTAAGCAAATCGGTCCCCCCCCCCACCCACCTGGTACCATGCAACCAAAGCCTGAGGCAGAATGAATCAGTATCAGTAGATTGATCGAGACTTTATCTATCCCGAGAGAAATTCAGGTAATCAGGAATTACATGAGCGGCAATGAAAGATTAAATCACAAAAATATACACAATCAGTAACAATAAAAAACAAACTGGAACATTTCTCAAGAAATTTGAATCCGTTCATGATGGTCGAATCGGAGCACCTATGAACCTGGACTGTTTCACTGTATGAACCTGGACTGTTTCACTGTACGAACCTGGACCTGTTTCACTGTATGAACCTGACCTGTTTCACTGTATGAACCTGACCTGTTTCACTGTATGAACCTGACCTGTTTCACTGTATGAACCTGGACTGTTTCACTGTACGAACCTGGACTGTTTCACTGTACGAACCTGGACCGTTTCACTGCATGAACCTGACCTGTTTCACTGTATGAACCTGACCTGTTTCACTGCATGAACCTGGACTGTTTCACTGCATGAACCTGACCTGTTTCACTGCATGAACCTGACCTGTTTCACTGCATGAACCTGGACTGTTTCACTGTATGAACCTGACCTGTTTCACTGCATGAACCTGACCTGTTTCACTGCATGAACCTGACCTGTTTCACTGTATGAACCTGACCTGTTTCACTGTATGAACCTGACCTGTTTCACTGTATGAACCTGGACTGTTTCACTGCATGAACCTGACCTGTTTCACTGTATGAACCTGGACCGTTTTACTGCATGAACCTGACCTGTTTCACTGTATGAACCTGGACTGTTTCACTGCATGAACCTGACCTGTTTCACTGTATGAACCTGGACCGTTTTACTGCATGAACCTGGACTGTTTCACTGTATGAACCTGGACTGTTTCACTGTACGAACCTGGACTGTTTCACTGCATGAACCTGGACTCTTTCACTGCATGAACCTGGACTGTTTCACTGCATGAACCCGGACTCTTTCACTGCATGAACCTGGACTGTTTCACTGCATGAACCTGGACTGTTTCACTGTATGAACCTGGACTGTTTCACTGCATGAACCCGGACTCTTTCACTGCATGAACCTGGACTGTTTCACTGTATGAACCTGGACTCTTTCACTGTATGAACCTGGACTGTTTCACTGTATGAACCTGGACTCTTTCACTGCATGAACATGGACTGTTTCACTGTATGAACCTGGTCTTTTTCATTGTATTAACCTGGACTGTCACTCTATGATCATGGACCTAGACTGTTTTACACTCCCGAAATCCAAGCCATCCTAGTTGCTAGCAGACATATTTTTAGTCATCTGATCTTTAAGGCCCTTGGGGGCAGCTAAACGAGCTCTAAACAGAACAGCGACATGTGTTGACACTGATTGTTTCGTCACCAAACTCAGCTGATTGGCCTGTTTGTCTAGAGGCCGGTACTATGAAGCAGGATTGGGGTGAGGGAGGTAACTTCATGGTTACTACAGTGGTTCTCTTGGTGCTGGATTACATCATCATGCATAACTTCTGCAGCACACCTGACCTGCTCCAGAGTGAGCTATTCAAGATCAATACATATAAATGGGCTGCCTACTGACCAATCCATTCTCATGAACATGTAATTATCATTCTCAGAAAATCCTTCAGCTTGGTTTTACTGTGAACTGTCAGATGATGTAAGAAAGGAGGGGTAGACCTCTCAGGTCTACCCCTCCTTTCTTGTCTTATTCATGTTGCCTGGAAGCAAGGTCACGAGAATTTCACTCTGCTTTTATAAAGCTATATCAGCCTTCAACTGATTGAAGCATTTAAGTCAGAGTTGCTTTGCCTCTTCCATATGAAGGCATTGCATGAATTCTATATATTTTTGAATTATGTTCTATTTTCTTCCAAGATGATCAATTTAATAGAATAGAGTGTGTTTGTCAGTCCTAGTGATGCTAGATAAAAGAAAGAAGCCCTAAGTATGGGGAACTCGTTCTACAGTACCGCTGGTCTGCTCTCAGTTCTCTATTCACTATTTGAGAAAAAATATCTTGCTCAAGGCTCAACTATGTTTCTTAATACATATTTTTGAATATCATTTTTATTCGTTGGACATGGTGTAAACATAATCAGCAATTTGTATTTATTGAGAAAATGTATGATTGGAAAATAAAGAGAAAAATATTGTATATAAACATATATACGTACCTACAGAAACACACGTTCAAAAGTAAATAAATATGAATATTTAAATAGAATAAATGATAAACAAGATTTCTAAATTGGCCCTAATTGCGTTGATAGTGTGACTCTGTTAATTAGGACTGAGGACTGACCATGACACTGATGATAGTGGAGCAAATATCTATCAATTAGCTATTAAACGAAATCTAAAAGACATATTTTAGCTCCATTTCTGAGGTTTCATATTCACTAATGTTAAAAATGTTAATTAGAGTAGCTTTTGTAGCATATCCTAGCTGAAAGCAGCAGTTCAGATTTTAAAAAACCTGATTGTATATTTGTCAAATGTAATCACAGTGGTTTGCTCTAGTCTGTGTTTGTGGTGGTTTTGCAGGCGACGAAGGCAGCGGCTCAGGCAGCGGCAGCGGCTGCACGGACGTCTGCACCACAGACATGGAGGGCATTGCCAGTGAAGCCCCAGTGGTGGAAGCCGACCGGAGTGGACCCGTGGATGGCTCTGACCCGCTCTGTGCACCCTCTGTAGCCTTTGCAATCACGCTGGCCCTCTCAGCCCTGGCATTCCACCGACAGTGGAGATAATGCTGGAGGAACTGGCAAAACACGGACAGCAGGTTGTTCTTTGTCGTTTTTTTCATTATCATTATTTGTTTGTTTGATTTTGGATTTTTTTTTTGGCAATTTTTGTATTCAGGCAGATTGGCGCTACGGTCAAACAGACAGCATTGAGTCTGCCCGCCTCATGTTTAGAGGAGTCTGCTCTGAAAAAGAGAGCAGTCATGCATTGTGATTTCCCACTTTCCCAAAGATCATGCTGTGCCATCCTTTGACTTGATATTTTACGGCATCGCTTCACCACCTGACACCGATGCCCACCAAACAAACTCTACTTCGGAGATTCCTTGCACATATGGCAGGTATTAATGTAAGTCTTCATGTGGAAAAGTATAACACGCACTTTGATCGTTTTTCTTGTTGTTTTTTATGCAAAAAAAGTGTCTGTTTGTTGAAAATGCTGAGAATGTGGTTATTTGATGCACCTAAAGATGCAGCATCGGTTTAATATATGTTTGACATTATATTTTGAAACAAATACAGATGAAGATGATGAAATTCAGTAACAAATGGTTTTAATTTAATCTTCCAGGTTCATTAAATAATGTCAATAATAATGTTTACTGAGGCTTAATATGTATAGAACTGAATCATGTTGCTACATCTGACATTTCCCAGTAATTTCAACCATGAGGTTTGGTACAGATCCTGGAGCTGCTCTGCCATTAGCCACTGAAATTGTTCAACAGTCACATTGTGCTAAAATTCACATTTAAAAAAAAGAAAGTCAAGATTGAAATCTTAACCTCCATACCCTTTTTTTTGGTAAAAATTTATCCAAAATATTTTCCCAGCATGCTGGTTTCTCAGGCTTGGCTTCAGGAGTAGACGGCCTGGACAGAACTAATATGGAGCAATTATTGACACAAAGAGAAGGTGCCACAAATGTACAATTATACCATCAGAGGGATTCTGTCTAAGGGTGGGAATCATTATTATTATTATTATTATTAATTATTCATTCAGTTTAGATAAATATGTACCTACTTTTAACTGGGTGTATGTCTCCAATTAGAGAGTTTTTTAAGATTTTACAATAAGACTACCCTTATAAAGGGTTTATTAATGTTCAACTAGTTCATAAGGTAGGTTGTAAACATTTAATAAATGATTAATAAGCTTCTCTCACTCATTAAACAGAACAGATGACAACAACATGTTGCTTGCCAAATAGTGAACCTGCGCAGATTGTTCTAATATGGAATTAACATGTTATAAGTTATGAGGTTTTTACAGCCTCATTACAAACCATTTATGAATCCTTTATTAGGGTAGCCTTGTGGTAAACGGGTACCAGTGTGTTCCATCCTTCTTTATACCATCAATGATCTGCATGAAAGTCACACACATCCTAAAATAATACACAATTTATTTCTGAAAGGTTCATAGACTTACTCCTCTGACATCATAACGCTCTATAAAAGTCCAATGTCTAATGAAAAGTTTTATGGAAAAAATAATGACCTCGCTCTGTATGTATGAAAGACGCGCCCATTCAATACACAATCACCATCACTCATTGGGTTCTCTGCTTCTGATCTTTATTTGAGTTCACATGAATCAGGGCCCATAATGTTTTCCTCGGGATCCTCGGAGGATCCGACAATTATTTCTACCAATGTTAAACATGTTTAGAAGTGCCAGGATTCCGAATTGGTAAGAAAACAGAAGCAAAAAAAGGGGGTGGGGGGGCATTTGCTTCTTTTGGATATATTATTAAATCGCCAAAGGTCATCTGGTGTCTGATCCCACAGTCTGGATTAAATAATAATCTGAGTGTGCAGTACAGTTTTTGAAAGACTACAAAACTTAATTATTGTAATGTGGCAGTCGCTGATGGTTTATTACCAGAGTTATGTAAAATAAGGGAATTTATTAGGAGAGGTCAAACCAAGTAACATACAGCCGTTACTGGAAATGCAAAGAAAGGGTCCCTAAATTTATCTGGGAGGCTTGAATGCTTACGTCTGCAGCACAGACAGGCTTGAAGCCAACCACAGTCACCTGTGAAATGAGAATCTGTGGAGACCGGACAGGGCTGAACGCTCCAGCGAAGCTCCTCAGTAGAGCGTACTTACAGAGAATGTGAGAGGCCTGGCGCTGCTGAGGGGGGCGGACAAAATCAGCCTGTTTGCACGTCCGCTGTTTTCTGAGAGCCCGTCAGCTCCACAACCAGCACCCAGCTATACGCCTACAAATCCAAGGAATTAAGCAGAGCTACGTCCTCAGCAGCATATCTATGAATAAACTCTTAATTATGCATCTATTCATTCATTCATCAGTGTCTGCATCCACATTGCATCATGTAGAGAACCTTTTTCATTTCTTTATAACGAATATTGGTCTTACGGGATAATCTTTTTATGCTTTGTATCATTGGACTTTTGATGGTAATATTTTTGCAATAAAATATTGAAAACGGATGTCTGGTCAGACAAAATATCTGAAAAAGAGTCAGCAGGAAACACTTTATGTCATCATTTTTTTTAAATCGATGCATTTGCTGAATGAAGTCGAATCCTATTGATTTTTCTTTGATTTCAAAGTAAGAGGTGTGAAGAAGTCGTGGAGTGAAAATGCCTTATTGTTATTTTTCCAGTGAAATTAAGAGGAATACATTTGTGTTTTGTTACTGTTCTTGAGAATAAATATTTATTAAAAAAACATTCCAAAAGATTTGTATTTGTGGTGCCTCTTATAGAGAAACTGTATAATCAGGAAAAAACAGTGATGAAGGAAATGTCATGCGTTTGTAAGCTCACTATCAAATAATGTTAAACTATGCATTCATTTTGATTGGAGTTGATATTGAGTAAGGATTAGTGCTTTTCAGCGGCTACTAGTTGATTCAAGTCATTTTTCTATGGATTAAGTGTTAATATGTAAGAAGTAAAAGTGTAGTCTGATTAATATTTTCCTCCTCCTCCTCAGTACGGCCAGCAGAATATTAAAGAATGTGTTTTCCATTTTTATTAGGCAGGTATAGTGCATTTGGGAGCAACAGGTGGAAATCTACGCTTCCTCTGTGTACTTTCTATTTGTGAAGTCTGCTTTTATCAGAGGTTCAAAGCCTCTGTTTCGGCGCTGGCGCACGTAGAGCAAAAAGATAACGGCAAGCAGCAGGAGACCGATGAAGACTCCCCCAATAGATGATCCCAGCACAAACACAGCTGTCCCTCCATCTGTGTCTGGAAGAGATGAAGCACAGGTGGAGATATTGTAGGAAACAGGAAAATACTGTGTAAGATCCGCTAATTTCTTTTAATATAATTTGGATGACTAATGTTTTTATCCAAAATGATAAAAAAAAAGTGATTTGATTAGCTGCCAATCAAATATTACTCCTCAGATATCAAAACTGAATTTTCATTCAGAGTATCACACACTCAATGCTCCAAATATGGAGAATGGCATCATTAAAAGCATTTATTCTAAGCAAAGAAATGATTATATTCATTTATTTAGAGGCTACGACCGAGTGATGGTATTCAGAGATGCGAATAAAATATTTCAATTTATTAGTGTATGGATGAAAACCAGCGAGATTAAACATGATATCTGGTGAAGCGTTGAGATAATAGTAGGAGAAGCCTAACGCTTTTCCATTTTCAGGTATTAACTGTGGTGCAAAGAAACTCCACTTAAGTATTGTACTTTATGTGAGGTACTTTACTTTATTATTTCCATTTCATGCTACTTCATACTTTTACTACACTACATTTCAGTAATAAATATTAAACGTTCCACTCCACTACATTTGTCTGACAGCTATAGTCACTTTTCAGATTACAGTTTTTCCTACATTTGTCAATAATATTAATAGTCAATAATGTAATAAACCAGAGGATTTCTATGTGGATTTGGGAAAATTCTCATAGATTTTGGTAATTAGTACAGTAGTTAGATTACCGTTAACGTTTTAATGTATTCACCAAGAAAAAAACAACTATGGACAAATATTTTTTTTTTTTTTACATATTTTGTTTTTTCTGAGGTTTTACTTATTTAATATCTGAGACCGTATCTACAATTTACCATAATTTGACAAATTGTTTGTCGAAGCATCCATCTTTTCTGTTCAGTACCTCCTCACATGCTGTAATGTGCCAGAACAAATCCTACTTATGGAATGGTAATTTCTGTTCAAGGAGCAACGGTTCATGCCTCCTCCTCTGCGGCCCATTTGACCTGTGGTGTCCCCCAGGGCTCCATCCTCGGCCCCCTACTTTTTAGCACATACATGCTGCCACTGGGTCATATTCTAAACAGGATCGGTTGAACGTCCTACATTCTTCAATATAGTGACTCAAAATGTGCTCCAACAAAGTTGAGCAGGACATTAAAGGGTTAACGTCTATAGCAGGAGCAGAGGGCAACACTATAATGCAGCAGGAATAGTAATCAAAGTATAGTAAAATACCTAGAAGGGCTATTCTTCTGCACAAAAAGTACTTTTACATTGATACTGTAATGTAAAAGTACCTATTGCAGTAGTATTAAAAAAGTAGAAGTAAAAAAAATAATTTTCCCAAACTATAAATGGGAACTTATTGTTTTCAAACCCTCGCTCACCTTCCAGGTCAACAGCGTAGGAATATCCCAGCTGCTCGGATGTGACATAGATCTCCTCGTTGGTGATGGGAGGAAAGAAAGGAACCATGTTGTAATCCCTGTTGTGACCAATGGGTGCCATCTCATCTGGGAAGGTGGCGTTGGAAGGGAGAAACCGTCTCATCCACTCGTCAAAGATAGCATCAGTGAAAGCATGGAGCACCTGCAAGATAACAAAAACACGGATACACCACAGTGATTTTAATGACAACGCCTCCGCAGTGCCGTTTCAGAGGAAAGCATGATATTAGATACTGACCACAAAAATTGGATCGTTGGCTGCGGAGTGAGACAAAGCGCTGGTTCCATTAAGCATTGAGTGGACAAGATTGTGAAGGTTATTGACTGATTCATCCAGTTCGCCATCCGGCTTTTCGTACCCTTCAAGTGCATTCCTATTAGTTGGAAAAAGCACAATCGGTTTAAAAATAAAAAGTCTAGAGCATCTCACAGTTAAATTGACCAGAAGACTTTTAAAACACCAGCTATAGATTCAAAAGGATTATTATTGAGGAGTTATACCTGAAACTAAAGGAGGAGTTAGTGAAGTATGGAGGGCTGTCATAGTTTCGGATTCCAAGGCAGCTCCTGACATCATTCATGGTGGGCAGAGACCTGTTACCTCCTTCGTTCATAATCCCCCTCTGGATGGAGCCCTCGCTGGTGCCGTTACAAAGAGTCACCAGGCGATTGTACTCATCCAAACTGGAGGATAAACATAACCACATCAAAATCCCCCCTAAGAACAACCATAACGTGTCCTGCACCGTTATGCTCCATACAAACCAACACATAACTACTCATTCATCAATGTTGTATGCTGACCTGTTACACACCACCCCCCATCTGGAGAATCTGGACTGGTCGCTGATGAGGGATGGGTTGTTAGGGTTACGGCCCCCCAGCATAGAGTCGGTACAGATGTCACACTCATTCTGTCCGGTGGCAAAATTCCAGTAAGGGATCGCAAAGTTTTCATTCCCAGTCATTCTCTGCAGAGAAGAAACCAATTTATTGACATTAGTATTAAAAATGTCTATTTTTGGTAACGGACATAGACTTTAGGTTAGGTTAGTTTTAGGTTTTATTTAGGTTTTAGGTAAGTTGTGAAGCCTAAATGCTGATATCCAGTCTTCCATCTACATTATACATCCTGTGTTTGTCTTCTCTGAGCTCCCCTGTCTCTTTCTTTTATTTCTGTGTTTTTTTTCTGTAGAATGCATCAGTCCTTTTACACACCAAAGGATTATTGATCAATAAACTGGCTGCAAAAATCCTTTCAAGTAAGATATTCATGTTCTAGAGTCTGAGAAGAACATCTGACATATCAGAATATGAGATAACAAAAATGTGATTGTTATCTTAACCCTTAAGAAAATTCAGTGACATGGATCACCAAAAATGCTAACATATTTTTGAAAAAAGTAAATAAAACCAGTAAGGAAAATGTTGTTTTTCTCTCATAATAATGCTCATTTTGTTTTAAAGCCTTTCAACGAGTTATAATTTTGTTGTTGGTTTGAAAATAGAAAAGGGAATTCTGAGTTTCTAAGCAAAAGAAAACAACTTTTACTTTCAATAATTATCAGAAATTTGGTGTTTCTACGAGTTAAATTATTTATTTTTTTAAACCAAACAACTTTACGCAAGGAAATGCCAAAATGAAAAGTACATCCCAAATGAATATTGTCACAGTGACAGGATCCCACTCACCTGTGTGGTTTAATCAAAAATAAACCATTGCGGTATTTCTCATCCCATCCAGTTATAAAGATGGCACATACCTGCAGCTCTCGCTCCAAACTGAGGAGGTGGTACCGGTGCCAGGTGATGAATGCTGGTCCTTTGTGCGAGAAATCAATGGCTCTGAATGGACGACCAGGACCTGGAGAGAAGGATGAGTCAGATGAGCGATCATAAGGCGGTCCCACTCAACAAATACTATTATATATACAAGAAATATTAATACCAATGGTCCATGTCGTTTAGTTTCACAAAAAACAGTCTTATAATTTAATGTCAATAAATGTGTAATTTACCCAGAAGAGTGTCTCGGACAGAGTAGTAATGTTGCCAGACAAAGAAGTCATAGATGGAGATGTTGGTAACCTGGGGCTCGGTTCCATTCGGTCCCAGGAGTCCCAGCCAGTGCTGGGTGGCGATCACATAGTCTGGGTGGGTGGTGGTCTTAGCCAGCTCCAGAGCCTCAAGGAACTGCTGAAGCTCCTCTGGGGTCAGGGAGAGGATGTTCTTCCTCACCACCGGAGCTTTCCTCTGGTCACAGTTTGGTCCAGTCCAGCCAAATTTACACAGACCGCAGTCATGACCAGCAAAGTTACCTGCAATACAGAGAGCGAGCCAGCTCTAGTCTAATGGTGATGATGTTGCCGATGTTCCGGGTGCGTGGAGAAGTTCCTATACTCACCTGTGCATCTACAGGTCTGATTGAAGAATTTCAGCGGCCACCTCTCTCTGTCGTCAACGTTTCTCAGGCTGTAAGGGCCTCCCCAAGGTTTGTTGTCGACCCGAACAGCCGAGCAGCTTCCTCTCCCTGACAAGGAGCCACAGGCGTTGGCAGGATCGGAACCCAAAGAGGGGCAGCACTGCTTGGACAGGATTCCCTCCACTGTGCAGCACACTCGAGGAAACTGAGCTCCCGAGGGATCAGGCCATACGAGTAAAGACAGAAGGCCAAGACTAAGAGCATGAATCATATTTCACCACGCCGTTTCCTCCAATCTGTGGTGTAAAATCGGTATTATCGTTGGTGCAATAGCCAATTAATCCCCCAAGAGGAGTGTGGAATCTCAGTCTGCTATGGTCTCCAATGGTCTTCCTTCTGATTAGATTCACTGATAGTTTTAAAATCTATGGGAGAAATGCTTAAAGCCGAATCATGTTGTGTTCCAGCTGGTTCCACGCACATTAAGAACGCTTCTCAATTCTCCTCCTGCTTTTGTAGAACGAGGCAGGATTAGGTCACTGGTCTTATGAGGATCACCTGACAGGAGAGCTGTGAGCTTGACTAATGTCTGGATAAATACCAAGACACTGCCTGAAGGAAATATTAAAAGTTGTATTGCAACTTTGTTCTCTAGGTCTGCAAGTGTGGTTTATTTCTCTCTGTAATAAATGATCATAGATAAAGATAATTAAGGCAAATGGATCCGTTCCGCTTCAGACAAAACATGAAGACATTGATCTATTATCAGATGCAAACATATCTGTCGCGTAAATTTCAATGATGGTCTAATCATTGAAATCCAGCAGCATTAATTTCATGGTTTAATTTTCTTTGGCGTTTGATGTCGCATATATGCTTCTCTCAGACTTTTTTTTTCTTTCTCATTGTTCCAACTTTCACCCGGCTCTCAGCTGACACCCATGGCGCTCATGTGAGCAGCAGCAGTGAGACTTTACACAAGATCACGCTCTAACTGTTCACATAGTGCTTGTAGCAGTATGAGAAAAGTAATTCTCTACTCTACTTGAGTTACATTATGAAGTATTTGTACAAAAGTCAAATATTTGCTCTCATTATACTTCATCTCTGCTATATTTCATGATTGTGAGAAATGTTTGATACTTTTTATCTCAGTTCATTCATCTGTGGAAATGTAACTTTTCAGATTAGGATTTTAAATCAAAAATGTGTGTCAGGAGCTTAGTAGTATTTATATAATGTTATCAAACTTTTGGCTTGGGATCCTTTTAGTCATTTATGAGAAAGAAAAAATGTACCTAGTGTCCTAAATTCCTTCATCAAAAGCATAAAAAACAACAAACTGAAAACTCAGTAAAAGCACTCAGAGAGAGAAAATCTCCGCCAAGGCCGAAACCTACTTCTGAACCTACTTATGAACAAATACAATTTCATCATTTCCTGTTCCTCTCCGAGCCTCCAGCTCCCTCTATCAAAAGAACATTAATGAGTCAAAGGGTAAAAAGGCACAAGAGCCCTCAGCTCCCGCTTACTGAAGAAACATCAACGCAACAAAGGTTTCAACAACGGACACTACTTCAAATTAAAAAAAAAAGAATAATAGCCACTAGTCCAAATGGCTTGTTTTATTATTTTTAAATAATGCAAAACATGTAACACCACCAACATGTAATCATCTATGGGATATGCAAAAATTTACATCTGGGTCAAATTTCATCCAAATCTGTCCATTAGTTTTTCAGCAATCTTGTCCACAGACAGACGGACAAACGAACGAGGGTGAAAATAGGAACTCCTTTGGTAGATGTAAGAATCTGTCAAACTGTTAAAGCGGCTTTTTAACCATTTATCTAAATTACAGTGGAAATAACACATCTATATATCAGAAGTCTTCCACCAGCTCTCATGAATTATCTCACAGTTTTTCTCTTAATTATCCTTCTAAGGCCTCGGAGGGGCTCAACCCCCTGGATGGGAAATCATGGAAAAATGACCGAACTGTATGAACACACCCCACAACAGAAACCCAAGTTCTATATAATAAGAGAGACGTTATGGAGTCATGTGGAGTGGGGCACACTCACAGCAACTTTCCTGAATAAATCTCTTTGTTCCGACCAAAACCGTCTGGACTTCCAATCCTGGATTAGTATGACTAATACGGGTTGTATTAGCCACAAGCATGAATGAAGCTCTTAGAAAAAGTTATAATTTAGCCATCAACTTCCTTTTCCTTTTATTTAACACTGAGATAAGTAATCTGGGCTCATGGGGAAATATCCTCCAAAATATCCTCTCATTAAATAAACGATCACTGAGCCTGAACGTGTGGGATTTATGTCAAAACTCAAAAGTGGGTGTGGCTAAGGTCTGGAATGTTGACTTAAAGAACTGGTAGGTGTCTATAAACTGGAAAAGAAGCTGGAAGAATGTGTCTCATTTTGAGATTATAAATGGTCAAAGGAATAGTTATAAATCCATCCTTGGATTTGATTTGATGCCCAGGAAACACTTTTGGCTAAACCTCTGACCATACCATACCATAAAGTACCATAAAGTAACATAAAGTAGCATAAAGTAGTATAAAGTAGCATTGCGTCTTCAAGGAGTCTGGGTGTGCAGGAAGGGTGGTCATCTCTGTAAATGTGTGTTTAAAACATTGATAAAATATTAAGCTGATCATCTGGTCTTCAATATTGAGAAATAAAAACGTATTCACAAAAGAAACCAAACAAAAAAAAAATGTTTGGCAAAACCAGCTATCGTACCTTTGGCTGATAATACTTAGAGTATTAGAGATTTTATTGAATATCTCTTATATTATTGGATTGAAACTTTAACTTAGCATTCCTGAACTTTCCTTTTTGTGATTCAAAACTTCTTCTTTTTTTTTTATTGCATTAGAGGAACAGCAGTGCCGAGAATTTGACATTGTTTGACCCCAAAAAGCCCCAAAGTCAGAGTTTCACTATTCTGTTGAGGCTCGAAGGAAACCCTCGATGTCAGGGACAAAGAAAGAATTGAGCGGATGGTGCTGAGGATACGTGATGAGATTTCATGTGACTCACTTACACTTACACTGATACAGGGGAGAGGATAAAATACTAAATGTATTTCCTTTTTGATGAGTCATGCCGCACCTGATTTAAGTTGGAGCAACATGGTTGAAGAGGTAACATTAGTTACATTCTCATCTGTAAATGTAGAAAAAATCAATTATCTCATCTTTTTGTTTTTCTGTTGTTTGAAACGTATGAGGTAAAGTTCATTCTTCTGAGGTTGTATACTTAGAAATGAAATGGAATAATCATCTGCTCCGTGTTTTCGTCACATGTCATCTCAGATACTGGGATGGAATAATCTGTATTTCTCACTGAAATCTGCAAATATTTATACTTTTTTTTTAAACCAAAAGATTCCATGAGAGCTTCCTGTGTCCAGAGGCAGGAGCTGCATTCTCCTCAAAGCGGTTTTATATTGAGAAAAACTCCTGATGCTTTACTGCGTGTCTTTGAACCCCACACTCCTGATTGCTTCCTGTGGACGAGCATGTGACCGCAGACAGAACCAGCTTTTACAGCTGAGGGGATTCAAACGCTGCAAAGACATGTTTTACAAACCTTTGACTTGTTGAGTTACTAATGAGGTTAGAGGAATACGTTTTTTAAAACACAATTAATGTAAGTATATCCTTGGGTTCATAGAAAAGCGCTATATAAGTCCAATTTCTTCTTATTATTATTATTATATAGACAGACAGACAGACTGCTTGCCTGCCTGTCTGCCTATATATATATATATATGTCTAACCTATATATATATATACTTTCTTTAGTCTTTCAACATACATAAAAAACAAAAAGGTTCAAAATAGTATAGCAAACTAAAAATGGTAAGATGAGAAATAAATCAATTATTATTATCATTATCTGAACAAGTGGATTAGACCTGAATCCCTCCCCCAACCACATTATTGTAATTTATGAAATCCGTTCTTTACATTAAAACTTAATGAATTATCACTTTGGCTGCTTAACCGCAGAAATCAGATTACTGTTTGTCAGTGTTTGTAAAGTTTCTTACTTTTGAACAAGAGTACATGAGTTCACTCTACAAGCAGAGACATCAAAGCTTTGTCATTGGGGTCCGGGTCTAAACTTATGTGCAAACATAACATCCAAACTTCTGGAGGCATTCGAAAACACTTTGAAATGATTTACCCTCACATTCACTTTTCATTCATGAGGTAGAATGAGATTTAAAGTCAGCAAACAGAATCATAAAAGGTCTGCTATTCCTCTGAACATGGTAAAAAAACATACGTGGCTCATGAGAAAACTCATGAGTGACCATTGAGTCTTTTACACAACAGGTCCCACAAGGTTCACTGCACCCAACAGGATTAGTGAGCAGAATTCCTGCAGAAGGAATGTCTCCAAAGAAAGTATTCCACATCTTTTCTGTGGAGGGTCTGAGTGCACACATTTAGGAAAATGAATGATCAGACCGTGTGTGTATCCCTGGTTGATTGTATGAGTTTACCACTTAGATTGATCTTCATCACTTCATGCTAGAAATGTTAATTTTGCTTCAGCCCTTGTACAGCATTTCAATTTATTTATTTATTTATTATTTTGTATGTCTCCTATTGTATCTGAAATTATAATTCACTCTTGTGTTGTAAAATATTCTAGGATAATTTCCAATGTTACCCATTTTGAAAAGTTGTCAGCGTTCTGCTCTCGTTATTGTTCTAAAAAAGTTTGTTGAAAAAAGGATTGTAGTTCATCACAGTAATGCTTTATCATGTGAGCGAAAACTGAATTCATATCAGCACCGTGTACACACTTAAATCAAATTCAAAATGAGATAACATCAAATGAGGAGAAACATGCATCCTTATGGTTTAGTATAGTGATTTACGGGGAAAGACAAGTACATGTGCATAGAAATGAATGAGAAACAATTCACACAGAGCAGAAATTAGGCCTAATTAGAGGTCTATTTGTTCTAGAAGCCAAGAACGGCCATGAAGGCAGATATTTATGGCTGTTCTCTCCTGATAATGACAAAACAAAAGGTTGTTTATTACTATTTTCTTAATGTCCTCCAGAGATAAGGAGTCTTATATATGAAGCAACTGATTTAAAACGAATTTGGAAGCTTGTGAAGTTTCTATTGTAGATAAAAGCATCAGATTGTACTTCAATCAAAGTTTAACGTAGCCAGAAATAGCTTTAGCAACTAACGCTCTTAGGACAGGTTTCTAAACGTTGCTATGGCAACATGGTAAGTCAAGACACAATATTCTAGGGGTGCATTAAAGTTTTCTAAAGCAAATTTTTACTATATCTTTTGGTACTGTATATTTCACAGTCTTTATAAGGGTCATTTGTTGTTTTCATTCGCCGTTTCTGTCATATTTTTGGTACTTTGCTTAACTTCCGGGTTGCGCGTCTGTGACTCAGATAAAAACCTAATACCTAATAACAAGCAAATTAAACTTAATAATGCCCCAACAAAAACAGTACCCATAGCTACAGTAAATAAGATGTATGATACTTAAATCAATCATTACAGAATTGGGCATATTAACTTTAGGTGTCGCCATGGCAACTGAAGTCAATATGGCCGCTCGACTTCTAACCAGATAATTAACTCATCATCACGAAAAAATGGCCATGTATTAATATCTGCAACCATGGCTGTTTTTGGTTTATATACTGCAGTGTTTGTGACTGAATTCATTTTTCTACTCTTGCTTTTGCTTAAAATATTAAAAACCAGAAGAAAATGCATAATTGTAAGAAGAAATAAATGTCTAACCATGATAGGAATCAGTGAAAGTTGAATTTGAATTAATACACTAACCCTGTACCATAATAAATATAATTAAAATATAATGGACAGCTATCAGTGACTGCACCAACATTTGATAGATTCTTTCTATTTATTATAACATATTCTTCTTTTTTTTTATACTTAACGGTTTTGCAGATTTGTATTCCCATAATAGGGAAAATGTTGGAAAACGTCCAATCCACCAATATTTTAGACCAAAACTAATTGAATCGTGTTTTATTTGGATCCCCCAAAACTCTAAGGGTTTTCCTTCCTGTATCATAGCTCTCATGAAACTTCTTCCGGTGGCTGTGTGTGTAATCCTGCTGAATAAACCAGTGACTGAACATGAATGCAAAAATGACTTTCTTCTTGAAATGCCTTTTTTTGTTTGTTTATTATTGGTTTCATTTGCTCCAACCCGATATTTGCAGTTTGCAAAGAGTAACCATTTTTCATCTTTCTAATATTGTTTTTATTATTATTTTTTATTGCTTTTGACAGCTTATTTCTGCTACGCTCTTCAAAATGTGAAAATGGTCAGAATCCGTTATTCCCACTGAAACACAGGATGGTGCCAGAGAGTCGTGGAGAAACAAGCCGCCACCTACGATGGCAGGAGAGAAACAACCGGGAGGAGGAATCTTCTTAATAAGAACCTTCCACTAATCAGGCTAGGATGAGGCAAGATTAACGTAAACTGTCAAACTATAGTTTGACACAATAACAATCTTATAGGTATATAAAACACAAACAAGGAAATAGAGACAGAATCTTAATTAGATATGAAATTGCAAACTCAAATTCTTTACCTTTTCAGATTCAACCTAATAATGTACATAATAGAAGGAAAATTGAAACCATCTGTCGAACAGAATAGTGGAGATTATTCATTTGTGCTCTATTATCCATCTTATTTATAATCTAATTATCATGTGAACGGAGAGATGAATACATTTTCTTCCAGCCGTATGAAAAATCGAACCCACACATCTTATATCTAATGGGAATATTTGTTGACGAAATAGTTGAAGGCCATTTATGATTTTGATTGAGTCTCTTTTGTTACATTCATACTGATGGAAGCTGTTATAGAGGCAGTTTTTATGATTTGTATTAATAATGTGTAATGTATGGAGCCACTGCTGATTTAGGTTCCTTCCTCATATTCCCAAGAGGTTCTTTTAAATAAACACAGACCATATCTTTTACATTTTTACTCTAAATATACCCAAAGTTGCAAATGAGTAAGGAGAATAGCCAGCAAGTGATGTTGCGCTGGTTAAAAGCTATCTGAAACAAAAGTCTAAGGAAATATCAGACTTCTATATTTATTGTATGTTCATATATTCCAAGTAGTCAAAACTTTTCTCAACTCCATTGACAACATCTATGTCTAATGTATTGAACACAATCAGGTTGCATGTACTAAACACAGTTGGGTGGATTTTAATTCAACAAAAGAATGTTTGATACAGTGAACATAATTATGTTACATAACTAAACAGTTGTGATGAATTCCTAAAAATTACAATACAATGAACATCCCTTGTTTAAATATAAAATGAAATTATTTAGTTTTTTCATACAAAAAAATGTATTTAATGCTAATTACATCCATGTTTTATTGACTGAACACTATAATCTCGCATGTATGAAATACAATTATGGTGAATTCCCCCCAAAAAAACGATTTAGTTATGGAACATAGTAATGTTGCGTTTAAGTTGAATTTAGTTATTCAAAGGTATGTTTAATTAACTGAACACATTTACGTCGCATATACTAAACACAGTTATGTAATCCCAAACCCCTTTTACTATTCTTTGTTTTAATTGTCAAATAAGAAACTATTTAGTTCTATCAACATTAAAAAGTCATGAAATTCAATGTTATATGTGCTAAACAATTTTTTTATAGTCACAGTTTCTTGTATTTTCTAAACACAATCATAAAATCCAAGGCTCTGTTAATATTTCATTATTACTGCAATGAAACTCCTTCATTTTAGTTGTGAAAGATGCAACTATTTAGTTCTTTCAACACATTATGCAAACATCATCGGCACCTTTTATTTGTAAGAATTCACCAAGACACATAAACATTAGAGAAAACAAAACATAGAAAAACATCATATGAATAGTGAGGCAGATGAAGAGAAGAGACAAGAAAAGAAAAGGAAAAAAAAAAATCTTTTTTTTTATACTTTTCTGAAGAATAAACGTTATTTGTTCTTGCACACAAAGAACATCAACATTGTGAAAAGGCAGGTTTGCGCTTCACAGGAAGTAACACTCGCTGTCGTGGCTGTGATTGTACGGATCCTTTATAATCTTTACATTGTCGTGTGAGAGACAGTAACAGGGCTGAGATGGAGAGAGAGGCAGTATCTGCAGACAATAGCAGGGGGCAGTGTTGCTTTTCTGGGAGGCCTGCTTCACTGGAATGACTGGTTCTAACAGTTTGTATTTTTATTCAGGATGCTCCAAGAAATATGCCATGAAATAGTCTGGGATTGGACATCTTTGTACTTTAACTGCCACCATTTCAAATCTCAAGCATGCCGAGTAGTGACTGACAGTACACACGGTGAATCCAGGTGGATGGCAGTCGTATGAAATGACTGGCATGCATAGAGTTTTAATCCTCTTTAAGACTCCTATCCACCTCCAAATTAATATCTAGGGGCCACATATCCATCTGCACTAGTTTGTACTCTGAATAACCCACTTCTCTCGCAAAACGGATCAAATTATTCACTGTAAAATTAGATTAATAGTGATGCTGCGAAACACGCTTGAGGTCAATTATTTGGGAGATGCCGATGATATAGTCATTACGCTTCCAAGCCCATTCAAGGACGAGCAGCATGAAGGAGTGTGTTGTAGATTAATTGCCATTAAAGGTCACCATGCGTTCAAATTGACGACGATGCTATCCTGTTTGCATCAGTATGAAGTATATATGGGGAAACTAGAACGCTCATTACATGCATTTAAAGTCTGTCCTAATTACTAATCAGGCTCATGTACTATTAGAGATGGAAATTAGAAATACAAAACAGACCCCTGGGCATCATTTACTAAGAATATATTAGAAGGTTTTTTTTTTATATACGGCATTCTAAAAATGAAAAATTAATCAAATACTACAACAATTCAAAAGCAGAAATCTCACATTTAACTACTTAAGCTAAATCTCCAGATGTTAGTGACACTAAATAACTCTTGTCTGCGAGTGTAACCGAGTGTTGTGATGTATTTTTGTTGAAGTGGCTTCTATAAAACAAAACTATACTGTTTATTTTGCTATGCCCAAATCAAAATATTGGCTAGACCCTTCAGTGATTCTTTATTCAGTGATTCCCGCCCACCTCTCTGGCAGCTTACCGATTTACATTTGAGCATAATGCAGGCATTAAAGGAGGCACAAGGCAGCCCTGATAAGTTACAAAGTGCTCCAGGGGTAAACCTCGTAAGAGAGGGTTTGGAGTTATTTACAGCATTCAAATCCTTCAAAAATTCATGTCTGGTGGAGGAGATTGGTTTTTCAGCTGATGCTTTGCACACAAAGCAAACACAATGCATGTGGAGGGTGTTTAGCTGTAAATGACCGGATGACATTAATTCTAATTGACCGATCTCATCCCATGTTCAGGCCCAATGTGTGTGATCCCGCTCAGGACACAAGGGTCCTGTCAAGGCACAAAGCAGGCAAACACAGACCCTAATATTGGTTTACGCAATCCGGTCTAAAAATGGTTTATAAATGCAATTTAATTTTCAATGAAGCAATACTTAAGTTGTATGGCATTCTCTATTTAAAGGTGTGTTGTGATTGTGCACTTCTCACAATGAGAGCACTCAAAAATTGCAAAGCTATTACAAAGGAGGTTAAAGGCAATGGAATTCCTCCTTATCAGGAAATGCTCTCTGTACAGTTGTTCCATTTGAAATGCATTTAATTGCAAATAGAAAAGAAGAGAGAGAATGCCAACAATGTGAAGGTCTGAAGCATTTTCCTCGTCTGCTTTGAGTGAGCGTATTCAAATCTAAGCGGGCAGACAATGAGGGAAAGAAATCGTGCTCTGAATAGCCTCTCGCTCCCTCTCCTTTTCATTCCCAGGCTGAACCAGTGCCTTCCTCTTCTCTGCTGTTAGGGGCGGGCCTTCCGCCACCCAAACTTCCTCTCCACTGCAGGAAAACGCTTCCACCTGACAGCAAGGCAGTGACACACGTGTAGCCACTACTCATCATGTCACAGTGTGAGGCCAGAGTGGGAGTCAGGGGTCCTAGATATTATTTATGATCTTCATGATGCTTTCAAAGAGATGTTCCACCTCTTGCTTGACAAGGATGCTGCGTTTCACGCGCGTCAGGCTTTGCCAGGCCCTTCCTCTGAAGCTATGACCAAGTCTTGACCCAGGATCCCTCTCCCCACTTGTTCCAGGGAGGGGAGGAGTATCTGAGGATCACGGGGCACAAAGTGCTTGAAGCCTGCGCCTTTGTTTGGGCGAACCGGGGGCGAGCACCCCCAGCAGATATGCTGACAGTCTCACAGGAGCGAGGGAAGAAGTTGAACCAAGAAAGTGCACCCTTCAAACTTTACAGTGCAGCGCTAGGAATTCTATTTTTTCTCAACAAAGATTTATACATATTTATACAAGCCCAAATACTGATAGGAAGGTGCTAGAAAAAAAAAATCTTGGAATTGCAGAGGTAAACTATATGTAAATGCCATAAAGTAATAGACTTGTAGTGCAAATCACACCATTTTATCTTTAATTTTGCTTTCGTGCCCTCCCCACATCCCCCCCATCCTCTTTCCTCTGGCTTAAAGGTGCATCAGAGATATGCATTTAAGCATATTCAGAACACGGGGCGTGAAATTAAATGTGTGGCAGAGTGAGAAAAATATACAGACGCTGGAGATGCCTTAAAAATAGTCATTTATGCAGATGGAGAGGAGTGAAATCATTTGCAATGGGATGACCCTCTCTCCAAGCATTTCTCCCCTCACTGTTCTTCCCTAATCTTGCACTGTATCTTCATTTTTCATTGAACTCGCCAGTTTGCTGCTAAGCAGCCTTGTAGATAAGGCAAAGTGCTAAAAGGAGACGACAGAAGGAGCTCAGTGGGCCCGTTTCTATTGCACTTTCACCCAAGGCAATGGGCAGAATTTAACGGATTCCTTCCAACATATGTTTTTGCCAGATAAGTAAACAGTGTGTGTCGAAAATGAAAAAAAAGCATTTGCAATTTAATGACATTACAGCTCCCAGCTTAGCCCGCCGTGCTGCGAGGCGAGGAGCAAAGAAAGGGGAGAGCGGAAGAATGGAACTGGGTGTCATCAATGTTGTTTTTTTTCTTTTCCCTTGCAAGAAGCAGCACTGAATTTGTCTTATTCTTTTCAAACCCCTTCCCTTCTCTATCCCTTCCTGCTATTTTGTTCTCATGCCCATAGTTTCCTTGCCTTTGTCCGGATGAAATTATCTATTATTTTATTCAGAAAACTTGCCATCCCCTGTCATTCTTCCCTCTTCAGCATCTGATTCTCTCATATTTTCTGAGCTAAAACACATCTATCCTGGCCAGTTACTGTTCTCTCTCTCTCTCTCTCTCTCTCTCTCTCTCTCTCTGTCTCTCTCTCTCTCTCTCTCTCTCTACCTCACTGCCACTTCCCCCCCTTTGTCTGGCTTCATCAAAGTGCAATAGATGCTTGGCACAATAAAGAACAGCAAGGCTCCATGTTGTCATTACGTTTAGAGCTAATGTGAGGAGCATCAGTAGGTGAGGAGCTGCAGAGAGAATCACATCAGAGGTTAGATTCCAGTGGCAGTAATTGATCCTATATGAAACTCAGTGGTTTTCCTTTCTATCCCCGCCGGCTGTCAGTCTGCTGCCTTATTATAGAAGGCTAATTGTGCAAGAAAGCAGATTATGAGAGTGGCAGGATGTACTCCTTGACCATGTGCTAATGTGATGACAAGTTTGGGGACCCTCTAAGCAAAAGGCGTTGCACGCCAGGGCACTTTTGGCACCGGCTATAATCTGCCTTTGGTATTAACTCAGCAAACCGGCTTGTTTGACTATGGATCAATCGCTCGCTCATTATTTTTACAAGAAAGCTTTATATTCAAGGCGCTTTCCTGGTGTTGATCTCTCATTAACCGTGCTATGTAAATGCACTGGCAATCCCTGTGTAAAGGATACGTCACCTCAGGGCCCAGGCTTGCAGAAGCATGTTAAGGAGAAGAAGGGGCAGAAAATTTGGGTCAGTCGCCTTCGCCAAAACTTGAATTTCAGGTTTTGCTCAAAGCCCCCCTGCTCAGCTATTCTTTTAAATGTGTTTTTTTGTTTGGTGATGTTATGTTTTAAATGTCAGCCCCGGAGCTGTCCAGCAATTTAGGAGGCACAAAAAGCCCGGTCTCAGTATCACTTCCAAGCGTTCCTGTTACCTCTGCAATCGCTGCCGGCTGCAACATTACACACACTCCATTCACTCCTGCTCTTTTATCACCTCTGAGTGTACTGACTGGACTGGTAAAAGGTTAGCTAGGTTCAGAATGAGATGATAGTATTACAAGACAAGTAGGTTTTAGATTCCGGATGGTTAGCCGCCTGCTAGCAAGCTAACTTGTTTATCCGAGCAGAGAAGGCCCGGCGCTGGATTTTGAATCCAACTGGCTGTCAGGATGCATTGTGCATCAAATTAAGGGGAAATATTTCAACCTGTTTACTCATTTCTTTTACCAACATGCAAATATCCAACAATTCATGGTGTTCATGCATCTGTTTGCCTGACAAGAGATCACGAGGCACATAGCAGGAGAAATAGAGGAATCTGCCATATTTGGCTCCACTGTGTTCGGGCCCGGTGAATGACGCAACAGGAAAATGAACCTGACAGCAGCAGGCATCGGCTCTGCATGTCGTTTGCGCCCCACATACATAAATCTCTTATTATTGCTCCGTGTTAGCTATGTATATTTTTACACCTGTCTGCACTAGTATCAAAGAGCAGAGGTTTGATTTTTAGACATTCAGGTTCATTTATGTCTCCGGCGCGAGTTTGAATGGGTGCCATCGTTTTTTTGAGGTGAAAAAAACCAACAAGTTTTCACTCCATTTTGAAAGGGGCTGTCAAGGGGCACTGTTCCACTTGACCCATTTTATTTTTCACACAAACAAGTTCAGTGTGCTTAAATTTAAATGAGGTAAGCCCCAAACTTTCTCATGGATTGACAGCAATATCATTCAGTCCCTTATTTCTACCATAGGCTTAGTTGCTATCGGTAACTCAGGCAACAATTGACTTTGGCTGAAGAAGAGGCTGAATAAAACCCGATAAGTGGAATAATGAAGAAAATATTTAAAGAGGAGGACCTCTCAATTGCTCAAAAGAGAGAAACTGCGATGTGTCTCCGTCTGTGGGTACTTCAGCAGCTCCTAGCCTTGTAGGATTTTGTCAGCAGCACAGCGAGAATGAAGGCCAGACTTTTGATTGCTTTTGCTGTTCCGCATTCTTTATGGATTTCTTTTCTGCTCACGCACAAGAAAACAAAACAAGTGTAAATACACTGTTGAAAAGCCATTACCGTCAATGTAACCGTTTTGTGGCAGCATACTCAAACGCGACTAGACGCAGCATGATAATGTGGCCAGAGTGTGTCAAAGGGACCCCTGGATGTGGATATGATGTGGGTCAGGACCGTACATAATAGATTTGTTCTGAGGACCGTCACATTACTTCACAATTAAGGTATGAGGTTATGCTCCTCAGTCAGTATAACTAATGTCACGTTTCTGGTACGAGACCTGGTTTGAGATTAAATATGTGTTGGATATTGTGCTGAATATGAAGGTGCCCGTAGAAATGATTGCTTCGCAGTCATCAAGGTGCAAACATTCTCCATGTGTTCATTATTACTGAGGGACGTATTTGGTTGTTCCAGTGCATTACAGCATGGCTTCAAAACAGGGTGTGGGAAAACAAATCAGCTATGTGACATCAGTGTCAGCGCACACTATTAGACAGCACTGCACTTCACACTATAGAATGTAATAACTCACTGGGCCGGCACTGTGGTCCCCGACATCACAGCCCCCAATCCACTGCGTTTCTTTAAGCAATCTCCCGGATTGAACTGCTCAAATTAAATGTGTCTCATTAATTATCTCAAACCGTCCATATTGACTCAACCTAAATATTTCTATGAAGTCAGCAATGTTCTCTAAGATACCATCCCATAGTGACTCAATAATGAAGATGAATACAGTTAACTATTTTTTCCGAGCTCAGTAATAAAACAATTAGTTTGTCAATTCTTATGAGCTACATTTAGGCACTACTGAACGTATAGTCAGAAAGAAAAAATGTGTTTTCCACAAAAAGTTCCCCATAATGAGTAAAAGGTAAACCATTATGATAAAATGATATATATATATATATATATATATATATATATATATATATATATACTGTATATGTATACAAGATAGATCTCGTTGTATAGTCCTATGAGCCAATTTGGACATATGGCTGGGAAGTAATGGTCGCAAAAAGTGTGATTTTTGCAAGAAATGTCACACTAGTGAGAGAAATATCAGCAATTACAGTCAACTATGGCAAAATAAAAATATACACTATTAAAGTAAAATATGATACATACAATACATCTACTCCGCCATGATTTGTATGCACCAAATTTGACTAAAATGGACCAGTTGAAAATTTCCGGCACAAAAGCTTTCGGCAATAAACCTCCACCAGCTTCAGCCAGAACTCAATGGTAACAAAAGTTTAATAATGTAATAATAATGTGGGCTATTTATCCAAACAAATGTCCCTTAAAAAGCTACAATTGAAAATGGATGCATTTATAGATATAAAGTCACTATTGATATCAAACATATCTAAAATAAGCCTAAAAGTTTAAAATAGAAACTTTCTTCATGTCCCATTCCAGATTGTATTTATCTTAGCATACGCTTATCATTTTAATATCATTTATATAGATTCTATTGAGAGGTATGTTATCTTGTTTTTTTTTATGTGTGTGAACAGAGATATGATGTTAATTTGTATTTATGTATGATTGTTTTTTTCATTATCACCATACAGTATATGGTTAAACAAAGGATTGATGAATTATAGAATGTATGAACCGTACAATGCAAAATAAAATAAAGCTCCACCTAGTGGCAGAAATATGTAACTGACCTTTCCCAAATACAATCCAGTTCTTCCTCACCGTAACGTTTATGGAGTCTATGAAGTTTTAAAAAAATGATCCAGGAAAATGCTTTTGAGTTTTCGAGTTACCATGAAGGACCTGCGACTGACGCGACGATGATGATTCCATAATATCCCTGTCCTTTCCAGAATATAATGAAGAAATCACTTTGGACTGGAGTTGAACAGAAAAATAAATTCAAACTATTCTTCTGTATCCCGTCATTTCAGCTCACAACGAGCAGCTGCAGTTCATTTAGCAATCATTATAATCATTATAATTATTATAATCATCATATTTTACCAGTACAAATGACAGCAAGACTGTGGGTTTAAACCCCAATATCACAATACGGGGTATGAATCCCAAATCAAGCTCTGCACACCATAATCCTGTTAAAATGTAATAAATGATAACGGGGAATTAATGTTGATATAATTTCATTTAAAGAAGTTCTTGTAAAATCGAGAGAGAGAGAGAGACAGAGAGAGAGAGGTGGGGGCAAAGTGATGGCAGTACAGCCCACTCACTTCAAATGTGATTGTGCTGGAGGAAATCATTCCTCCTCATTAAAGGGACAATCTTGGAGCCCCCCAGATCTTTGTTGCAATAACTGGAGGAAATAATCTCTTCTTCTTTTTTTTATTGATAGGCACATGTAGCAGAAAGTATGCCAACTTACAGGTATTTATCTTTTGCCTGTGTCCTGTGTTTGAGAAAGATATAATTTTTTGCGACTGTTCCTCGGGGCATCAGCTCTTCAACTTCATTATTTCTACTTATGATAGATATATTTTTCCTTGAAAACCTGGGAATTAATAGGAGAGCTGGAAATCTCTGCCAGCGGTCATTTGGAAATGGAACAAAAAATGTCATGTCAGTTTAAAGAACAAACTCTAAAGCTTCTCGCTGACATTATTCTAATTTATTGATGGATTCATAAAATGGTCCTATACCTCATGTTTTAGATTATTAACATAATCATTTCAGCGACCACCTAGAAGCAAAAGGATCTTTTGAGAAAGTCTAATCTCCAGACACTTAAAATTTCATTCTGACACCATACAACATCTGCACCTTTTCTTCCTAACTTATGAATATGAGTGCTCGTATAAATAATATTCTAATGATAGACTTTCATGTTTTTAAACCAGCATTGGAAACATGTGACTTGTGAAGTGATTTTATTTTTCAATGCAGTGAGTTCCTTCAGACAGCAGCAGGGGCTTTAGAGCAGAGTTCCTTCTATGTTCAAATTAACAACCCAGTGGTGGTCTTTCTGGCTCCGCACTAAACTGTTTCCTCTTGAGGCTGAAGAAAAGCTACACGTCAATTAGAGGTTATGGATAAAATCTATTTTAGACATCCTTTCAGATTTTGAGGGTCCTTTCAGTTTAAAAACCTGGGAATGTCAGCCCATGCTTCATTATTGTTTGGTTTTCCACAGAATTAATACTAAGAATTAAAAACTCAACCTTTTGCCATCAAATATTTTATTTATTTTCCTCTTGCCTTATTAAAACATCAAAAGGACCATTGTGGTGTACTTTTATTTTGAAAAAACTGGGACTTGATATTTGATGAAGGTGTAATTATGACTATAAAGCGCCATAAACTACACTTAATTATTTAGAATGAGTTATGTATGAATAAATATGCATTCCTTTTGTTTCCATGCAGAGGTTAAAATCCCAATTGGGCTTTTATCTATTGTCGTCTATCATCAGAATCCACTAACAAACATCAAAATAAATAAGCTGACCAGTAAGTCTTTCTACATTAGTTTGAGGATCACTCATTAACCGACATTTAGCAGCATCTTAAACATGAAATATGAATATTAAGCACATAAAGCAATATTTTAGAGCTGATGGAAAGTTCCGACGATGTCAAAGGTCCGATATGCATTTAACATGTTTAAATAAACAACCACATTAAACCAATGGTGATAGGAGATGTTCTTGTGCAGCCTCAGTCGTCTCACCTGTAAAGCTCATGATTGCCTCAACCCCCCTACCCCCCCAAAAAACTACTTCAAGCATTTCCTCTCTGAACTCCAGCAGGCGACCAGCAACTTATGCATTATGTACTATTAAGAAAACTTGGACTTCTTAAAGCCAGAGTCGGGCTTCTGGGGCTGTGTGGCATGTTTATAAGTACAGTACACAGAGATTTCCCATTTCTGCTGGTGACCTTGGGCAAAGTGACATGTACGGTTCTGAGGCTTTGATTTGCCACGTTGAGGTGTTGCGGAAAAGGTGCAAAGCAAGATAATTTTGGCATTTTTTCCCCTCCTGGGAGGATAAAGAAGTAAGAAATACGGCAGTCCATACTCTGGAGATTACAGGCAATGTGGCACACAGCCTTCATAAACATTCTTGACCCTACCTGATGATAGAGAGATTGCTTCAGGAGACACTTTTCACACTTTGATTTGCCTAAAATGAGATGGAAAAGTGAGTGATCAGACTCTTTGAGGTTCCTCACTGAGCAGCCAGCACTGGCTGTGTATCTCTCAACCATGCTCACACATGCTACGACAACCAGGTGAGCAAGAAGCAGGCTCCCGCAAACAAACGGAGAAAAATATCCTCAGAGATAATATTGATGTTTTATTCATGCCAGCAAGAAAAAATACCAAAATGATCCATCTCAAGCCATTGAAGCCAGGTGATAATCCACATGCTAGTGGGGCAGCCCTGGGCGAACTGGGGATGAGGAAACCATTGTATATCCCTCTGAGGTCAACATGGTTGAACCGATGATACATATGTATGTTAATTTGCCTAATCTCACTTCTACAAATGTCTAACAGGCACATAAAGGGTTTAACACTAAGACATAATGATATCAGGGCATCGGACGGGGGCATTATGAAAACATGAGGTGGTCATACCATCAAATCTTCAGTAGGAAGCTTTGGATCAGCTGTCTACTCAAATACCAACGAAAGCAATATTTGTAATGTTAATAACCAGGAGGATGTTTCCATTTTTCAAGTCATTGATTTAAATTAAAACTATTTAATTCAAATATGAGGGACTTACTTGCATATTGTATGTTTTTTTAAATAAAAAAGAATAAATTAAAGGCAATATTGGCATCTCGGAACTCTGAATTAAATAGTTTGCAACTAGAAATAATACACAGGCGGCTAGTTTTATCTAAAGTAAACACTCTCACTGAATTTTCTTTCTAACATAATCTTTTACACTCTCCAAAAGCTGAAGAAAAGGCTCTGTGATGGATTTTTGCTACCCTTAACTAGTTTGAATGGCCGGTTCAAGTCATTATTTAATCGGAACAACCGCTGGAGTTTATCCAGTGTTTTTGTCAAGAGCATCCTTTGTACAGCTCATCTAGAGATTTCTCTTTTTTTTTTATACATCAGGGCCAGATTTCTAATCTCCCAAACATCCCCTAATAATAAAATATGGATCAGGATACTTAAGGTTGCCATATGCAATTGTATATATTTTTATTTTAATACGTGTGATATACATGTCTAGTACCAGATAAAGCAAATGATCATCAGTCCCTGATTTCAGCTAATTCTTGATCATGATTATTAATTTTGTTTTTGGCTTTCCTGACATGAAACTCTTGATTAAGGTAAATTCACTAATAAGTACAAAACTATTTTTTGTCATGGGAAGCAAAATGTACAGCCCCAGATTTACTGAGGATCCTTGAATTAAGAGGGAGAGAAAAAGAATTCTATAAGAAAAAAAGTTTTCTCCCACTTCTTCCCGTAGCTGCACCTTTCTCATGCAGTCCCCAACTTAGACAGAAAAACATAGGATATCTATTCAAAAGGCATTTAGTCCATTTCTTTCTTGGCCGGTAAACCTATTCATCAATTGTTCTGGCTTGTAGATTGCATTCTAATGCTAATCTAGCGTGTTAAATATCTTTTTGTTCCCCTTCCACCGTTTTGTCATTCAGTTTATCCAGTTTTGGCCACCCATTTTATTTATTTATGCGCCTGCTTCTATTCATGTGCTCATGTATTTTTTATTATGTTGTTTCACTGTCATGCAGTGTCAACTCACTCTATTCAATGTGGGCTACTTGAAGGGCTTGGAGGGACAAAGCGTGTACACATTGCACTGCTATTCACCACGGCCAGCTGGATCGGCTGAAAAAACCTTGTGAAAAGAAATCCTCCACAACGGACACAGAAGAAGTGCACAATGCTAACAGTTTTCCAAATACCACTGATTGCTTTCATCACAATGAGGGAAAGCAGCCGCCTTTGCTGAGCTCCACTTCAACAAACAACACTCTCACAAAAACCTCCCAACCCACGTTTTGTTCCCAGACAAAACCCCCTCGACCGTCTAAACGCTCCCAGAGTTGAAAAAGTTCTTTCAGCTTTCTTCCTCTTTTTCACCCTCAAGAAAGGAAAAATATAATAAAAAGGGCCAGAAGAAAGAGAAAGAAATAGCCTCTGAACCCATAACGCAAGTTTTTCCTGAACTGATTTGACCTGAGAATGAATATGGCTTACTGATGCATCAGAAATATAAGATCCTCCTACATTTGTTTTTTATATCTCACATAATACACCAGTGTATGTCAATAGTGTGGCGTAATATAAAAACATAAATCTTGACAATAAAAAAATCGTGATGCTTAAATTTCCTGTTAATTTTGTGAAAATCAATAAATCCCACCTGACCTCTCTCTATTTTTTTTAATGAAACACAGGGTCACTTGCGCTTGATTTTTGGGGCCAAGAAGGAAGTTCCATGAAGAGGAGGAGTGATGCAGGGGTGTCACAATGGACAGACCAGCGGTGAAAGAGTTTAATTAACCGTGACGGAGATAATTACTCCTGGACTGTCAAAATTAGTTTTGCATAATCGCCCTGATCCTTATGAATTAATCTCTCGGTTCAACCGAGGAAGGAGTAGTAATAACACAGTAATAACAGAGTAATAACATACATGACATGTTATACATCTAATAGATTTTTTTTTTCTGCACATGCACATGCATTTGGGTGCACGTGAGAGCATGTGCCCTTTAGGACAGGTGCCGCGCGCCCGTTTTAATTTATGATAGCGCGCACATTCAGCTCAGGGGGTTTTAAAAGCCTCAAAGACAAACTTGTCTGAAGCCTGGAAAAAGAGAGTCGCACAGTTTTATATTCCTCACTGCTCACGATTAAAATTGTGATAAATAAGGTTTTGGTTCTTGATTACAATGGGCTGATTTAGATTTCCCCTCAGCAGTGGCATTCAGAGAGCGGACAAAAGCGGCCTTTGGAGGATACCTTACACTTCACCTGGACTGAGGAGCAGCAGAAGAAAACAATCTTGTTCATCTCATCAAGAATCACAGCCGCGATTCCCTTCCGTTTTAATCCGAATACGCTTTATTGTAGTCCTTTTTGCTGAACAAGTGAACAGTAGCAATAGATTGAATCACAGAACTGAAGTTAAAGAAAACACAAAAACATACAAATTCCATAAGGGTTAGTTAAAAACGTTTTTTTTTTCTCTCTCTCTGCTGCACATAATAGGATGACTGGTCTGCATTAAATTTTTTTCTTTTACTGTTTGTAGGGTTAAAAAAACGTTTTTTTTTTGTCTTCTAAAGATGCAATGAATATCACCTTCCAAATTACATCCTTAACATTGCATGTGCAAATATTACAGTACTAGTCTTCTCCTCTTTAAAAAAAACCGTCTGGGTCACCACTAAACAATAATAAATATTACAGACATCTATAAAACGGCTTAAAAACTCAAAATATACAGCGGGTTTCTAGTGAAATTCCCTGACCCTATCTCAAACACTAAGCCTATAACGGCAAATAAACTAGAACCATTTTTTATCTGTACACATTTACAGTCAAGCAAGAGGGTATAAATGTTATGACAGTCCTCATGGACGCATTGGTTGATTTTAAAACCAGCTTAACTGAGAGGAAATGATCCAGTGATTCATTAGGATTCCAACAAGCAGGTGCAAACGATTCAAATGGAATACATTTCAAACTGCTCTCATTTCTCCTTCAGTCTCCCTCCTGGCTGAGCAATAATAGATTAGAGAGTTCTCTAAATAAGCATTACCTTAGATAAAGGCATTAATCAATATACATACACATGTGATATCTGATACGACGAGCACTTCATCACATGTACAAGTTTGTGCATGCATAATAAAACTCTTGCACGAGTCACTTTTTTTTTTCTCTTTTTTTTTTTGTTTTCACATTTCACTTTCTCAGAAGTCCAACCCGGGGCCTATCACAACGCTGCAGCGTAGGCAGGATACGGTTCAAGTTGAGGTTTTCCCATCCCAGGCAGGAGGATGTATGCTAAGGGCGGCTGGAGTCCTGCTGTGGGCCAGCCCGTACAGTTACAGGGGATCATGTAGCCCGGGTTTCCAGGGGCTGGATGCGAGTGCGTGTGGGCGTGCGTCCCTCCACCCACACCGCCGGTCCCTGCAGTGAACGCCGTGGCACCTGCGGTTGGGTAACCCAGAGGAGACGGGTATGGAAACGAAGGTGGGGACAGCTCAGTCATCTTTGATCCCAAGTCGAAAAAGGAGTAAGGGTTCGCAGTCATGGACGGGTTGAAGAAAACTCTAGCGGCTGCTGCCGCTGCAGCCGCCGCAGCTTTATCAGCGTTCCCAAGCATCGACTCTGAAAGAATTCCTCCTGCGGAGAGTCCGCTAACTTTGAGCGCATCGTGCTCGCCGAGATTATAGGGCACGGGGAAAGAAAACTTGTCTTTCTTCATGAGAGTCTTGGGCTTCCGCCTCGGTCTGTATTTATAGTCTGGGTGCTCCTTCATGTGCATCGCTCGTAGCCGCTTGGCTTCGTCGATGAACGGCCTCTTCTCAGACTCGGTGAGAAGTTTCCACTCCGCTCCCAATCTCTTGCTGATCTCGGAGTTGTGCATCTTCGGGTTCTCCTGAGCCATCTTTCTGCGCTGGGCTCTGGACCAAACCATGAACGCGTTCATCGGCCGTTTGACGTGATCCATTGGTTTAGACATTTCGGCACAAAACTCTCTGGAAAACATTTGTGGAAAATAAGCTTAAGTGAAATTGAAAAAAAATAATTTAAACTTGTATAAGTTCAGGTAAGAGTCGCAACATCAGCTTTTGATTTGGCTACGTACCTAAGACTTTAATTCTTCATCCCACCGCTGATTATCTTCTGGAAAGTACAAGTGGAAACGTCCTTATGAATGATCAACCTGTGTTTTCTGCTCCATGGTGGCATCCATCAGAGGCGCGCCTTTAGAAAAGGGGAGAGAGATAAACGCTGTCTTGTTGTCCTCTTGTCTCCAGAGACTGCCGCACACCAGTCAGTAGCAGCAGCATTCACGCAAGTGGAAGATAACTCCTGCCTGCCCCATGTGAAATACAGGATTGTGTGGCAGGTAGTGAAAGTGCCGTTGGCGCATGCGCACTGGTGGCGAAGGCGCAGACGACAGCTGAGCGATTTGAAAAAAAAATCCCACCCTGTTTGAAGAAGGGGCGAATCTCGTATCCCTCTATATTATCATTCTATGAGAAAGGAGTGAAGTCTTGGAACTCTGATCGGTTGAAATAAGTCCAAAACTGTACTTTATAGCCCCTAGATTCTGTTTCAATCAGAAACAAAACATGCACGTATGTTCATTTTATTTAATACTGTGTCATTTATTTCATAAAATCCTTCCAGGTGCAGGTTTGCATAGGCACTACCATTATTCTATATCATATATTTATTTATGTGAACTATACTTATCCCTATTAAAATAAACTTTATACATTTTTAAATGTATTATGTCATAGATTGAATTAAACTCAGAGCAGTGTTGTCTGGATCCATCTTCAGACTAATGGAAATTTTATTCTAGTAAAACTATGGCTCAATTAAAGAATATGTGTACATTTGAAGATTAAATAAAAATGAAAATTGCGCTACAAATGTACTTGGAATACCAGCAGGTCTGGTCTCCACGCAGTAAGTGAACGTTGGAACTCCACTTGTGTTAAATCTTCACCATCATATACTTAAAAACTGAACAAACTTTGACACCCTATATTTTCAAACGTCCATCTGCGCACGCCTGATCACATCTCCTGTTTCACTTGTTGGCTTGACAAACCAACCTGGTGTCCCTCCACTGTCTCACCCTTCACCCTCACCCCTGACACTAACCCCTTCTTCCCCCTTGCCATATAAAAGTGGCGTCATAATTTTCTGACATTGTTGCGTTTGTTGTAAATACGCACATGCTTGGGAGGTCTGAAGTCTTTCTAATCGCGCTCGGTGAAATTAATTACTTTGCTCAGACCCCCCTTTTCACTTTCACTTCAAAGGACTTTCCCAAGGGCAGCGAATCACAACTGAAATTAGGTTGTCGAATATTCAACTAAGCAATTACAGTTATCTGCAGGACTTGTTGAGTAAATTGTAGGTTTAAGTGGTTTGTTCTGGCATCCTCACCGCTGTACATAATTGTATGTGCACAAAAAAAGAAAGTAGAGGCTCGAACAATATTATAAATGAAGAATTAGGCTGTAGGTCGAGCATTTGAATTAGTATGTAATTGGTGTCATATTCAATTCAATATAGGCAACTGTTGTTCTTTATTTAACGGTGTAGCCGTATCCAAGGACACGTTCCACCGCGTTTTTATTACAATTTTAGTTTTTAATATCTAATACAAATATTAAATTACAACTAGCATTCTTTTAATACAAAAAAAATTAAAGTGTCGGCAGGTTCTTGACAAGAAGCAAGTTGAGCAACGACCAATCCTAAAGTGATGCGCATTACGCGCACGTCCGCTGCGCCCTGTGTCCGTGTTTTAAATTTCTGTTAACAAAGATTAGAGGTGTGTTTTTGTTTTTTTATTGCAGCAGAGAGAGAGTTCAGTGAGAGATCGTTCCTTTGTGTCAAGTTTGGAGAGCTGACAAGGTGAAGATGATCCGCGTCAGGAGGCGCAGAGGTGCAGGAAAGAAAACCTGCAGCCCAAACTGAGTAGCAGCATCTCTCAACACGTGCGCGCCCCTTTTGTCAGCTTGTCATTCACCTTGATAACACGACTGCAACCAAGCGCTCCACTCACTCCACAGGAGTGCATGCCTCTCGTGACACAAACGCGCAAAATTGCCCTGAATTATAGGAATAAGTGAGGGTGGAAAGTTCTTATCAGGAGTATTTGGAGACGTCTGCCCACGAGCTGGCTGTCCACGCCAACATCCAACCAAACCTCCCATATACCTTCATTTTTATGCAGCTTTATTTTATTGTATTTCTTTTTATTTTTTATTTAGAGAGACACAAATACTCACACATTAAATCATGACCTGGTATTTTATTTTTTTCAGGAGGGAAAAATAAGGATTCCGCGTGATGCAGGGCCTAGTGGAGCTTGCGTTAACGGCAGAAGGCACATCCACCCAGCGTGTCTCCTCCTGATCAAAATGACGAGATTCGTTGTATTTATTTCCTAGAACAGCTTTTTTTTCCCCAGCAGAATGATAAAACATTAATTAATACCGTTTTTAAATTAATGATATCTGATTTAAGAAATAAATAACCAACAATCCTGCGTGTGCTTTACTTCTCTTATACCTCTGCAGGATGCTGGAAATAACACTTAAATAATTCAAGATGAGTTAGTGAGAGTGGGAGAATTACCTGCAGATAAAGCCCGGGTCCAGCCTCTGAGACGGAGCCAGCACTCCCACCTCACAGCACACTGATGATAAGACTGAATAGAAAAATATCATGCAAATAGAAGGCAGACAGGAGCAACAACAAGCCCGTGGGGACATTTCCCAACCCGAAGACATCGCACACAGTTCACTCTAAAGTGCTAAAGCCATCAAGTCTGGATAGGAGCCCCTGGAGGTGCAAGACTCTTCATGATATAAACCAGTTTATTCAGCCAAACACGCCATTAATTCTGGTAGGAACCCAAACAAATTACAAAGAATTGCTCGGATAATCCCAGTGCGCGTAAACGAATATTAATCGTATAAAGGACTTTTTTTTTCTTCCCCCTTCTCAAGATATTTATTACTATTTTCTATCCTAATATATATTCATTGCAAAATTATATAAGATGACCATCATCTTTTCTCTTTCTTTTTTTATTATAGCAGAATAAACAAATGTATCCTTTATTAGTCACTTCAAGCAGAAGAGAGTAACATTTACAACCACATGAAAGTTTTCCCATTATCAGGGAGGGCTGGGAAAACGGAGAGGGAGGGCCACTGATTGTGTACCTGATGTGGTTTTCTTTCTGCTTGTCTGATCACAGCTCTGCCTGGATTTTCCCCTTCCTTTTTAGAGCTGCTCCCATGCAGGCCGGACCACGACAGAAGCAGTTAATGCGCCTCACAATAAAACGGAAGTCATCAGGGTAGTGAAGATTTTAATTAATCCGTACAGGAAACATGCAAATTGCTCCACTTTTTACAGCTGATTTGCCAGATTGAGTATTATGCTGTGGATAAACAGCACAAATGTAAAATATATCTCATAAAAATCTATTTAAAAGTGTGACTGATATTATAATGCTGATGCTTTAAGGGGATCAGCGCCATATTTCATCAGATATAATTGCAGTATATTTACAATCAATTATTCTCCAATAACATGTGCTATTTTGTATTAATCAGAGGCTGAAATAAAGGTTTTCATAGAAAACATATTTTTGAATAAGAACACAAAATCTAAAAAAATGTTAAGGCATTTTCAAGGAAAAGAAGTGTTTCCTGCATGAATATTGAAAGTCAGTTTGTCACCATCACATCAATCAATCAATCAATCAATCTTTATTTATATAGCGCCAATTCACAACAACAGTTGTCTCAAGGTGCATCTTATCTTAAATGATCCTGTGACAAAGTGGTAACGACAAACAGTTTAGTCTTGCGAGGAATGCGATTGATTAGCATTTAAAGATGATTGCAGGAGTCATTTTGACTAATGAGGTTTCCTCTCAGCCGACACAATACATAGAAAATATGCTTAAGTTCCAGGCAACATAATGATGGGATTGGTGAGGAGACAATGCCGACATCAGCATCACTTAAAATGAGTCACACAGAATGCGAATAAATAATGCATAATTAATATGAATAAAGTTAATATTTCTCCTGGTGTAAATATGTGACCTATTTTGAATATTGTGTTCGGAAAATATATTCAATAAGTGCCAAATGAGTTGTGCAGTTCTTTAATCATTCTAATTATACAGTGTTTATTGCTCCTTAGGGCATACTTTCGTGCCTTTGTCTCAGTGAGAATTATTTTGGTGAAGAACCAAAATATTTACTCAACCACAACCTAAATATTACGCATATCAAGAGGAATTGAGAAATAATCCTCTCATAGAGAACAGTATTAACTTAATCACATTAGTGGGAATACTATTGATAGTGGTCATGATCCCTCATGAGGGAATCTGTAATTCACAATAACAGCTGTGCGAGCTACAACACACTGCGGTGTGTATTAACGACTGGGGAGTGGAATAGGAAAATGGCCCTGAGGATTGAGTGAGTGCGTGTGAGTGAATGCTTGAATGATGGCAAAGTGGAGTGATTGTCAGTTCAATCTTGGAGGACCTGTACTGACAGATACAACAAAGTTTTGAAAGCACGTTATGGAGGGTGAATGGATACACAGAAGGATGTGGACTCCGCGAGGTTGATAAGACCTTCATCTTTAAACTGCCGCTTGTCAAGGTATTATATGTAATCTCACACTGCAGAATATCTGCACAGCCGGAGGGGAAAACAAAACAGCAATCAAACCATTTCCAGGATCATTAAAAAATAGCCTATCCAACCCAGATTTTTGAACCCCCACAGGCTGTGTTGCGGCACACCTTCCCCCCGGTCTCTGTCAAAGGGCCCTCTAGTTCAAATCCACAGATTCTTGTTTGCCTCCAGGCACCAAGACGACTTTTTTCCATGATAGACTGTTTTGAACCATTTAGCCGATACATTATCGCCGGCCTTTCTTCCCCATTATATTCCCCTTATCAACACAGCATCGCTGCAGAGCCCCAAATAGAGAGTTGTAATTACCCAGACTGCCACCTGATAGCAGCCCCTTCTATCAGCTTTATCACTCCAGGTCCTGCTAACTCATCACAGGGACAGAGGGAAGAAAAGGGCTGCTTGTGGCAGAGCCCACCACAGATAGCTCATCTCTCAGATACATTTATAGTTCCAGTGAGGATCAGAGAGAACTGATGCACCGAGGCAATTTTTCATCCACCCCGTCCCTCCAACCCCACAAAGACTGCTCTCTCTCGGTCCTTTCCTCGACTCCTGCTCTTTATGTGCAAGTTGAATCGAAGCTGCTCCACAAACAAAAAGTGATCCAATCTCCTTGAACCCGTGGCAGCATAGTAACATGCTATTTGGGCTTTCATAGCGCGCTATCGTCCTTCAGAGACAGGAGAAAAAAACCCTCCAGAGGGTGACTTGTTCATCTTTAACACCCAACACAACATCAAGCACACTTGTATTAAAGTTGACAATGCATAATGCTTCCAGCTCATTAACCACCTTTGACCCCTATTCGCAAGTTTCCCTGATGTTCTGAATAGAAAATAAAGAACTCAATCTGTGGATTTGTGTTTCTCAGGGTTGAATGAAAGGAGACGGAAAACATTTTGTAGCTCCAAAGGTCAAGATTTATTGAAATTCAAAGACCATTCAATGCATTGGGCTGCACAAATCAAAAGTGAAAAGCTGATTAAATCTAATTGCAAGACTTGAAAGTATTCACCAGTCTAGTATTAAAGATGACCTTTTATGATTTCTTTTCTTTTGTGTAAATTGTTCTGCATTGTTACAAGTCACACTCAATCCCAAAGTGATTTATGAAAAGCAAACTAAACTAGAATGGTGCCCAGTAGAGCGCATACCGGCGCCAAGGCCGAACAATCCTCGTGGTCTCTTGTATTAGATGGATTAAAAAAAAAAGTGAAGTGGCGTGATAACATTGTTATTTATTTGTCATAAAAAAGGTAAGTCATAAATAACTGGAATGACAGACAATGTGAGCTATTAAACACATAAAGTTGGCCTTAACTTCATGGATGTTTTAATTGACAGTCAAATAGACTGTATGTATTTGTGTGTTTAACACAATTTTTTTTTTTAGTGAGAGACTAATATTTCAATTCGTTTTAAGAAATCTGAAAACAGAGAAAGAAAAAAAAAACAGGATCTGCACAAAAAGTTACGGAAATTAGTTGATTAGCAGTCGGGGATGAAGTATTCAGATCCTTCACTTGTGTAAAAGTACCAATACCACTACCACCAAAGATCTGCATTCAAACCAATCCTCCAGTAAAAGTACACAGGAACGATCGGCAGAACAAGGTACAAGCATCAAGGTAAAATTAGTAGAATGATCCAAGTGTTTCTCATCAATGTATAGTCCGATGTTTATGCTGCAGCTACTCAAGGTTGAAGTAATTAAAATACTTTATCTGCCGTTAACTCACCTGTTGATGTCCTGCTCAACTGTTTGGTTTAGAACATTCTGAGTCACCATTTCTGATTAAACAATGTGTACAATGTGTATTTAATCAGCATGTATGTGCTCAAGAGTAAGGGGCAAGGGAGGGAGTCCTGGGTTCACCACAGGTTGAAGGGTCCACTGAGGAGGAGGCATTGTAATTGTAAAAGTCAGCTTGCTTGACCAAATGAGTTGATCATTTCATGGTAGATCTAGAGTGTCCAATATATTAACAAATGTCCCAAAGAAATAAAACATGCAGAGAAATAAATGTTTCATTCTTGGTGAGGAGATTAAAGGGGGTTTTCATAGATTTACCAAGATCATCATTTCCTGTGTGCTGAACCACGTATCTTTAAAAAAAGACAACATTTCATAAATTCAGCCGGTTTGCAGCTTTGTGACCTTTTCCATTTAATCAAAAAAAGGGTTTCAGAAAGTTTATTTATATAAGTTATTTATTTTTCTTGGTAGAATTGTCTTAACCCATGAAGGCACAAATAATCTTTGAGTTTATCACAAACATTTAAAACAACAGATTTGTGATATATGGCTTTCACGGTACAGGAAGGGTATAGTAATGTGTAATCTGAAAAGTAACTAGTAACTACAGCAGTCAAACAAATGCAGTGGAGTATAAAGTAAAATATTTTACCTCTCTAGTGCAGTAGCGTAGAAGAATAAAGTAGCATAAAATGGAAATAGCAGAAATAGTACGTATACCTCAAAATGAAGTACAGTAAATGTACTTAGTTACTATCCACCATTGTTTATTAGTTTTTGCTGAATCATTGGCGCCTATAGGTGGAAACGTTGCCTCCCCAGATAGAGGCAACAAAATTACAGAAGCAAAAACAGCTGTGTGAATACATCCAATACTCTGGAAACGTTACTTAACATACGTTGCCATCAAATAATAGTATTCAGAGGAGTTTGGGGAATATGGTGGATAACTCTTCAAATATAATCAGTACAGAAGACTATGGGAAACATTATTGAAAATTTAATGTTAAACATTTATAACAATAATATTGTATTGAATTATTATTTTTTTTAAACTGATCAATTAATGTCTTAATATACAATTATCTTCCAATTTGTTTGAATTTGCTCGACACATTTACAACCCCGACACCTCTTCCTGTCACATGTGCACTGTGTGTGCAGTCGTGCTCCTCTCTGTTACTCGTAACAATAAAAGGGCCTTTGTGTGTGTGTGTGTGTGTGTGTCTGTGTGTGTGTGTGTGTGTGTACTCATCAGGATGTCAAGGAAGTGACTGTGACCTCCATCAAATGGGAAAATTGTGAGGATGCATTGGAACTCTATGGGTTCCCATGGCCTTAGCTGCTACCAAAAGAGGCATTCTAACACATCCTGAAAGGACGATCAATCTTATTTGAGGAGATTATGTGACCAACAAAATAACCATGTCATTGAGAGAGGGTAGAAAAAAACTTTTCAAATGACGGAGTTGCTGCAGATGGTTCATTGTTGCAGCTGAATGTCACACCTCTCCAGGTGAGCAGTTTATGGCAGGACTGTTTTTCATATAAATGTGAGACAAATGATATTTGCTGCATTTTCAGCATTTGCACACAACCGCATTTGTGTCTGTGTGTGAAAATATGTGTTTCCCAGGAAGTGGCGTGAGTGACACTATGATCAATGGGCGGGCCAGAGTCCTGTCAGCAGGTCCTGTTAGCGGTGCAGAGGGGGTGACGGCGGCTATCTCAGGTGATCTCATTATTTGATGGACACAGCAGCAGAGAGGTCGAATTCACACTAACCTCGCTGTGCTGCTTGCGTAATCAGGCCATAACTCATGCAGAGCGGCGAGGGCACTTATAGGAACTATTGATCATATTTTGATCATTATTTTGAGGATTCTCCCCTCTCCGTAATCAGCCATGCATTACAGACACACCCTGACTCTGTGGACACAGCACATATGCAAGCATCGCTGCAGAGGCGTGACACTTATCAGCATTTCATGGCAAGCGACCTGTGTTTGCTTGTTAACATGTTTGCTTAATCATTTAAACTAATCTGTTTATTTCTGATGTTTATCTGACTAAAAACGGGAGGCAGGAGTTCAGCTTTTCAAAAATTAAAGACTTCAATGTGCATGTCGCCCGCATGAAGATAGATGCCTGGGGTCAGATCCTTTACCACAATTAAAGTACTGATGATACACTATGAAAAACTCCACTACAAGTAAAAGACTTACATTCAAAACATTCCTCAAACCATTAAATGTCCTAGCCAAGAAAAAACAAAGAAAAAAGGATTGCAAAATTGTTTCTTTATTTACTTGATATCTTTAGGGCATTTATTGATTTAATATCTTTATTAACACTATTTGGTCAACATCCACTGGGTCACATTGAAAACAGTTCAGTCAAGTTCAGTCATTTTTCAAAAATAATTATAGACTCAAAATCTGCTCAACCAAACAGTTGAGCAGGGGGATTAAAGGGTGAAGAAAAAACGCTCGAGTATAATCAGCAAAATGTTCTTATCATGAGTATCAAGGTAAATGCACTCCAGATCAATTCACTGGTTATATGATTTTTCCTCTCAGTTTTCGCTCCTCACAGTTTTTAAGTTTAAATGAATCTCAGAGGAAAGCTATTCCACAGGGCTAGGTTTCAATGTGAGTCATGTGTTGGTCCCATGGGACCTCTGTATAAGATGCTGTGATGCCCAAAATGCTAAGCTTCAGCAGAGACCCCCGGAGGGTGTTTGCATTCAGCAGCACTAGCCAAAAAGTATCCTCTTTGTCCAAATTAATCCTCACTGAAAGGTCAAGTGAAATCAATATGTTAATCCATAAATTGTCCAGTGTGATAATTATCAAGAGGAACAGTAATTACAAAAGACATTCATTTACTTCTTAGATTTTGTGCCAGGGAAGAGTTTCAGCCAGCCTTGATTTATCTGAAGGCAAACAATTCAGAGGAAGCATTCTTTTTCCTTTTTTAAAGCAGTGGTTGAAGGAAGGAGCACAGAGTCTTGGTCAGAGCACTTTTTGACGATGCTGCGAGAAGCTCGTTTGAAGGTTTTTCAACCCCTGCGTAGTCAGGTCCAAGGCTCTTACAGTGATCAGTCAGTGATGACAAAGGTTTCACAAAAAGCACGCTTGTTCTCTCCGACAATGTGTTTTGGACATTAGCATGATAATAATAGAAAAATCTATACGGACTGTTTGGGGATAAAACCTTGACGTCCTTAGCTAAAGACACATGGTGTGCGACACAAAAGCTACTCTGCTTTAATAGGGAGACAACCTGTATCTATTTTGATCTTTTTATTCCCAGCCACTTTGAGGCATGGCACAAACATTGCACAGGCATTCTTTCCTAAAACTCAGGTTGCAGCTGGTCTGCCACTCGCTGTGCACTGCCAAGTGCAAAAAATGGGTCTCTTTTATCAGGATGGAGCAAATCTGGGCTAATGTGTCTGGTAGAGAGGGTCCCAGGGAGCCTCACTCTCCCATTCTTTGGCCATTCTTTCCACTTTTCTCCTCTCCTTCTCTTGGGATAATTGCAGTTTAATTGGGTGACAAGAAATGAAAACTGTGTCCACATTATCTAGGATTATCTCTTTTTCCTCCAGCCTGCCATCAATTCAAAGAAGCCCATTTATCAGCACAGGGAAGCTGATGCTTGGTCAGCGGAGGAGACGCTTTGAGCACCAGTTAGTAAAATGAAGAGAGAAAGGGGCTGGGAGCGCGGGGCGGGGACCTGACAGCTAAGAAAAATATTCTTTGTATCGTATCGTAAGCGTACATTTATCTTGAAGATGCATGTCTGCTGCACAGTCTAAATCGATGCAAATACAATAATATTATTCGAGAGAATTATTTCTACCCCCTCCAAAAAAGAGATATATGAAAGAAAAACGGTATCTGTTCTGCCAGTGTCGTTTCAGCGGCCCAGATCTAACTGCCCGGTTTGCAGCATTAAAAATTTGAGCATAATAATCCAGAAACATTTCAGAAAACCTACAAAACATCACTTTGGCAACATGTACAAAACCCGTTGGTGAACACAAACTGCTCTCCCAGCATTGTGGCTCGGATATGCTTTATAGCCAGCTTTATTCATTTATACAGCATTCTTGAATTTTGCACGCCAAGGTCGTAAACATTGAGTCATACTCAGGCCAATCGTAGCTCACATTGCTTTTTGTTTGAGCCGTACTCAACCTTAAAAGCCTCTCTCAGGATGCATGAATGAACTTCATTATCTCTCAAAGAACTTTGCTCTGATAGCTGAAAAAAGGAAGGTTGTTTAGAGAAGGAAGGAGAGACAATGAAGGGGGAAATGAAAGCTTTCAGATTTCCATTATGAGCTTTGCTTTTTTATTCTTTGCATTTGTGTACATTGTACATTTCCTTCACAATAATTCCCCTTCCCCTAAAATACTTCCCTGTTGCTCTGATTCTTAATGGATCAGGGTTATAGTAATACAGTAAATACGACGAAGGTAAAGAGATCAGATCAGAAAACGGCTTCATTAATACTCTGCTAGCCTCTGCACTGAGGCAAATGAAGAAAGAGACCTTGCCAAGGCTCTGCGTACATTCGTACCTATTCAGTCTCAGGTGCAACATTAAGACGGCCCGATCTTTTGGTGGAAACAACAGGCTTTGTGTAGCATTAAAGCATGAAAATCTGCTGTACAATGACCAAGCTGAAGTGCCTCCTACTCTGAATGCCACAGGCGACCCACTCTAAACTCAATATGTTTGAAGGTTACAGGATGCATTGTCTGCTCTGAGGACCGTGAGCGTGTGCATGTGAATATGTGTTTGTCTTTGTGTGCCTGGGCTGCACATACGGGGTCGATAAAATAATATAACAAAAAAGACTTTAAGTAATTTTGTTTAAATTTGAATATAAAACCCAATCATCCCCATCAATTGTTTCATGACGGTTATTATCATCGACTTGTTTCGTCATCTATTAAATCATTATGTGGTTTTGACCAATGCATTTAAATGTAGATCAGATGACTTGGTCTCTAAATTATGCTGCCTGCTGCTGGAAACTTAACCTTCTGCTCGTCAATTGTGCAAATTGGTTTATACTTTCACAACCCACCCTTTAAGCAATGTTTGTGCCTCTTTGTAGGTCAAATGTATTTGAATTAGGGGGAACTATGCATAAACGGAGTCATATATATATAAATATATATATAATTATGTGCTTTTAAGCGTATAAGAACACGCAACCATGAATCTGCTGTATGTATTTTTGTTACCTTAGAATATTCAGCGCCGCCGCTTCAGTCGCCGATGCTGCTCCCTCTGCGTCCCCCGCAGATCTTTTGTGTTATCGTGATAGCGGTATAAAAGCTATATCATGGATCATTTACAAATATGATAACCCCACAGACCTTAGCATGAAGAACTGGATTGATTTTGGGTCAGTTGCATATTTCCAACACTAGGGGGAGCGTTAAGGTTTTCAGGACATATATTCTCAACCATTAGTGCGATTTAGTCCTAAATTTGTACATACGAACGGACTCGAGGAGATCTATCTTGTATATATATATATATATATATATATATATCACATTTTACTAAAATAGTTCATATTTTACTCACTAAGTGAAACTTTTTGACATAAAATATTTTTTCGGCCAAAAATTAATTTTAGTCAAAATATGAGGCATATCAAGGAGATCTAACTTGTATTTGCCATATTTTTACTGTAATTGTTCATATATCATTAGTTGGGGTCTGATTATCTACACAGGGAGAGCTATCTTGTATATATTAATTCATAATAATATTTCATATTTTACTCTTTATGGGGATCTTTAGCCCAATTGTGTTTAAATTTAGCTTATATGAATTGACACAAGTAATCTGTCTTATTTTTATTACTGAGTTATAATAAACAGTTAACTGTATTTTATCTTCATTACTGAGTCACTATGGGATCTTAGGTCAGAGCATATGGCTGACTTCATAGAAATAGTGAAGTTGAGTCTATATGGACTGTTTGAGATTATTAATGACTCACATTTAGCTTGGGGAGTTCAATCAGGAGAATCACTTGTACAACGGAGGAGATTGGGGGCTTTTGGGGGATATCTTCTTGCTGTCTGGGACAACAGAGTAGGTATTATTCTGTTTTTAGTCAAGAATGTTGACATTTTAGTCTTTTCGGATTGTTATTAATATAATCAGTCGATCTCATCACATCATATTTATCAGATGATTATTTGATTAAAAAAGCAGGTTGAGTGATTAATATGTAGCTGTGCAGATCTGATTTAATGATCTCTATTTAAGGATTACAGTCAGACATGGAGCATGTTCTGATTCGCCGGCTCCTCAAACCCAGGAGACCGTCTTCTTACCCATTTCAAGTTTGAGAGGAGGTTGAGATTGCTTAGTGATGCACCCAACACCTCAAATCATTCGCTTTACCAGATAAAACTCTGAGACTCTGGGAACCAGCTATCCAGAGGAAACTTCAAAGTGAACCAGCTAATATGGTTCCAGTAGTCTTTGGCCCCTCTAACCAGGTCGGACATCCAATTTGCACGCCAGGACTGCTTCAGGCCTCCACTGGTTTCCTCTGGCTTCACCGTGCCGAGGCATAGTTCACCATCTTTCGGGCCCTCCTGCTCACGCCCAGCCTCCCCGACAAAGCGCTAAGGCAGGCTGGCGTGGCGCTTGACCTGCATACATGCAACAATATTGCAATTATTGTTGAGTGATGTCAGAGTCGTCTCATTTATGTCACGGTGAAAAAGAAAAGTCTTTTTACTTTTTTTCCGTTGCTAATAGCTGAGAATAGATCAACCAAACATTGCAACAAGACAAGGGTGTTCAGCTGGTCGGACAATTGCGTTATTTTGCGTCCTGCCATCTGTCTTAAATCTAAGATTCCTTCAGTTCTGGCTGGGCTAAAGCAGTCGGTCCGAGACAGGATCAGGACTATACAGAAATATGGCTGAGGTGAGTGGCTGCCTCATTCATCCAGGCAGTGTTAATCATTTTTACACAGGACAGCGGCATTAAATTGCTGAAGGAAAATTGCATCAGCCTGGTCAGTGCAGGAAGCAGTTTGTCTAATCAGAGTGCAAATAAGGTTTGATCAGTGTCCAGCATAATCTGGCCCACAAGCAGCATTTACAGCACTAAATCAAGCGGCGGAGAAGCTGCAGGTGCTGCCTCGCAGACAGGCCTACCCCTGGGGGCCCTGAGCTGGGGCATAAACAGCAAATAAATAGCAGTGCTGGGAGAGCGATGAGCTGATTAACTCACTGCAGGGCAGTTTCTCATTATCCCTTAACCCAGGAGGAGACCTACACAATCTTACACCCTGTCTCACTTACAGTAGGGCAACGTCCTGCGTCAGTCTGGCTAACATTGTGCGGTTTATATTTCCAGGGAGATAGTGTCTGTGAAGACGATGTTAATAATAATATTTGTATGGGGATGTGCATACTGGTGTGTGTGTGTTGGTGCTGTGTGTGAGGGTGTGTGTGTGTGTGTTGGTGCTGTGTGGTCCATCTCTGGGGAGATTGCTAATGTGTCAGCTCCATGCCTCATTTCTTTCAATTACAGTGGCTGGACAAGGAGAGCCCACCAGCAGTCCAATGACAGCTCCATATGGGTCCCATCACCGCTTATCACGGGGCCACTCGTGGATAATTTATTTACCCTTCATTGGATATGACATATCAGCCTCAACAAAAGCAGTTATACATCACACCATTCACACATTGTTAATTAAGAGCAGGTTATCATGCCGATAATTTCTCATGAAAAATTATTCTATTGGCTGATTTAACCCCGGTACAGAGGAGCCTTTCATAACTTACAACGAAACAGAGAACAATGGTGCAGTATTTGAAGAAACAAAACAATCATGCATTCAAATAAAGAAAAGTCACTCTTTGCTCGTCTCATCAGAATTACAGATTTTTCCACTATAAAATGTTGATTTGGCATGTCACCTGAATATAATACAACCCCAGACATACTTGAAATGAGGATCACATATTTCTATTGTGCCTTTTTGCTGTGGTTTCAAAGCAAATTAATTAACATGATATAGAAATAGGTAGGATGCAAATGTTGGAACCCTCACTTTATGCCTGGGTATCCTTTTGTTCCCCTTTATTGTACCAAATTATTTAATTGTGTCTCTCTGATTGTGCGCAGACACAGGAAGGATCACAGTCCATAAAAGCCACAATGCGGTATCAAATTCAATTCCCATCAAAACGGCCGGCTGCTGTAGAGCCCACAGCGGCCCCGGAGATTAATGAAGATCTGCATCAAGGCAAAGCGCTGGTCTGAGATGGGAGATTTCCCCCCAATAAAAGACCCCTTCACCAAGAACAAAGGGGGCCTTGAAAGGCAATGGGACGTTCTGAGGGGAGGAAATAAATCAAAACAAACACGAGAGTTTGCAGAGAGGAGGGGAGAAATAAAGAAAATAATTTTATTTGTATTCCATCAACAGGTTGAGATACATGTCTGAATTCAAATTCTATTAAATCATTTTGCATAAAGTAACAAGGAGATGAATCTTTCCACAGAATCAGAGTTTCTCTAAAATCACAGCTGACAAATGAGAAACATGTCACTCACTTCCTGTAGGAATCCGACCAGTCACTCTGATTGAAGAGTTCCAACTGAAGCCCTGACTGAATTAATATGTGGTCTGTTTTCTCTGTTTGTTCTTCCACATTACAGTCATCTGAGGATAGATGCACTATTCAGAGAGTTTGAGTGGATTACTTCTCTTCACTCTGGCTACAACTGGATGACTTGTTCTTTCAGCACGCGTCGACAGGTGGCCTCTTTCAACTCAACTTTACACAACTCTTTAATTTGTCCCGGTGATTCCAGTTCCTGCACCGGATTGTACTAACAAATCAGATTTTTATCTGCAATATGTGCACCCAAAGCATTTTGGCCCCCAAATAATCCATATTTAATTTTTATGATTACTATATAACGCTGCTAACTATTCATAAGGAGATTAAAGGACCAACACAAAGGACGGGTTTTAAGCTTTTGCCACCTAAAAGCTGCAATCCACTCTTCACATTCTGCACATGGTGTGTCCCAGCCAGCGATATTTACTTCATTTCCCCCATTTCATAGATGCTGCTCACTGGACCAGAACATTCCAGCTGCCACCTCAACATCTCATTATTTTTTGGAAATATCAAGCTTGTATCTTCTCGATAAATAATTCGCAGTAGCATAATGTATCGGACTAAAACATATTTTCAGGCGGGCACAGAGGTTAAAGTGCCAATCTCACCTTTTTAATTTTTTTCGCCCTGAAGACAGAGATTTCCATATATAGAGTGACCATGGTTTGTGTTGAACACGAGCAATCGGGATGAAGCGCGCCGCGACACATATTGCTGTCAAAGATTGGAAATGAGGCCTGCTAACCTGTAGGCAGCCTCCCCAGACCAATCAGCTTTACACATTGCCAATGCATTGGCCGACTGTAAAAAGAATTGTGACTGTGAAGTTTTTATCGGCAGTAGTTGACAAACATTACTCTTTAATGCAGTTTTGTAGAAATGCATTCTTATCCCTCTTGGAAGGCATTTATCTACTTGAAACCTGCAAAATGGTTGCCACAGGGAAGGATTTCTTTTAATAGACTACAATAGGCTCAGTATGGGACACATTCTGATTTGTGATAGATAGGGGGCCTAGCCATATATTCATGGGAAATTGTTTATCTTCAAGCGGGAGGAGTGAAAGGCCATTTTACAATAGCATTTCAACTTTCATCTGAAATGATTCCTTTGACTCATATAAATCGTTCTGTAGCATTTCAGAGCTTTTCACAGGAAATAAAATACCAGTCTGCAAAAGGAGATGTCACAAAACATGAATACAAACCACCCTGACAATAAAGAAAGCGTGCATGCGGTATGCATTTTTAGTATTTATACAGGCTGCAAAAACAGCATATGTATACATAAATAGTTTCTAAGCACAAACTATACTTATAATTACACTTTTATACTGCATAAAGGTATATATATATATATATGTGTATAGACACATATATATGTAGTGTAGTACTTATATAATACTATATGTACATATAGTATGCATATATAACATATAATACATATAATAACAAATTAGCCATGACATTATAACCTCTGATAGGTAACATGAATACCATTGTATTATCTTGCTACACACCTGTCAGTGGGGGGTGGGATATACTAGGCAGCAAATGAAAATTTGATCCTCAAAGCAGATGTGCTATAAGCAGAAAAAAACAGCAATATGCAGATCTGAGAAACTGTGACAAGGGCGAAATTGCAATGGCTGGACGACCAGGTCAGACTATGTAAGTCTTGTAGGGTGCTCCCGGTATATAAAGAGTGGTCTATGGGAGGACAACTGAAAAACCCGAGACAGGGTTTCCAAGGCTCAGAATGTGTGAGGACCGAAGTTTAGCCGGTTTTCCACAGAATAATTACTGTTATATGAATACAAGTTCATATAGAAGGTGTCAGAACAAGCAACTCATCACAGAGCTGTTTAGTCTTTAAAATGAGGACCAATATAATGTATAGAAACATGTTGTGTATGTTATTTTGACATTATTACAATTGAAAGGACTCATTTTATTGGGAAAGCGCAGTAGAAAAAGGGTCTCTGTGGGAGGCAAAGGTCCCACGATTCTGCTATTCAGACAGGGCTACATTATGCTTCAGAGCTGTCTCTCAGGCCTGAGTGCAGCAGAGGCTTTTTTTTCCCTGTGAGGTCCTTGTGATGCCTGGGCAGGCCCTTTTCCTGGCCTGTCTCTAAAACAGAAGCCTGCAACCAGGCGACACAATGTGAGAGCAAGTCCTGAGGACGGGGGGGCCTTGTGCACTCTAAGCGGCACTCTCGGGAAACAGGGACAATAAATCAATACACTGTTCCTCTCCAGTAGTGGCCAAATGTAAACAAATTGAAAGGGATGGAGAACAAACCACATGGGTGCCTGAAACAGACATGCTGAATGGGGGGCTGCTGCAAATGAAATGCCTTTGTGATTATTTCCTACCAGCCTTCAGCATGGAACTATGACACGTGATGACATAGAAGCAACTTCAAATGTTGACTTAAAAACAACAGGTGTCTGGAGCTTTACAGAATTTCTTATACTTTGCTTATTACTGTGTGTGCGCATGAGTGAGAGAGTGAATGAACTCATGCAGTGCAATGAGATGCATTGGAAGTGTCAGCACACTTTGTTTTCTTCTTCTCAGAGACCTTTGCCAACGAGCCAAGGCAACATCTTAGGCCGTATATCGTACAGCGCTCAGGGGCAGACTATGTAGATGTCAGAGCTGCGTGCCACAAGTTAAATTAATGAATCTTTAAAAGGTTTAGTTTTTTTTAATGTGAGAATCTGTTGTGGCTTTTTATCAAACCTCTTCATATTTCACTGAGGTGGAATGGTGCATCACATTTGCAAGGCAGAACTAATGCTATATAAATCTCAAGTAATAAGCAGGCCCCGTGGGCATCATCTAAACGAAGATTTTACACCAATTTAAACCTGCTGCAATTTCATTCCTGCCTTAAGTACATTTGTTTAACAGGTGCTGGAGATGGGAGTGCTTCCCTGCAAAGTGCTGCTATGTCTCCTTTATTAATTTCTGGATTGCAAGAGGGCGGGGGAGTATGAAGTGACTGAAGAGAAAGGGGAGTTGACAAACACTAATCAAAGGTTCGGAGTGGGCTGATTTTACCAAAGAAGCAATGTACTTTTGCTTCATTTGCAAACTAATGATTTTATACCCCCACAATCTGTTTGAGGTCAGCTCCTGTGTATTTTGGATACGCTTGACTATTAGCGTCACTGAAAGCTTCAGATGTGTCAAGCCTGCTCTCCCTCCAGTGATAGTCACCTACTTTAATTTCCCTGCAGGCCTCAGAGGGGGATGAATTCAACTAAAATCACAAGCTGTTTTGTTGGCAATCCTTTGTGGCCTATAATGAATCTAATGAATATAAAGAGAGAAGGGAGGGAAGAGGGGGGGTAGAAAGGGATAGCGGCGAATACATTTCAACCACGCTGTGTTGCTTTTACTTGCCGATTTGTGACCCTCAACAATGGAACAATGGCGAGTGTTTTTGTACCCTTAATTTGCCTTTGTGTTTCAGCTTCATCTCTTTCACCACTGAGCATTGAAAGTAGTGTGTTTGAAGAATAACTGCTGACTCCACAGTCTGTCGGACAAAGGGTAGGTTTTAAGATGAATCCCTAACTATCAGTCAGCCAGAGATGTGGAGAGAGAGAGAGAGAGAGACAGAGAGACAGAGAGACAGAGAGAGAGAGAGAGAGAGGTTCAGAAACAACAACAGCCGAGGTTCCCAAACATGCCTGAAGAACTTTCCTTCCTTTCTCACCCAACATTGTTTCCAATTATTAAAAAACTCCTGACCAGAGAGGTGTTGCTGCGATTTGGACTCAAAGTTAATGTTTCTCAACTCTTGGGTCTGTTCAACAAGCAAATCAATAAAGACCAAAATCAATCACCTCACAAAATGACCTCAGCTAAACTCTAACATTTCAGCATATTAACTTTTAGGTGCTGTGGTGAACGTGGGGTAGATGATAAAAAAGTTCTGTGTCAATGGCCCATGCCGGTATGCTCCCCAGTCCCTGTAATGATTTCTATTCATAAACATGCTGTGTGCTATCCTCCACCTGGCAGCTGCCTCTGTGCATATGAGATTACTATTATGCATCTTCCAGTCCCAAGGATAAACATCTATCCACTTTTGAAGTTTGCAAGCATGAGGCATATTTTAGTGCCATATGACTTAAGCATCCCTTCAGGTATCACTTGCAATCTTTTCTCATTCTATATACATTGTTCAACTTTAATGGGTATCTAATTTGTGTTATCAGCTTACAGGGCAGTAAGTAATAATTTGCATGGCTGCCCTAAGCAAATATGCTTCCATAAGCATCCCATAGTATAGACACTAGAATGGATTAACCTCCATATTGGCTATGCCCCAGCAGTCAATGCTTTTTTTGGGGGGGATAAGTAGAACTGATTGTTTAGTTTGGTGGAAAGCAAGCTTTAAAAAAATCAACTAAACCCTTCTGCCTTCAGATGTTACGTTGGATAAACTCCTTGAGCCCGTAGCAGGAGTGAAATGGCACCTGGCGTTGATATTTCCAGTGTGATTGTTGAGACCCCTTACTGGAATACAGGCATAACATCTATGCTTGAACTATTTTATTTCCTAGTGCACTTAGTTCATAATAATAAATATTTATAACCCTTTAATTTCCCAATCAACTGTTTGGTTGAGCACATTTTGAGTCTGTATTTCTTAATGAAAAATGTGACCCAATAATAATATGACCCAATGGCATGAATGAGGGGCCAAGGATGGAGCCCTGGGGGACACCACATGTTTTAACTTAGTAACTTGACACAACCAAAAAAAGTCTAATAAGGATCAAATAGTTTTCTGAAATCATGCTTTACAGAGAGGCTAAGCTAATCTCATTAAAACAGACCATTGTTCTTAAGTCTGCTTGTCCAAACAATTTGTCATTTATGTTAAATTTGCCCAAAAAGAAATAAAAAATGCAAAAAAATATTTTTTTCAAAATGTTTTTTTTCCTTGGTAGGGGACATTTAAGGGGTTTAATGTACCAGGTGATGTATTAGCTATGCTGTACTCTTTATTTTTTCCTGCCACATTCTTGCATAAGCAGCGATAATAAGACGGAGCAGTGTGAAGGCCAGTTTGATTTTAGCATGTCAGAGATCATCAGTGTTGATTATTTCAGCAGATCCTCTCATAACCAACCCCAAGACCCACAGATAAACTCAGAGAGCAGCCAATTGAATTTGTCTTCCCCCCCTTTTACAAAGTCTTTCCAGTCCCTCGCACGGATGACAGCTCTCTCCATCTCTGGTGGATTTCAAACGCCAGTTGCACTCCATGGTAAACCCTGGTGGGAGTAAAGATCCTCGGTCCAGAGCTGCGAGTTAATCAACATTTGAATTTCTCCTGCACATGTGTGCAGCGTGGAACTACAGGGTAAATGGGGATACAACTAAGAGAGTGGCTTGATATTCTACTGGCTTGCATCAGGCATGTGTGTTACGCTTGTTAGCTTAGTAGACAGTTAATTGCTATGGTGGGTGGTGAGAGTGCTAGGAGCCTGATCTTAGGAATATGTCATATTTGTTAATCGGACATGAAGATGCAAATAATGTGTGACAGACTGTGACCAACACTAGCGGAACATAAATGCTGTTAACTTGAGAAATGTTCTTGGCTCTGAAATAGTGCTGCATAAAGGCTATAAAGACAACCCACTGTTTATCTATTTATTTATTTTGTTTAGCTATTTCTGTTCATGGGCCAATACGACAAAAGATGTGTGATATAGAAAAAAAAAATCTTTCTGGAATACTGGCATGCCAGATTAAGTTTTGTTGTGCGACAATCCCACGCTAATTGTTGGCCTGATTACATTAAATGGTGGCGAGAATTCATCTTCAGTGAAACGAAGAAGAACACTGGCGTTGCAGAGCCTAATTCATATTCCTTGAAGGATTTGTAATTTACAGGCCCGAACAGGTATCTGACAGGAGGGCACAGCCTCTTTAAAACGACGGCATTCAAACTTCCAAACAGTTTGAAAAGCTCGTACATAAAAATTGATCAGGGTTGTAAAGATTTTGCATCAAAAGGAGCCTGATTAAAACCATCCGCCACTGAGATGCGGCTCATTTGCATCATTCCTGCAGCCTCTCTCCCTCGCCGAAATTGTTGTTAATGCAGAAATAATATCAATGCAAACTATATTAATAACCATGCTGTGAGAAGCTGCAGCAGTGTCACTTAATCAATGAAAACAAATCATGCACACCTTGCTGTGATTATCTGGAGGGGAGTGAATATTAATGTTTCTGTCGAGATCAATGATGGGGTTGCATACATTGCCTCCTGTGTTTGCTCCTGGTTAAGACATTTCTGTTTCTGCAGCACTCCTACGAGTGATCAATTAAATACTAAATAGAGATATGATACCAGCTATTATAGCAGTTCAACAGCAGCAACAAAACAATAGTGATTTCAAAATGGGGATGATCAAATTTCAATTAACTTTGGTTTGTATTTGCTGATATTAATTAAGAGGGCTTGCATGAAGGACACAAAAGCGACAGGTTTATTGTCTCAGATTATTCTCATGAAAGTAGCATTAGTATGTAGCACAACACTACCTAATTAACTGGCATGGGAGGGAAGACATTACACTTGAAACCTTTTCATTTGTGGGAGGTAATAGCATTGGGCAAGAAGCAGATATTTATTTCATTATTTGATAAAAGGCCCTTTAATGAAAATATCAGCCCAGGAGCGACCGAGTCGCAACATCACTTCTCTGGTGTGGAAAAAAAATACTTCCTTCAAGGTGTATTGTTGCAGTTCATTAAATAAAATGTGAAACACACCTGATGGGCTAATGGAGGTCAAATGTATAAGCAGCAGCGTGAGCGTAAGGGGATGTGGCAATTAAAGACAAAGCAACATCTAGCAGCTATCTGACAGGTTAATAAAACGCCTGCTGCTAAGTGTGGGTGTAGTGACACACGACACAGAAACAGCGAGGCTCTGCTCGAAGTGTGACAGTGTTGTATCAGTATCACAGCCAGCGATCATAACATTCCTTTCCTCCAAGTCCAAAGGTTTTTTTTTTTATTCCCTTGGCAGCCGAATGCTTTAGGGGGCCAAACACGCCAAATCTCAGAACAATAACAGTCCGACTATCAGTTACATCATTCATGTGAAATCATTGGCCAGCATTTAAGGCATTTTTTTTTCCTGCTCTGCATACTTCACTACGAATGCTTTTGTAATGAGTATAATGTAATCTGTACCACAGATATCTTCTGCTTTTGTGCATCTATCCCAGACGTGAATGGCTGGGACTATCAGTTACTCTCTGGAGGTGATGTATACGGGCTGTAGACAATGCCACAAACAGATGAAGGCTATAATATGCAGCTAATTCCTGCTCTCTCAATTTTCAGGGTTTTTTCTTTTTCTTTTGGAGAAACATTTTAAATACTTCTTTTTTTATTATAACTTACAATCAGTGTGGATCACTATTTTGCAAAATCCAGTTGGCAGTAAAGATAAGTGTGCTCACTATTTGGAAATGTTCGGGGCCTCTGACACACTTTATATCTAATTTGTATATAGCAGCTCATTAATGATTTGTAAAGTGTTTACAACTTAATTAGAAAACTAATTACAAGACATTTTTTAATCCTTAATAAGGGGAGTCTTATTGTAAACAGTTGGCTCAAGAAATTATGTTTAGCCACAAAAGAATAGGAACTATTTTGTGAAAGAGACCAGATAAGCCAGAAAAAGAAAATATTTCTAACCCAAAGGAGAATGTTCTTATCTTTTCACAAATCACTTTAATAAAGTTGAACACAGTGTGACAACAGAAATCCGTGTTAAAGAAACTGATGGGAGTCATGGGACATACCATTATGAGACATTTCATTTTGATACTATCTTCACAATTTTAATGTTTTCTTTCTTCTTTGACTGTGATGTACGTCAGATTATCCCCCAGGCTGCCTCTCTGCATTCACCCTGACAGTTTGAAAAATAAAGACACAGGGTTTAAATATGTCTCCCCAGATGTGCATCAGATAGCGTCTGTCTAATCTTTCAAAGCAACAGTTCAAACATTACAGGGTATTTATTGGGTGAAAAAGGAGGATGATCTTCACAGATTGTGATTTAAAATCAGTTTTGAGGCTGAAGTTTAACTCCCTGCTCCAAACTTCCTTTTAATTATTACAAGAACTCTGAAAACGTACAACAATAAAAGCCTTTAAGCCTTTAGAATTGAATTGGATAGGTGTCAGAAAGAATAAAATAATGGAAATAGAACGCTATTACATGATGTTCTAAGTAGCTGAAGAATCCACTTGAATAATTGCAGAGGGACATAAAATGGGTCAGTCGGAACACTCTGCTGCTTGATCAGACATCTCCACTATTGTCTATATGGAGTTTACTTTTAGACTGTTTACTGGCCCAAGGCCAGGCATGCATCTGAGGCCACATAGGCAAGATAATGTATCCCAGGCTACAAAAGCAGGCAAATCACTGTGCATTAAGACTGGACACACAATAGACAACAATGGCTTGCATAAACACTATTTAGAACTATTCACATGGCATTGAAGAGATGGGCGTTGACTCACTATTGCTGCAAAGCCGGCGCATTGTGCGGAGGTGAAAAGAAGTCTAATGAACAGGAAGCCTTATTTGAGAGAGCTGACAGTAACCATACAACAGTGGCATTGTGCGCTTGCCACCAACCTTGTGGGTCTCTACATTAGAAGAAATGATGAGAAAGTAACCCAAAAAGACACAGTGGGCCCACATAAATGCGACCAGACAATAATGTGAGACACAAGCTGTCCCCACCTTTACCCAAAGCTGCACGTTTACATGCAAAGAACATCAACCGCTCTCATGGTCAAGGATAAAAGCCCCCTGGTCAGATGGAACTTTGAAGTACATTTGGGTCAGTTTACCACCAACGACTGCAATTTTAGAGCAGCAGCAGTTAAAATATATGGCATACATTTTAAATTCTATTAAACTCTGCAGGGGAAAGTTGGAAATTCTTGAGTTTGGTGCACTAAGTCTCCTCCTCCTCCTCCTCCTCCTCCTCCACCTCCACACTCTTGCTCACATTATGCCCCTGGCCTCAAGCTTCATCAATCTTCCACAAAAGAATGACATCATCACTAAGCATAGTCTTCTATGGCTTTGAGCAATAAGCTTTATTTACTGATGAGATAAGCCATCTGCTGTTGTCTAACCATCTATTTTATTCTTTCACTCACATTTGAAGAATCATCCCTTTTGGAAAGTGACATACCATACCCAGTGTATATGACTAAAGAATGTCCTATTTATGACCTTTAAGAGGTTGATTTTAAACCCGTTTAGTTCCAAGTAGAAGTGTCAGGTTTGAACATTTTTTTTTGCTTTTTTTCTTCTTGTTGTAATTATATCCCAGAGAAGGGGATATTATGGAATCGTTGTTGTGTCCGTCGCAGATCCTTCATGTAAAAGCTTAAAGTAAAACGTGAAAAATCTCTTGGATCACCTTCAGATTTAATGCCCAGATAGACCTTAGTGCAAGGAAGAAATAGATTGATTTTGGGAAAAGTCAGTTGCAGGTTGCAGATTTCCACCACTAGGGTGAGTTTTTTTTTATTTTATTTTTAACTTTTTGCTCTACTAGTTTATTTTTTACTCAATAGGGTAGCATTTCCTTAAAAACAAAAACATGTTTTTAGGACATAAGTTTCTTATCCTATGTCTAATTACGTCCAATGGCTCATGTGAAACTATTCAAAATCTATCTTGCATATATATATATATATATATATATATATATATATTATTTCAGTATATTAGTTCATATTTGTCCTATTTTACTGTAATTGGGCTTATTTAAAGAAGGAAAAAAATAGTTTGTCGTCCTTTTCTTTCCATCTAAAAGTCCGATTGTGTCTAAATTTAGCTCATATGTATTGATACATGGAAATTTGTTTGGTTTTATTACTGATCTCAGAGAAAATTGTTAACTGTATTTATCTTCAATATTGAGTCACTATCGGATCTTAACTTAGACTACATTGCTGACGTCAAAGAAATAGTTAGGTTGAGTCAATATGGACTGTTTGAGATCATATTTAATTCTGAAGATTTGAGTCAGGGGGTTGCTTGTACAACGCGGCGGATTGGGGGCTTTTTCGGTGATATACCCTTGCTGTTGGGGATGACATCGTAATCCTAGTTCAAATAAATGAGGCTTTTCTTTATGAATCCTTTCACTATGTTTCTGCAAAAACATGCCTAAAATGTTCAAACCCACATAGTTTGAAACGAACCACAGCCTGAGAGTTTAGGAAGCATCATCATCAAGTATTACCTGTGAGACCTATAATGACTGATAATGACTGTTTGCAGCAGTATTAGTTGGCCAGTCCTGGGTGGTCACTAAATTGCTGAGTCACCATGATGCATTGTGACAGGCCTCACGTGTGGACGCTGTCAGGAACTACTTACACTTTATGTTTGCAGGTGATCAAAAGGAATCGGATAGTAACAAGTCATCTAATAAGTTGGAAACCAACATTTGCGGAGTTTATTTTTCCACTCTGACAAAGTCTGTCACAAGAAAAACTCTAACTGGGTTGCTGCAAAGTAGCAAATGCAGCATCTTCATACTCTCAAGTTTGTATCTATTTTTAACAAGATAAAAAGCAATTTTCTAACACACTACACCCAGTGTCAACATATGTATCTTAAAAACGTGCCATTTGTTGTTTGTTTTTCTTAGCGCTATACAGAGCCATGTCAGGCCTTGGGAACTTGTCAGACATTCAGTTTGTAGTCACTTTGGAAAGGCTGAGCGTTGAGTCTCCGGGGAATCACTCCAGTCTTCCCATCTCCCCCTCCCCATGTCACCAGTGAGGAACAAAGCCGCCATAGTCAATTCTCCTAATTTCACTGCAGCCTGTCGAAATCCTGTTCCCCTTTTCTCCCTCTCTTCAACAAGTACTTTATGCTGGGATCAGTCAGGTCTGAGTCGCCCACAAAAACCTCAGGCTCTCGCTTCATCGTCTTTCAGCGCAAAGTTTGACACTCCCCAACTCCCTGCCATTCAGGTGCCTGCACCATGCAATTTGTTTCCATTTGTCAAACAGCAGTATCCATGACAAAAGGAAATGCTTGCACAACGGAAAGTTCGTGAAAAAACCTTGTCTCCTAAACCAAAAATGGCCTTGAGAATCGTTATTTACTGGCCTGTAAAAACAAACATAAACAATTTACAGAACCTCCGGTTGTTGTGGATACCTGGTACATTATTCTCTTGGCTGACAATACAACATCTTTTTGCTGAACAGAACATCTATCACATCATCAAATCAGCACCGACGCATCACTTCTTTCTGAAAGTGTGTATGGGCTGAACGTTGCGGTGTGAATTTATCATCTTATTCACTGCCTCTGCATTGTGCTGACTCTTATTTCGTGTTTTATTTCTTTGGAATTTAATGTCATTGTGTGGATAGCCAGACATGTATTTATTAAAGCTATATCAGCACCATGTTGATAGCACTGTTATTTGCACACCTATTCAAATATGTGCTAAAATGGCACTATTATTGGGTAACATTGGAAGGTATCTGGTTAATAATAGTCATTGTGCAAACTTTGTTGTCACCATTCTTGTGTCGGCTGTTATCGAGGGAAGAGCAGAGAGGATATATGCTGACTCTGATGTAGATAGGGCCATGAGTATTCGTATTGTGGCAGCTGCCGTGTGGTGCAGTCCCTGATAGGGTTTCGGATGCTGTCAATGCTGTGTCAGGTGCATTAGCACCTCAGAGACCTATGATGCTCCAGCTGCTATGCGCCTGTGTCTCCCAGGGCCCTGGCCGCCTGCCTGACACCCGACACAAAGTAATCACAGATCACAGCGTTTAATCACTGAAACAAGCACTCCAGAGGACCCCACTGTCAATATCCCTCTCTCTCATTATCTGTTTGGATTGCACATCCACAGTGTCAGATAAACAGAGTGGAAAATTAAGATTAAAAATATGGTAATTTCATTTCAGGCAGACGGATCCTCTCACTGGCCCATTATGCTATTGATTACCTCTGAATTCAATTTCTCTTTTCAATGTTAACTTTAATCTATTTGCAAGCCAACAATTCGACTCCCCAGGGGCTATTTGAGAGTAAGTAACCATTTAATACGACGCTAGCTGAAGACTCACTGGTTTTAATGAATTGTGTAAATCACTAAGCTTTAAAAGGGACTGATGTGGGACTGGTTAAACGCTGCCTTTTACACCGGGCTAAGTGTTTACTGACAACCATTTCTGAATATGTCATCACCAGCTTGCCTGTAAGACGGAGAACAGCTCAGTTCTAACTGATAAAGGAGACAATAAAACAAGGTTTTAATTTGGACCCAATTGTCATATGGTATCACCAACATGTTAGAATAATAGCGACACAGCTTTACCACGAGGAAACTGAATCTTAAACATCACTCGGCTCCACAAAACAATCACCAGGTTGTTTTCCTTAACCACTTACCAATTTGTGGCACCTTGGTCAAAACCAGTTGAAACCACTGACCTGCAGCAAACATACCATTCAGACATCTGAGCCCAGGATGAGCAACAGAGGGAGGAAACAGTGAGTCAATATGACATGCTAAGGTATGTAAAAGCAAAATAAAGACACTACTGAATAATTCAAGCAATACTGTTTTATTGAAATTCAGTAAATAATTAATTAATATGTACCTTGATTAATGTTATAACCTATGCATAAAGACAGAAAACAAACACTTAGCTTAAAAAACTGATACTAAATGTCATATTAATGCAAAACCTGCTACATTTTGTTATATTTTTAAAAGCACCAACAGCCACATTCATGAAAAAAGTGACAAGACTTTGAGATTTGATCCAAATGTAAAGTGCATTATAAATTAAATGTATTATTATTATTATTACAAGAAAAGTTGATTAACTGGAAGAAATTGTCAAATGCCATGATGTTAAAACATTGTCCCCTTCTTTCGAAATGATTCACATTAACACATTTTACAATTTAGTTTCTTTGCAAACAAGACACATAACCCCTACCATCAAAGCGCTGGAGAGCTGCTTGTATAAAACTGTGCAATTACAAAAATCCATTCTGTGATTAAGGCAAAATAAATGTTGAAAGGAGGTTATTATGTTTACCTTAGTTTATCTATTTGATTGTTTGTTTATTAGCAAGATTATGAAAAAAACTTGCATGAACTGTTACAGTGAGGTAGGTTTTGGCATATCCTAGATATGATTACATTTTGCTGACATAACATCATGACCTCACGTGATTTCATAATAACCTTTTCTTAACCATTGCAAGGATCATGAGGTTTCTCCAGAATAACTCAGTCAATAATAAACCAATCTGCTTCAAAATGTCATGGACATGTCTAGTCTGATCTACGACAGTGACCCACCAGAAATGAATAGGATCTGGAACCGGATGTGATTTTTATGATGGATTTTCGTTTTTTGAGGGCTATTTTAAAAAAACAAAAGCTTCAAAAAACATATTTTAAATATACTAATCTGACATGTGCGCATATAGTCTATTCGCAATATATTTTATATTCCAAAGGAATAATATAAAGAGGTTAGAGAAACTTAAACGAAAACTATGTAGTGTAATTGGCCAAAATTGATAAAATGCTCAATTTCCAAGGGAACATCAATTAATCATGAACTGCACCTTGAATAACACACTACCTATGGTAGACAGGGTGTCCGTTTAAATCCATATGATATTTCATATAGATGGGTCCAGCAATTAGAAAGAATCCTAAATAAAGCAATCTAATTGATTCTGACCACAATAAAATCTGATTGAACACTTTAAGTTTTGTTCAAAGTGTTTTCAAAATTATAAAACAACCACAGTGGAATAAAAAATGATGTTTACCTTGAGAGAAGAACTTAAACCAGAAATAATTTATCGCACCGGTGCAGGATTGGAACTACCCAAGAGGCCGGACATAGAAGCATAGCAGGATGTAATCAATACAAGCCATGAAGTAATATACTGTCAAGAAAGGCACATACTTCCTCTCACACTTGCCTCTTTTCTGTTCAGGGCAAAGTACTGTGCCACTCAAACAGAGCACACACTTCTCACTACTACCTGCTGGGACGTCGCAAGTAAACAAAGTATATCTGGTAAAGGCGTTGGTCAGTGTTGGCAGAGACCACAGCGACTCTCCAAAGTGTCAAAGAGACGTCTCAAAGATGACACCGTTGTCCTTGGCGCAGGGCGCATCTGCCACTCGCTTTTTGTTCACGTAAACCTGGAAGCGTATCAGGGAAGCGGTGTCACACATCATAAGCACACAGTCCAATCTAAGCTACGATCTGCTAAGGTGTGATTTATGACAGACGGTGGAGCTGGGTGAAGGGATTTGTCCCCAGCTGAAACATGCAAAAGTGACTTATTTAGCCTTATAAACAGACATGAAATGCAAGGGGAAAAAACGTAATCCCCGAAAACTCCTTTTTTTTGAGCAAAGTTTTACCTGTGCGTCTGCTCAAAGTGTCTATCATATGATTATTTTCAATACAAAAGAGGCTCGGACGGACAATGGGAAAGAAAAAAGAGAAAGTTGAGTGAAAATCTAGTGAAAACAGGTAAGCCTGACCTGCCATGCTGTCTACTCTAGAATTCTGTTTCAGCATGGACAAAGGAACTACAGGTTGATATCAGATTATTGAATGTATTTACAGCTTGACTGACAACTATAGAAACTTGACACACAGCATGTGGACCATCTCAGTATTTAATAAGTGGTGCTAGACAGTTATGGGTGCTGCAGTAATCTGATCTAAGGACAGCACCCTACAATAAAGAAAAGAAAACGTAAGGGCTTGAATAATGTCACTACCAATCCACCAGTGTGCCGGGTAAGACGATACCAAATAATACAACAGTGTGCTGAGTCTTTGAAATCAGTATTTTACTCATTTCACTTCTCTGGCGGAGAAGATACAGCTCCACTGATAAATTTGTGCGAAGGACAGAGAGAAAATGAAATGATGCCTACTTTTTCTTATTTCACAAAGACCTGTTTGAAGTTGCAATGTGGTATCTGTAGTCCCAGACTGATGCACATAAAATGGAATTGAACAATGAATAGCCGACTCTTATCTGTTCAGTGTCTGAAGGGGGAATACATCACAAATGAATTTTACAGAGAAGAAATATGGACATTCTCTATAACTGTAATCCCCATAGAAAGTTTATCCCAAATCGCAATAGAGTTAAACCCAATATTTCCAAATAGATATAGTGCAAAGAAAGCAGCTTTTCTAGAATCATCTCCAAAATGATCTCAAAATTACATTATGAGGAAAAGATTATACATAGAGTTCCTCCGATTAAATCCGAGGATGTGAATCTACAAAGGGAAAATGTCTCTCTTGGAATTAATGTTACGGTGATGCATTGCTCCAAGAGGACACTTTAAATTAAAATGGTAATCAAGTGTCTTTGCATTGTCAGGGTTATGCGCATATTTTCTTGCTCAACTGTATTATTTTAGAGGTGAGCAATGAAGTCTGGAGCTGAAGGGAGAGTCTGGGATTAGCGTGCCATGGCTGGACTCTACTTACTGACAGCCCGGTCCGGGTACAAAGGTGGGTGTGGTTACCTTTTTGGCTGTGTGCTCAAGTGAGGCTGCCTCAGCTCTGCCTGTTTGTTGGACCATCTGGTAAAACAGCCCATCTTGGTTCTGGAGCAGCACATATGGCTGGTCATACTCCTGGATCCTGCCTGCAGCCAAAACCTGCAATCACACATACAATCCTGTGTCGTGTGCGTGTTTGTTTATGTCACCTTCTATATACTTTACTTCGGGGAAAAGTGACATTTCAGCTGTTTCATTGCTGAGTGATGCATGTAGACAGTGCAGATGAATGGGGAAACAGTAGTTCTCTGCACATAGGAACCCTCTATTTGATGTGACTCATGCAAGAGCAAACACAGGCGCCTGTTTCTGCTCGACAGGACCACAGACAATGAGTGTAGCCTGTTAGCTGAGTGAAAGACGAGTACGCTGACTCTGACAGACTGAAGATCACTGATTAATCCATGCATTTATCCTGTTATTTCAGAGGCTCAGGGGTGGTCCTCAGTCCAATCCAACAATCATACCTTGAAGACACACTAGTAAATTACCATAATTTCTGTGTCATCACATATGATATAAACCGCACAATGAATAGTGCCAATTCAAGCAGTTTGGAAAAGACTACAATTATATCACAGACAAATTTTAACAAGCTCGATCCCCTTACAGCAGTAATGAGCAGTTTGTTATCACTAAAGCCCAGTTTCAGGGAGTGTTAAGTATGAAAGAGAGTCTTCTGCAGCTCCTTTCAAAATCACCACTTCAGGAGCGTCTTGGAAAATGTTCTACGTTTAAATGTGGCACAGCTGATGATTTTGGTACTGAAACTTCAGGTGGGCCTTAATTCAAATATCCCGGCTTGTGTAACAGTCTGGGGGCGTTTAAAAAGAGCGTAGGTGTGAACCACCACCTGCAGTGTGATATTTGGCATTTCTCAGCATCCCCTCAGTGACCAAGCAGCCACCAGGTCATGCCCTGTCCCCCATAGACGCCACACAAATGCTGCCACAAATGGCACTAATTGGCACCTCTGCAGGCAGTAGCAGAAAAGGGCCAAAGATCAAGTGGCACGAGTGCGAGCTCAATGAGAGGGAACGCTGTGAGGGAGCAATCAGCCCGACTGTTGAAAAAATGAGGCAAGTGAATTAAAACTTTGTAACAATTGTGTAGAAGACGTCTTACAAAGACATTTTAAATCACAGGTGTGTTTGACTCAAAGCAGTGTGAGATGATGCCGACTACTACCATTCAAAGCAAGAGCTCAATTTATTCCTGAGCTTAAATACGGTTTCTTAATGTTTATGTAATGATATCCCAAGATGAAACTCTTTTTAATGCCATGAGGTTATCTTTGTGACTTGGTTGGTTTGTTGGTTTGATAGCAGGATTGCTGAAAACGTTACGGATGGAAATGCATTAAATCGTACCTTGGAGGTAGGTTTTGGCCTAGAGATAATTAATTTTTTTAAACCTACGTACCTAAGGTTGTGAGTTAATAATGTTTATCTTAACCTCTGCGAGATAGGAAACTTTGGGAGACTTTTTTTTGCAATAACTCCATTGATCACTTGTCTGATTAAATGTCCCGCAGCATTTAAAATAACATTTGAAAAGCCGATTGGAGCATTGATGCCACCGTATCGCGAAAGTGCGTTTATAGTTTGGTGTCGATAGACGAATTTAAACTGGAGATATAGCGTTATTAAGTGGATCCAAACAAACTCATTGCGTCTGCAAAAAAGAACAAAAAACAATGACAGCTGGATTATTATATCTTATATTGTTACTTTTTCATCGTAGGAAGAAAACTGAAAAAAAAACAAAAACAGTAGAATGTGTCGATGAAGGACTACAGACTGTATTTCGAGGGTCGGTGGTGGTGGGTGGAGCTGGGTGGTCAGTGTGCTGAGCAGAGACGCAGAAGTGGAATGCACAAGCAATTAAGGAGAAACAATAGATCCCAGAGAATGTTAGAGATACGGAGAGACCCTGTTGGAGTTTTTGGTAGATGTATAGGCTGGTAATAACCCAGAAATCAATGGATGAATCTGCATGAAAAAGCGCTCTAACTGATTCTGATTTCAATAATGTCTACCTTAGGTACTGTGGTGTCTTGGCAGAGGTTTGCATTCTCTGAGTGCTTTTCTAGTTATGTATGTTTCTCATCATACTGTTAAAAATCATTCAAAGTGAACAATGAGCGAGTACTGTGTTCTTACTTACCATTATTCTGTCACAGTCAATGATAGTGTCAAGCCTGTGAGCAATGGTGAGGACTGTACACTCTTGAAACTTGTCCCGGATCGTCTTCTGGATGAGGCTGTCAGTTCTAAAGGAGCAGGGAACACAACACCTCATCACAAAAACTCTCTCCCTACACAGCTTCGGGCAGGGATTTTACTAAACACAGAACAATGGCTCATCAGCAGCAAGGTATGTGCAGTCACAGCCCTAAAGTGTAAAAGAGAGCAGAGCTCCTCAATAAAGGCTGGTTTGATGTATTTTGACACTTATTACATATATTTCATTTTTTAAATATTAGTTTGTCTTCTTTTGACTTATGAGACATTCTGTTTGTGTTTTGCTCGTTATTTGATTGAACTTTTACCATTAATTGGCTGTTTAATACAGCTATGCTCCACCATATTCCCCCACTCGGTGTAACGGTGTAGTCTTCTAATAATATGTTTGATTGCAGAAGACAACAGACCGATACACTGTGATTGGTGTGGTGTAATACTGCAATGTCAAAATTAAGAAATATGAGCCATTCAAATACTTTTACTACCACCAAACAATATATTTTGTACTGGTGCCATTTTCACTGAAGTACCTCTAGTTCAGTCGAATCAGTCCTGTAATAAATGAAACTACAACATACTCATCTGGAGGATTACTGGTTTATGGATAGGACTGTTCAAACATGTTCTACTTGTTGATTCTTGTGTGCCCCGACCTTGGGTCCACATTGGCTGTTGCCTCATCAATGATTAGGATGCGGTTTTTCCGGAGGATGGCCCTCGCCAGGCACACCAGCTGTCTCTGGCCCACGCTGAAGTTAAAACCTGACTCTGTGAGCACCGTCTCTAGCTTATTGGGCAGGTCCTCCACCACGTTCTTCATCTGCACCTGCAGAGTGGGAGAGCAGAGTCCCAACACTTCAATACTTCTGCATAAAGACTTCCTGTGGGGATGTCTTTAAAGAGCTATCCAAACACACCCATTAACTGCCTGGCACAATGCAGGGCCAGGTCCACTGATGACCTTGGCCAGTGCTCTCTTGTGGCCAACCTCTAGTTTTAATCCAGGCCACCAAACCCATTCAGAAGCAGGACCAGGAGCTGAAGCCCTTCACTGTGGGGGAAGCCTTCATCCTGGTTGGCCTGACTGCCCAAACACATCTCCCCCAGCACTTTCAATGGCTCCCAGTTACAAGCCGCACATTGAGCTGGGCCCCATGGCCCTAATGGGATTTCCCCCCATGACTTGTGGCGAGCAGGGAGGCTGAATGGCAGCATTGTACAGGGGGACAGAGGGATCCCCCCCGGGCCGGCGAGGGGGAATCATTCAGAGCATGCTGGAGTACCTCTTGGAGTGCATTCCACAGGTCCTCATCTGTGTGCTGCCTGAAAGGGTCCAGATTCTTCCTCACGGTGCCCGTGAAGAGAACTGGGTCCTGTGGATAGATGGATATGGAAAGAGAAGGCCATGGCCAGTTAAGATAATGACAAGGGGGAAGATGTATGAAAAGGTTAGACAAGCTTTATAGATCGCCACTCGGCAATGTTTGACAGGAACATGTTCACAAAAGGCTCGCTCCACTCAGGAGCTCTATTCAATACTCCCGCCAACAATGCTTCAATAAGTTGATCTTTTTACTTAGAAAACCGGAGCAGTACAAGGTTGTCGGAATATGTAAGATAACACAAAAAAGACCCATCTAGTCACCGTTAGCATACAAAGGATTTCGTACAATCACTACACTAGTAATTATAATCTCAAAATGTCTGCGAATAGTAATAGCCTTTCTCTATCAAATACACGAGCATTTGTTACGTGGGGTTATCACATTAGTGGACTACCCTCAAAAAACGACAGGCTCAGATCTCAGACAGCTATGAAATCCGAGATATGTATTTACGGTGAGCCACACACCTGTATCGAGGTTCGGCCACACAGCCATCTTTATAAAGCTCTTTATTACATTGCAGAGGAACAAGCCCACAAGTCCACACAGGCACTCCTCAAACATGTCACTCTGTTTGTGGCGAACCTGATAAACAGGAGCAAGCTGACGTCTCCTCCTGTCAGGATATATCTCATATATAATTCCTGCACAAATGCTGAAGCGATTTACTGAACATTTACTAGATCTCTCCCAGGACGTTATAGAGAGACCATCTCACCTGTCATGAAACAGAGCAGCTCTAGATAAGCTTTTCATGTTGCATCATTTCCACATTGTTTCATCAATGATTACGTAAAGTTCACATTTCCTTTGGAGTTAGAAAACAATGACCACAAAGATATGTGTACACCGATCAAGCATAACATGATAACTCCTGACAGGTGAAGTCAGAATGGCGCCTGTCAGTATGCGGTATACACTATTAGGTAGGCAGTGAACATTTTGCCCTTTTGTCCCTGAAGTTGATGTAGGACAAATGGGTGAATGTAAGGAACTGAGGTGAGTGTAAGGAATCTGAGCAACTTTGACAAGGGTCACATTGGGATTATTAAAAGGCTGGTTTGAGACCACCAGATCTTGTTAAGCGTTCCCACTCTCCTGTGGTTAGTACCTACGAAAAGTGGTGTAAGGAGGGACAACGAGTGATCCGGCAACAAGGTCACTAATGCATGTTGGGAGCGCAGGCTAGTCAGAGTGTGATATTAAGAATCAGATCAAGGACACAAGTGGCTGAAATGAACTTCCTTCGTAAGGGGACTGGGCTCAGCCTTAGAGATAAGGCATACAGCTTGGATATCTGGAGGGAGCTTGGAGTTTTGAAAGGAGCCAGTTCGGTTGGTTCAAGCGTCTGATTAGGATACTTCCCTTTGGAGGTTTTCCAGGAACGTCCAATTGGAAGGAGACACCAGGTTTCACCCAGAATTTATCAGTGGGATTATATATCTCATCTGGCCTGGGAATGCCTCGTATCCCCCAGGATGAGCTGGAAGGTGTTACTTGGGAGAGAGACATTGGAATAGCCTTCTTGACCCCGTGCCATCATGATATGACCCCGGATAAGCAAAAGAAAATGGAGAAAAAATTGTGTACAAACACAGTGCATCACAGAGCTGATTTGGCAACAAAAACGAGACCTACATAATATTGCAAGTAGTGGCATATGGTTTTAATTTTATGGCTGATAAGTGTATAAATTAATCAATAGAGAATTATGCAGTAATGCAAGCAGCTGTAGAATGTTATTGCGTCCTCATTACAGACAAGGCAATCTGAAAACTCCGACTCACTCAACATGTGTATTTAAGTTCAAATAAAGATAAGAAACATCCACCTGTTCACTGACAGAGCAGACCAGGAGAGAAATTGTTTTTCAAGAGTCCACAGAAGTACTAATCTGATTGGACTCACTATCCACACCATCATATCTGCTCACCTACAGGTCAGCTTTATATTCAGACACACAGAAAGGAAATCCAGCATGCACTCATGTATGTAAGCACACAGATATGAACGCAGGCAGATCAAAGCTTCATATAGGTCAGAAAACACAGGACTGACTGCTCCATTTTCATCCAGAACTTCATCCCTGCTACCTGTTCCTTGGGAAAATGTTCTACCTCTTTACTTACAATGAGCTTTTCCGTCTGTCCCCAGAATACAGCCTTGTCATTTAGCCAGCCGAAGTCCCAATTCAAACTAGTTTTGTGACATACTTTAATTGAGGATTCAATGTTAGGTCGGAAAAACTGCTTTCAAGCACAGCTTTCCATAGACCGATTATGTGCTCCACCAATTCTAAGCCCTCTGTTTGCAACAGGATCCATTTTTTTTTTTCCAAAACTCATTCCTGAGAATTGAATAGAAATGGAAATTGATACCTTTTAAATGCCATATGCTAATAAAAGCTTATCATAATCAAATCTGTGGGTGGCAAATAATGAAACTCCTCACTGGCAATGTATAGTATACTTATCGCGCTCTCAAAATTCCACATGAAAAGGTAAGGCAACTGGCAATTTATATCACAATTTTTCATATGTGAAAGGCAGACTGAATATCACTTCATCACTGATGTCTGGCGGGAGGATAATAAAGCGTTCATATCCGTTTGTTTGAATCCAAGAAGCTTCTTCCTATATATGTAAGTTTGTAAAGCTAAAAGCATGACACAGAGAAATCTCACTCCAGTGAATGCAGGTACGACTTCATATCATGAAATTTCAATCCAGTATGCAATGCAGATGGGTTTGCAGTTAAAGTTATGACTTCTAACCTGGCACTCAGTGCAAGTCTCACCCTCTGGGAGAGATGGAGAGAGTAAACAAAATCACATCAAACACACGTCACATCCATCGCAAACTAGTTTGGACCAGGAAGTAAAACTTAATCTCAAGTCGTGGCATTGCCAGAAAGCTATCAAATCCACAGAGGAGCATTAATGGAACTGTTTTTGGGCATCTTGGCTGCACCCGAGATATGTTTGAGACTTGGGCAAAGTGATGGTGTACAAGGGGACTGGCTGTGAGGATGGGGGAGACTTCTTCTAAGCAGCTTTCCCATGTTTTGGGGGTAGAGGGCTAATCCTCTGTCAGGGATGGGGAGCTGCTCCCTTCACAGCACAGGCCGTGGGAGTCTTCTCCCCTCCCTCCACTCTGCTGACACTCACCCGCAGGCTGGCATTTTCTTAATTCCGTATCAGTTTCAACAAGCGGAAATAAAGTTAAACTGTCTCAAGGCATCCGTTTGTCTCACTTTCAGAAATCTCCTACAAGACGGCGGTAATTCTCCTCACTTGTTTGCACTCTTTAGAAGCCAGGCGTATAAAAAGGGCGGAAGCATGAAGGTGTATTTTACCTGTGTTCAGCTGACATTTCTCTATCAGGAAGAAACTCTAACAGTGAAAGTCCAGACATTTTGGAAAAATAAAAATAAAATGTGCGACATTACATGAAGCATTAGTTTAATTGTTTCTAATATATATGATGATACATATAATAAACTATTTAAAAAATATATATGCAATTATAAATGTCAAGATACAAAAGGTGAGACTGAGGGAAGTTTTAAAAGGGCACCTGTGGGATGATGGACATTTTTTGGCGCAGGGTGTGCACACCGATCTCGGAGGTAAGAAAGCCATCAATAATTATTCTTCCCTCAGGTTCTGCCAGCCGGAACAAGGCAGAGATCAGGGAGCTTTTACCAGCACCAGAGCGTCCGACGATGCCAACCTGCAGTGGAGAGAGGAGAATTATTGGTATCATATATGAATGATTAGATATTATCATTCTCATTTAGGCTGTTAATCACATTACTGGTTAACTGACTGATTGAACACATGATATGGATCAGTACATAACCATTTATATCTGATCTACAATATCTGATTTATCTGCTGAGATATTTTGATGCTGCTGCTTATTTTTGATTTTGATTTTTGCCTAAAGAAGAGCTGCTAAACGGGGTTTTGTCGTTTTTAAAACAATGACAATAAAGATCTATTCTATTCTACAACAAGCAGGTAGCAAATCACTATATTTGACAAAAGTCACATGACTTTGGCTGATAATTCTGTAAACAGTATATTTAATTTTGAAATAATGTTGGATAATATGGTCAAATTTCAAAACTGAACGTATCATTTTATATTAATTGTAACATTATAAGCTTCTTCAAATTTCTGCAAATGATTCCGCCTGATGTCGTACCGTAAAACTTAGGTATTGTAAAATGCTCTATATTAATAATATTAATTAAAAAAGCATTCAATGACCATTTCATTGTCCAATAGTTTCAAATGTAGAATAGGCTGTGTCCAGAACTGAAATTCTGTTTTTGCACTTTATTACTCAGGTTTTAGAAAACCTTAGCCTATTTGAATATTTCAGAGAAGTTTCACCAACACAATGGCAATTATACATTCCTCTATTAAAAGATTCCAGGAAGAAGTACTTGTATATCGACAAATACTCAAGTGTAAGTACACATACACAGTCTGATAGGAAGTGATATATATGTGTGCGTTATGTTAACATTTGCAAAGTATAGCTGAGGTCAATGGGAATGTCAATAGTTTTGCAGGTACCTGGTCATAAATATTTTTACATTATTTATGTCCCCCAAATGTCTGGAAGACTATGGAATTGTTATCGAACTAATTTCCGTTTTTTAGGTCACATGGTTTTAGTAACGGAAGTCGTTAAGCTCAAATTAAAACCGATGTAGCGTTGTACATGCAACACATTCTACCCACAGGCATGTTTTGGCTGTTAGAACTCTCTGATTGCTTTTTCAAGTTGTTTACATTTCACTCACAAAGGGGACTAACTATAAGATCATATCTTAGAGCATATTGATGACTACATAGAAATAGTTAGGTTGAGTCAATATGGACTGTTTTAGATTATTTGGTTATTATTTGGTTTGGCCATTACTGGCTATTACTGCTCCTTTACTAACTGCAGATCTTTTATGTCTGAATACTGAGCATATACCACCATAAAAAACAAAACTCAACCTAGAAACACATGGAAATGGTATCAACGACAGCAGGATTAGGTCACCATTAGGCATCATGACATGTTCGATTGAACTGGGCTTGTTTTATGCATTACTTAGCCAGTGGGCATTCTTTTGTTTTCATCTTGGAGTCTGCAACACAACACTGCTCGCATAACAGAGTCAGTGTGTGTGCATCATAACAACATACAAATGAAATGCCAAATTTCCATGTTTTGGTGTAGAATGGGTCAAGCCCAGTGAAGCAGGACTAAAGCAGGACTAAACTATACGTATTTTTGGGCATACAGGATGGGATTTTTATTGATGTGGATCAAAGCAGTCATCGTCCTGTAACTACACCAACTGGTTGAACTGACTTAATACAAAATAGCTCCCTAAGCTAAGGTGAAACCAAACAAACAGTAAAGGTGCCAATCAGAGCAAGTAGTCCTGTGAGCTGAAACAGCGCCATTCTAAGAGTCCCAAGATCATCACATGAGGGTCGATTATCACATGAGGGAGGCAGGAAAGCCCCAGTGGACGCCTTTAACTGGTCCTAGTGGCAATCATCTCATAAAAGGACAGCAGTCTCTCTCCGAACCACTTGTGACGTCATGTTAGGAGGACATGTGACGGTGGACTATAACAAACCGCCAAAGAGTGAACAATGAACTGAACTGTTGACAGAATTAGCACTGTCCTTATGAAACAGAAATGTGGAAGAATGCGTTCAATAGCATTCATTAAGAATCTGTGCTTTTTTAGGATCCAGACCTGCTGTAGGTATTCCATCAACATGGTAGCAGCCAATAGATTTTGATCTTCGTTATTATCAATAATGCATCTTTTTAAAGAGGAGTTGGGAGAAAGCAATGTTGAAACGAGAGCTTCATAGGTGGAGCCATTGAACGGGAGCTACAAGGTGGTCCTAATTTAAGTTCTCTCCATAACTAGGCCTATGCTGGCATATCCCCCAAAAGACCCCAATTCCCCTGGTTGAAATCCTCAAATTAAAATGAGAAGTTATGTCCAAAAAACATTGTTTTTTTATATGAACTATTAGAGCAAAATAAGATCCAAACAAGATAAATCTCCCTGGGTTGATTCATATGCACTAAATATGAACTAAATCAGACTGACGGTTAGGAAGTTAAATCTGAAAAACAGTGTTTTTTGTAAAAAAAAATTTAAAAAAAAGCTCCCCTGAGTTTATATCCCCTTTAAATTTTGAGGATACTTTGACCAATGTGAGAATTAAAAAAGAAAACGTAATATATGTATTAAAAAAATAATAATATAAAATCATTCATATGGGTTTTTTAGTAGAGTTTAGGATAAGTCAAAGACAATTGCAGAATATTCAGATTTAAAGAGGAGACTGTATGAAACAAGATGTTAAAGGCTTTATGGATTTAATAAACCATATTATTCAGTTACCATTCATCTATAGCATAATTAAAATGTTAAAGTACATGAATTATCTTTTATTTCCCCTCAATGTCCTTACCGAACGACTTCCTTCAAAACAATAGAAGGTCAACTGTGGTGATGTAGTGAGATATATGTTTTAATGTTCAGTATTTGACCGAAGTGAGGCCCAGATTCAATGGATCTTGTACTGTAGTTGGTAAGTGCAGGTTTCCTTGTGATAATGCATCATAGGAACTATGTGGATTCACAAAGCCTTTCACCCCCATAGCATGTGGCAGTGTTCCTTCCCATAGGCTGTCAAAACCAGAGACTCCACACTTATCAACCCATCCATTGTGAAATCAGCCGCCCTGGCCAACCATATCCATGCAAAATACACCCCCTGCATTAAACACAATTTCAATCATCCTCAACCATCTTCCTCTGCTCTCCTCCCTCTCTTCCCTCATCCCTTCTCTCTAGGCCTCTTTCTTATAGTGAATAAACAGTTGTCACCGTCAGGTAGCTCAAAATGCAAATTGGAACAAATGGATCCACTTGAACAGTCTTAATTACATGATATGTATTCCATGAATCACAAATGGTATAGTCCTGAAGATTCAGCAGCACAATATGGTGTCCCTTTAATAATTGATTTGAAAATAATGCCACATAGAAAAGAATCACATCATACCCACGCCAGCTGCATATCAACCTAAGTCACAGGCTGTGCACACCAGAGACGAATGCACGGGTGGGAATAAAGACAAGAACCTTTTCTCTTGGTGTGAAGACAACCGTCAGGTTCTTTAGGACCAAAGGCTCACTGGCTCCGTAGGAGAAGTTGACTCTGTCAAAAGTGATGGAGCCTGTCTTGGGCCAATCATGCGGAGGCTGTTTGTCCGTCTCCCAGGGTGCCTCACTCTGCAGCACTGCATATTCAACCACTCTCTCCACTGAGATCATCTACCAGAAATAAGAGATTTTTTCAGGTTAGCGGGTAAACAATAAAGGTAAACATAACAACTCTTGGTCATTCTTTGGTCTTATAATCACCTGAAACAGAAAATCTATGGCGAATCGATGTACGCCGTAACTAACTCGATGGCTCATTTTACATCCCGCAGCAGAGAGTCGATGATGGGCCATGTGCCCTTGTACTTGTAAGAATGGCCCACCATTCTTACAAGTACAAGGGCATGGCCCAACACTTTTTTCTAATGATACAAATTAACATATAAAAACACAATAACGATCAAAAAAACTGCTTTCCTTCGTGTAATTTAAAAGACACTCACATTGCCCACGCTAATGGAAAACTCAAACTGTGCAGATGCGTACAGATCCAAAACCTCTATTTGAGGTAAACGTAAGCAAAACTGACAACATTTCCTGAGTTTAAATGTCCCTAAAACTGTGACAATAAGCAAACTGAAGAAACCATGTATGAGATACACACCATGAAGGTCCCTACAAAGCATATGAATTTTAATGGGAGAATACAAGACTACTCTGTTCATTAATCAGCAATTAAATTATAACCATTAACAACGGAAGTGGGAATATGGATTATCTTGTCACTAATTGGATGGGATTTATTAGGCAGCAAGTGAATATTTTGTCCTCAGACATAATGTGCTGGAAGCAGAAAAAATAGGCAAACATAAATGATCTAAGTAACTTTAACATGGGCCATATTGGAATGGCTGTGTCAGAGCATTTCCGGAACAATGGCAACCCATTTTAACATTTACTCTCTCAACTTGACTATGCAGAATTAACATAACAGATGTAAAGAACGTTATTTCGACTAGTTGTAATTAGCTGTGACTAGTACCAACTATTAAATAAGATATCTGCACCATGATTTTGCCATGACAAAATTGTAACTGTAGATATCAAAAAAAGTAATTTTGAATCGTCATAATTCCAGGTAAAGATATAAATGAAATAATTCGGACAAGTCAAAACTTAATGAAATATATTTAAAAACAACTATGTAGTTATCTTGAATAATGGGGGATTAGTTATCTTGAATTGAAATAATGACTACTCAGACTGTGGATGTCTGCAACAGGAATTACATCAAGTCAAAATTAGGTTGTAGATATCCTGAATTAGGGTTTTGACTAGTCGAAATGATGATGCAGATAGTAGTAACGAATATCCAGTCTAGTGAATAAATGCTTAATGGGCTTACCACGGTGGAATTGCAGGTGTCCCCGGTCTGCATTGGTTAGTACCAAAGTGGTTTAAGGAAAGTCAATTGGTGAAGCAGCAAAAGGGTAATGGGCGCTAACCGCACACTGATGCACGTGGGGAGCAAAGCCTAACCCGGGTTGTCTGATACCACGGAAGAACTACTGCATCAGAAATTACTGAATGGGTTAAAAGAAAGGTGTCGGAACACACAGAGCATTGCTATGTATTTTTTTTACTCGCAAAACAAAGACCTACACTATATCTGGCAGGAGGTTTTAATGTCATTGCTGATCGGTGCATAAGTACCATCAGTGTCTCCAGAATCAGTATCAGCTGAGAGAATACAGATGAGGACACGTAAGTTCAAAGCTGCTAATTCACATCATAAAGAGACTAAAAGAACCTTAAAGTCCAGAGTACATAATGGGCTCCGTAGTCTGGGCGAATACATTTTCACGCTGGCACAGTGCATCCGTTTGTGACAGCTGTACTTGTGAGTGTCTCCCTTCTGAGCCATGCACTCTTCATACTTAGCAGGGTGATTGTTTTCCGAGTGTTATCTTTGGACGCACAATATTTTAGCAGTGTTTACGTTTGACTTTTTCTTTTTCTTTTCTTCTTTGTCTTTTTTTGAGGTCCTAAATATCAATTTTCAATTACTTTCATTTAATTGCTGAGACCTACCAACAGAGTTAAGTCAGTATACGAGGAGTTTTCTGCGTGCTCCCTGCGAGTAAACTAAACATTCATCTTTTTTAAAGCTCGTGGCACGCCATTTAAATCAGCCTTTATTAATGTTATTGGAAGAAGCCGGTATCTTTTTTTTTCCCCCGTCAATTTTGTAAGGGATCAAGTCCTACAACTATCAAGTCTCATTCAAGTCACACACAGAAGTCACCGGACTTGAATGAGATTTTAAAAGAATAAATCATGAATGTGTTCAAAGATACTCAGTGAAAACTTAAACTGCATTTAAGTGTAAATATTCTCACCATGTTCTCAACCTCTGCACTCTGTCTGACGCCCCACTGGAACATGCCTGTAAGCGTCACAGCGTAAGACAGAGCTAGACCCACTGCACCGGCTTCCAGTCCTGAAACATTACATATCAATCAGACTTCCACTAACAGTCTATAATGTCAATCAAACAATGTGTCACTTATTTCATTTAGTGTACCATCCCTGAGGTAAAGGCAGCCAAAAGCAGTGATGGTCACAAAAACTGAGCATATTCCATCAAGACGCACAGCTAACCAGCGGGAGGTGGTCAGGTATAAGAACCAGGCCTCTGTTAGCAAACACACACATTAGATCAGAAAAAAAAATTTGCATTAAAGATGATCAAAACATCACTCTAAATGTCTTTAAATTTTGTACGATTCAAAATTCAAATTGAATTCAAAAACATATTTTTCATTCTTACCTGAGTGAAGATCCTGATGTTCATCAAACAGCTGCTGAAATCGCTGCTGGGCCTTGAAGGCACGGATGGTGCTCAGGCCTTGGAGAGAGGATGAAAGGTGGGAGAGTACTGGACTTCGAGCTAAAAAGGAATATTTACAGACACACCAAATCTGTTAGGATCCGTTTAACATTCAAATTAGGTTTTAATATATTCCTTATTATTTATTACATAGAGTTTTAAACATATTTTAAATTGCAAAGTATTGTTTTCTTTTGTATGTTTCAATGTATTTTAAGGACTTTAAGTCAAAATCTTATAGATGTTTTCGATAAATAGGACTCAATTGATCCTCTGGTGGGATTTCAGAAAACAGGCTGTTCTGTCAGTAGGAATTTAAGACAGTCGTTGTGAGCAGGGTTGGGACCTGCGCGGACAGAACCCATTGGATTTCAAATCCAACACCTTTACCCCTGGGTCATCACAGCCTAACAGTTGTTCAGTCACTGTCTCAATCTATTGACTTCAGAATATATTGGTGAAGAAAATGTGAAGTGGTATTCCAAAATCGTCATGTTTTGATTGACAAAGGGTTACAATTGAGAGGCTTTTGGTCTCTAAAGAACAGCATTTTAATGCTGCTTGTTCTTTAAGATGATGGAACCTGTTGGTCAATGTGAATTTGGGCTCTCATAATGAAATAGCCGAACAGGAGCCTTCAATGGCACAGTCATGCCCCCTTGGCATTTTTCCCATTGTATGTAATGTCAGGAACTTCAGTCTCCAGAGGAAACTGCGTGTGGCCGAGTCATAGGCCACAGCCACCTTTAGCCTTTATGCTAATAACCATAGCTTTCAATGGTCTATTAGCATTCCTGTGGTCTGCTTTTGTCTCGTACCACAAATGAACATCCCCACTCCACCGCCCAAAAGAAAAAATATTACTTGTAGACTCTAAGTGCTTGATGTCCCTGGAGGTCTTCAGGAAGTAAAATCGCAGAGACAGGAAGACGCCAAGAAGGGGAACAACGGGAATAAGGATCCATGGGATGACCACAGCAGCTACTGCGATCACTCCAATGACTTGAAGAAATACCTGGTAGAGGAGGAGAAATGGAAATATGAACCTGCTGTTGAGCTAGCACTGGACCACAGGTCTATTTATTTAGGATAAACTAAAGAGGGTGACTGCAGGTCGTGGGATTGAGGTTGTGTGATTCACAGTGTGAAAGGAAAACAATCACAGGACTAATTCTCACTTAGAAGCAGGTGAGAATTTACTACTTGGCCACAGCAGCTCATATCCCTGCCTCTCTTGGGCTTCACCCTTCAACACTTCTGGCCTGCAGGCCCTCCTGGCACAGCAACCAGCCAACAGGCCAGGCCACAGTGACTGGCAGAGAGTTCTGGGAACCACACTGAGGGCGCCTGATACATCATACTCAGACCACGTTGACCTCAACAACACAGTGACTCCTCAGCCGTGTTAATGGTTCACTGACACATCTAGACTTCTATAGCATAACAAAGCTGCCTAAACAGAATTGGAAGAAACATGACGACACCAACGCACCCACATCTGGACTGTGTGTTTAAAAAATTAAGGTATGGATCTGTTAAATAGATACAATTATGGTTAGGGTGATTATATTTAAGGTAGCATATTTAATTTTAATAATTTGTCACCTTTATGTATTAATACTTTGACAGAAAAGGTGAATACAGGAAACTCAGGAGGTTATAAATCAACAGGATTTATAACCTCCATAAGGCCAAACAAATGTTATTATACAGTTGAGAAATGTATAGGACAACAAGACACAAGATGTGCAGTGAATGGTAAAAACAAGAAGACAGAGATGCGATTAAGTCAAAATAACAGAGAATAAATACACAAAGAGAAACAATATGGTAAAGCAATAAAAGTAGCAAAAACATATCATATCTCTCATTTATAGTGCTAATTGTAACATACTCCTGCCATGTACAGTTGAATAAATATATATTTTTTACCTACTTGTACGTGACTGAATTATTTCCATTTTGCATTATCATATACTTCTACTTAAACACATGCCAGAGGAAAATATCTCACTTCTTTCTGGACTACATTTATATGCCTTATATAGTTGCTTTTTGTAATTCATAACATACTGTATATGATTAGCTCATGAAATACACTAGTTGTTATAAACTGTAACTAAAACTTAAACTCAGGTTTTTAACTTGTTTCTTTGTTTCTGCATTTTAATCTTTATTAAAATTAGTATTATTGATTTGTGTGAAGGGAGACTGGCAATGTAAGAATTTCATTGCATGGTGTTTTTTTTATAAATAAACTACCAAAAATTACATTATAATAAGCTCCACCGCTTTAACGAGATAATCATTTATTTTGACTTCTTATAGTATAAGGTGATATAATGTTATGGGTGCACCTTTTTCTTTACTTTCACTTCACTTATTACTAATGTCCATTTATAATTCTGGCCAGAATTCTTAATTTATACATTCTAAGTTACTTATAACACTTTTGTTATAAGTATTTTCCCGGCTGATAGAGACACTAGTAAATAAACAATCAGATTTCTTCTACCTCCACTGAAAATCTGCCACCATTTCTTCTAAGCTTAAAGCTATATGGTGTACATATTTCGTATTCAGTTGACAGTTGATAAAACTGAAACCTCACACCCTGAAATTAGACACATCCTGAGAAATGAGAGATTAGGATCGTACTGCTACCTTCAGTGGTCTCAAACTAGCCCGGAGAGATGAAAATTTAATTTACCACCTTAATTGCGGATGCTATCTGCCACTTAAGCACACATTTAAGCATGATCACTTTCAGTGTAGTTTTATGATGAAAAGCTACTCAATTCCATTTGCAGTCGCGATAAGAGGGTATTACTAGTCCAACTATTGCTGTAGTGGAGCCCACACAATCAAACAGTGAGTGGAAGCTGCTGAGCACAACTGATCCCAAGAATTTCACAGTACATAAGTTTCAATCTTAGCCTTGATGGAAGGCTACCAGACTGAAAAGTGAGATCGTGGCACATGAGCCATTATTACATGTTATCCAGCCTTCTCTAGAGGGTATGAAATATTAAGGGAATAAATGCCTTATCATATATACTGTTGCTCATTGGTGACTCATTTACGTTTGGAGATGGGCTCATTTAATATCTAGCTGGGCTCATTTCAGTCAGGAGTCCAAAAAGGTCCGAGACAGGCTTATCTGACAGTGGGTCGTCTGAGGGGACAGAGGAGGAATAGGAACCATTAGATAGGAGTCTTGCCTCCTCCTGCTCCCCAGGGCCCGATGTCGCCAAGACCCTGTTTGATGTGATCCATTTGCGTGGTTTGGGGCTTATCATGTCCGCATCAGGAACACCGTGGCCCCCACCCACACTACACACAGATGACTCAGATAAGTGACCGTACAAGCATACACCTCACCCCCTCAGACCACATCCATATCTCCTATGAAACCACACAGGAACAGAAAACTCCCAAAACCACATCCCGCTGCACATAAAAGTGGATAAAAGGATGAAGGGTTTTGGATACAAACAGTTTAAATAAAGAATTATCGCTAATTGCTCTTCAGCAAGAAAAGAAAGCTCCTGCACGCATGTGATTCAGCCATTTAGGCAAACTGGGATCACTGCTGTGTCCAAAGACCATTGACATCTCTGTTGACCCTAATTACTTTATTTTCTCAGTGATTCTATCGGCTCTTTGATGTCCGAAGAAATGTAGAAAATTGCAGTTAATTGCTAAATTTGTGTTCGGCAATGATAGTGACTGTTGTTCTGCGGCAGAAAATAAACACTTGCCTTTAATTAAACATCCCTCCAGACACAAGGACTCTGTATGGTTTTTACAATCCCTTTTTCTACCCCCCTTTATAAACTGACGGTGTGCAATATTAGCCACTGGGAGAAAAAAAAGAAGAAAGTGCAAACAAATCAGGAAATGAAGAGAAAGCAGGGTAAAGAAAATTCCTCAAAAGAAGTCCTTTCTCATTCCCGAAAAGTTTTTTTTTCCTCTAGACTTTTTCGTAACAGAGCGGTACAATAAGTTGCAAAGGTCAGTGGTACTGAAACAAAACAGGGCTGTTCCACTTGGGCTCTGGAACAATAGAAGTGACCCAATCCATTCGACTCTGTCATTGGGCTTCATTTTGCCATTAAATGCACAGATGCTGTGTCCTTTCTTTAGGAGAAATGACTGTGGACACCTCCTTCACATTTTGCTTTTCTGGGCTATTTTCACTTCATAAAGCTGCAGTCAATGTGTTTTGTGTGTGGTGAGGAGGGTCTGACACATACTGTGGTGGTCTCAGTCGCTGTCTACATTGGTGGCTCAAGTAGTCCTTGGATTAGGCCTTTGTGTGCCGTGAAAAGGTAAAAGAAGTCACTTATTTGGGCTCAGTCAAGCTGCTGATTTCCAACCCCATTTTGGAAATAAGAGAAAGGCTTTGAAATGTTCCCTCTCTCTCCCTCTCTCTTTCTCTCTGTACTATAAATCACTCCAGCAGATTCATTCATTCAGTCCGTGTTCTTCTCTATTTTCTCTTGAAAAGGTTTCCAAATGTGTAAGCAAAGACCGCTACACAAATCTAGAACTCAATCTCAGAAAGCACCAACCTCACTCTCCTCCTCATACTGATATGAGGTGAGACTCAAAATGACATTTGGAGTTTGTTACGTAAGTCCGCGGGCCTGCATGTCTGAGTCAGAGCAGCTGAGGTGCTGGGCCGCAGCATCATGTGAGACCACACATACATACACGGAAAGCCTTTGCTGGCCGATGCTCGCCATCAAATGACCATGTGTGGTATTGCTGAGTGGCCAGTTGATCACACCCATAGCAAACACGCACAAACACACATACAATGTTGCTTCCTTATTTGGCGGAGAAATTAATGAAACTGACAAACCTTTTGTCTTCTCACCTATTTTGTGCCACCTGTAAGCAGGATGACTCATGAAACAATGCTGTGGGGGGGTTTTAGGACACAGCCAGTGTGTTTCTCAGGATAACCTGTGTGATGCCTGGAGCCAGAGCATTCTTCACCTCTTCTGTCACCGGTGTGTTAAAGAAACAGAGAAAGCCGGTGAAATCCCATCCCACAGCACTCACAGTTACGTCAGCAGTTCTCATATCCAACGCAGGCACTGAAAAGGCCTGACACACAATGTGACACAATGTGGACTCACACATCGATCCGCCCGTCAGTGTTTCTTGACAATAGCCATTTCTGTCTCGTGTGTGTTCACCTTCAGTGCTGCTGTGGACGTACCACACACTCTTTATCTCTATGGATGACTTCGGAATTTGCTTCATAATTACATCCATGAAAAGTCGGAAATATTATGAAATCATTGCCACGTTCGCCGCCAAAACTATTTCATGGATCATTTTCAAATTTCATGCCCACATAAACCTAAGTGCGAGGAACAACTGGATTAATTTAGGGAAAGGTCTCCAATATTTCCTCCACAAGGGGGAGCTTAAACTCCAAAAGTTTCTTGGCCATCATTTCTCATTCATTGGTCTGATTCAGTATGAATATGAATCGACCTGAGGAGATATATCTTGAATGTATCATATTTTATTCTTATAGTGTATATTTGAAGAATCAAACAACACTTTTAGAAGGTGACATAAGGAAAAATGACTAATGAATGTCCTTTTTTTGACCTTCTAGATCGTAATTTTAACCTGTGTAGTTCCAGGGCGCTGTTTTTTGGGCATAACTTCCAAACCCCATTTAATCCGAATTTAACTCATATGAACCACCACAAGGACATCTACCTTGTATTTGTCATATTTTACTGTAATTGCCCTTATTTCCCCCCCTGGGGATTTTTTTGTGTGCAAAAAAAAAAAGCTTTTTTTTTAACCCTTACTTCCCAACCTTAGGTTCATTTGTGTCTAAATTCAGCTCATATATATCGGCACAAGGCGATCTGTCTTGTTTTATTACTGAGCTTCTGAAAAAATAGCTAACTGTCTTTTTATTCATTATTGACCCACAGCAAGATATTAGAGGATATTGCTGACTTCGAAATAAATACTTAGGTTGAGTCATTATGGACTGTTTGAGATCATTTAAGATTCACGTTTAATATGAGGAGTTCAATCGGGGGAATTTTGCTTGTTCAATGAAGGGGATTGGGGGCTTTTCAGGGATATACCCTTGCTGTCATGGACATTTACACAAGCCTAAGTTATGAGCCAGTGTTTATTTATGTTTATACTCTGATAGTACTGGTCACAGTAGACTTATTCATACTTTAATGAAAATAACTGTCAATTTGTGTCTTGGCGTACTCATGCCGACAACCTGAATTTTCATGGATGGTTTAAAAGACCTATGAATGTGGACCTCACAGTTAGTGGTGTGACTTGGTCAAGAGCCTCCACACAAAATCCTCCACTGAAAGACCCCTTATTGTCTTGCCCTCCTCCTCTGCCCCTTCTCTGCAAATCGAGGCAACCCAGGATTTAAAGGTCAAGTCTACACAAAAGCCGACAGTCCCAGAAGGCTGAGGTGTTTTTAATTGACATTTCTGTCATTGTCCCCTGACCATAAAGAAGATAGAGAAAGAGCCCATTTCCCAATACGCTAAATTACTACTAAATGAGACCTGTGAAAAAAGTAGGGCTATGGGGTGTAACCAGGTTCCCCCCAGTTTGGGGGAATCCCCTTGTCAGGCGAGTATGGGGGCAGTGTTGAGGGGCTGTGAAGTGCTTACTCCACCATAATGGGGGAGGCTCTGGAGCAAATCCCCGCACAGAAGCGGCCTCTCCCCATAGAGAGAGATAAACCAGTTAGGGCATTGTTTATGAAGTTTCACTTTATTCCCCCCTGACAACCATTTAAACAATGACTATGGGGAAATGTCCCTCCGCGAATGAGCAACAATGGCAAGGATCAGCAGCTTTTCTGCGTGGCTAATACTTTGATAAAAAGGGTGAAAATCTTCCTTCCTGAAAGAATTAAAGACCCCTCCATGAAAGACACCTGCAAACAAGAGCATAAAGCGGCACAAACAAAAGTGTTTTGTCCAGAGGATGCCACCTTTATCATTTATCACAATCACTTCCCACTTTGTGCCACAGCAGAAACATCTGCACATGATTTATCTAGTTTTATTCTGACAGTTATGAACTGCTATTATTCACAAAAGTACATGGTTATGATAGTATTATGTATTTAAAAGTGTAGGGATAGGACTGATATGGTGGAATGGATCAGTCATTTATGAAGCACAGTGACATGACCTTGTCTACTTTCACTGGTCTCAGTTGGACTTAGGGACCTACAAAGTTATTATTTTACTCCAACCATTATTCCCCTAATTATCAAAATGAGGGAAACTATAGCGGACAAAAAGCTTTTGTGCATATGATCTTTTGTGCTTTCAGCGTTTAAGATGGCTTTTGTCTACTGCGAGATGGGTATCCGCCACAAACATCACTCAGGCATTGTGGAGGGGGGGATTCGTTTTCAGTGTGTCTTTGTTCTATTCTTTGGCCCAAACCAAAGAGCCACGCCTGCTCCTCTACCTCGAATGGTGTAATGAACATTCCCTTCTTTGTGGCACTAGGTGCATGAGCTGGCTCTTCTCGACATTCTTTGGGGGAGATGGCTTTCACAGTGGCAGGGTGGCATTTGGTAACCTAACCTGGTTATACACCAAGGTGGCCACTAGCAAACGGGCCTGGAAGACTGAGGAGGAGAATTGCGCTGAGAGAAGCGAGTCCCGCTCTGGATCTGTTCCAACTGACCTGTCCCCTTCCCCCTCTACCACGCTTCCAGCTCCACTCTTGCAAACACATCATACGCCTGCTGCTCACACTTCTCCTCTTTGCCACCTAACACAACCTCCTTGTCACCCCTCCTCCCTGGTGTTTTTCTCCACATCGGACCCATCATCCGAGGCCTTTATTTCCTCTTTGGTTCCGTTCTCTCCCTCACAATCACTTGCATAGTCTCCATACACATTCTCTGAAGATGCCGCCTCTGTTGTGACACACTGAGGGAGCCACACCCCTCAGCCTATGTGCACACTTTTATTAAATCTGTGCAGGCACTGGGCTGCGCTGGCAGGTAATCCTACAGTAATTGTTTCCAGATTAGGGGACCCGGACCACAAAGCAAGTTTAGCCAGGCATGAAATGGCCTTCCCTTGCTGCAGCGCCAGCGACCAAACCTGCCGAGGTGAGACTCACCTGGATAAAGTCCACAAACGTCCACGGGAGCAGAGAGTCCAGGTAACCAATGTCCTTTGAAAACCTGTTGAGGATTCTTCCTGGGAAATAGCACAGCACAACATTTAAGATGAAATTATGGTAGATACTGGTGATTAAAAATAGAATTAAACCAATGACAGTAGAATTTTGCTTTATTATCAATGAGTTATACCACATTACGGCATTTATAATAAAACACATTTGACTTATAATGGCAGGATATTATATGCCCTTTAGTTAGTGCACACATTAAAAACAATATTCTTTTTGTAGAATCTACGCTGTCATTCTAGGCTATTGAGCAATTGTCACTCATTTCCCTTCCAATTTAATAGATAAGAGCTCAAACACCCGCGTGTGATATCAAATGAAAAACGTAGGCCTATCTAGACTAAACAATGAATCATTATTTGTCTAGAATTTCATAAAGACTGACCTACTCTTGGATGAATATGTGAGCGAACCTTTTGTTTGGACTCAAAAGAGCAACAGAAGCTACTACCTGTCATTATGCTCGCGTTAGCATTGTCTCAGTGATGTTAATTGAATTGCCGCCAATCTGCTCAGGTGTTCATTATTTTGGTTGGTGCCCTGGCGGTGCTGCGGCTGCCCTTTATTGTGACCCTTTTAGTAACTTCCCCTGTTCTGATCACACCACACATAGGTTACACTCAATGTGTCTTCACACAGTGTTCTCAGCAGGGTCAGTGGCGGCAAATCCCCACACTACACTACCTGAAGGCAGACGAGTTAGAAAGACCTTCGACTACCACAGTCCTTATAGGAAGCCCTCAGACTCTATTTATAGTTGTGACAATGGGGTGTCAGTGTTGCTATTTGAGCTTGGCTCAAGTTCAAAGACAAAAAACAAGTCATAGATCTGTTGGTTTTGGTATATTGTGTCAAAGCGCCTCCAAAATAGTGTTATAATGTTTCACAGTGTGCTTAAACAAAGACTTTGCTCTCATGGTGACACACCACTAAGCAAACAATTTGTTCCTGCGGAGAACATGACAAAAATCAGATACTAATACTTAGAACATATGTATGCTGGAGCGGCTGCGACCACTAAATTCCCCCTTCTGTGGATTAATAAAGTTTTTTCTATTCTATTCTTACATATTTTGGGTTTAACCTTTGATAAAGTGAAACTAACCACACGACCATGCAGATGAGTTAAGAATAAGCCGTCAACCAGGGTGGCACTCGGTACAGGAATGGATGAATAGCATATTGCCAGATTATGGCGGTATGGCATCCTGGAGGTGTTGTGGAGCTATGGCACCGCTGACCTAAAAGTTGCCTCCCAGCCTTCCAGTCAGTCCTGCGGAGGTGGGCTCTGTAATCACCTCTCTCCACGGTCGTAAGCAGCTTACAGCTTTATCCAAAATGCCGCTCCCACCTAAAAACATGCATGCAGACGAGGCCGGGCTTCCCATAACAGCCATTGCATAAACCCAGCCAAAGCATTATTCCCCGCAACAACCCAGCAATGCTCCAAATCAGCACTGATTCAAAGTCAAGTGGCGTAAGCATGTTGTACACTTGGAGGCAGACTAATCTTATTCACTGTGTGAGTGCCCCTTTAGCATACAGACATCCTGGGGGGAGGGTTCAAGCAGGGGGTAAAGCTGCTACCATACTAGCATAGAGCATTGCTGCTTTAGTCGGAGGATGAGGAGTATATGCGTCAAAAGATGTTTGTGAGAGATCCGGTAATATTTTATGTAATTTCACTGTCTAAGCCATATATGACCCAAATTCATGCATATCTCACAAACAATGCCAATGAGTAAAGGATATGTTTCTCTGGGTTACATCATACATATGGTTAGAGGGTGTTCGAGCAGAGAACATCAGTCACCTATCAGCTGTTTGACAAGCGGCTCACTTAACAGAGAGTTTTAGAGAGGATAAAGTAAAGACCCTTCTCCATCCTGCGCACACTATAGAGGGGGATACATTACGGTTACACAAAGACAGTCACTGCATGGAGATGCCCATGAGGTAAGATAGGCATGGGACAATGGCTTCAATCACGATGGGTGGTTGTCTACAATATCACCTATTGTGCAGAGAGGGGTATAGACATTTCAGCATATCAGTAGCATTAGTATCAAATAATTTCTCATGGTTTGAGACACCAACGGTGATTTGCACCACTTTTACAAGCTCAGGAAATATCAGCGCTCCCAACTAAGGTGTCACTCAGGTGGAGATGTTAGGTGAGCGGGGGCCACGAATCACACTTACAGAAGTGGAACAGTGGGGTCCGGCTAGAGCGGGGCATGTGGCAAATCGCTGTTCCCTGTAAACATCAAGATAACAGGAAAACTCAGAACTGCTCGGTGTGTGGGCCATGATGCAGTTGGAAGACCTTTCAGTGAGGTAAGTGCGATAATGAAGGAACGCTAGGGTGGGGGCCGCCAAGGCTGGAGGTGGCACAGCTCACCTGTACTTCCATGAAGAGCCCAGAGGCCTGGGGCAGCATCCCACCGCCGGCGCCTTGCTGCCAATACTAATACATTCTAAATCCATTCTCTTCGCTCGCACCGCCAGGCTCCTGCAATCTCCTCTCCTTCCCTTTCATGCAATTAAATAGTGGAAGTGCCGCACGAGGGGGAGCCCTATCAGCTATACTGCACACACACACGTGGCTCCATCTCCACATTCAATTTACACACCTCGATATCATCATCCTCGCTGCAGTACTTCCACCACTTTGCTCCTAACACTCTTCCATCCCACACCTGAAATACAGACATTAAAAACATTGCCTCTGTAGACACAATTAAAATCTCACGTCTACAGAGGTCCTAATGTTGCCTGCGTCAACAGCAACTGAGCGACAGCTAGCAGGGAGTGGGCCCACTATGCTGACCTGGAAGGGGGGGCGCAGTGAAAGTGCGAGTGTGCATTTTGACTACAACTCCACTCCTTGACTGTGCTGATGAGCTGAAGCCCTGGCCTGCAAGTCTCTGAGGGGATTAGCCCACTCAATGACACTAAATTACAGGGATCAACATCAGCTCAACACATCCACTGCTGTCTGTGCTGCTTTAACGGGATCACATATGGATGAACTGCGCTAATAAGACTGAACGTGTTGCTCAGATTGAGCAAAATTAATTTGACAGAGGTGGTGAAATCATTATCATTACTGAGATATCTTACAATCCATTAAATGAAATGTTACAAATCCAAAATGCAAAGGTTTCAACACGGCACAAAAGATAACACAACAACATAATTCAAATGGCACAGAAGTATTCAGCCGCTGATACCAAAGAGTCACAATGCCTCTCCATCAGTCTCTATTGTTAGGAGCCACTTTCACAGAATGACAAATAAAACCTTTGTGCAGTGACGCTTGAAATGGTAACCTTTAACTCTGTGGAAAGCTATCAAACACTGGGCCTGTTCAGAAGCAGCCCACCTGTCACTTGCGCATGTAAACAGATGTCAAATCCTCAACCACACACGGTTACAAATTACTCACACTTATTGCGAGACAGTGGAAGCAGATGGGATGAAAGTGACAGGAGAAAAAACATTAAAAAAGAAGAGTGAGGAAAAAATAGCCGAGCTGCCAACATCTATCTATGTCCTGGTCTGTTTCTGTTACGTTTCACTCAAGGTTATGACTCATTTGGTAAAATACAGAGCAGGAGAAGAATAGAATAACACACGTAAGTGGAACTTATTTAAACGGTAAAGATAAAATAGGGTCAAGTTCATGCTTAATCAACTCTTGACGGGACAAAGGACAAAGAAAGTGTCTGACTCTATAAATCCAGTCAGACACACAGTGATGTTTGCTAGTCGGGAGGCCGAGCTGTAATGACTGGACTGGTCATACAATGGTTACTGATAGCAGCATAACAGCAATCAGATAGCAGTGTCTGTTAAGCCTCTCCTTTGCCGCTCTATTAAACCGATTATTATATTATTCAAAGTGTTTGTCCCCCTCCCGTGCAGAGATTACCGAGCAAGGCACACCCAGATAAGCTGTCAGGTAGTCCAACACCTAACAAAACGGCAGCAGTAAAAACAAAAGCCAGAGATTAAGACCTTTGGTGTTTGCTCCAAACACAGCTCTGTAAAGGAAAGCCTTGTCGCAACACCCACCTCTAATACCAGAGGAAACCGCAAGCTCCTCAACACCCTCAAATCATATTTAGACTGCGTTACCAGCTTATTATGACTCATTATACAGATACAAGTTTCCTTCTTGTTGAGAATTCCCACCTGAGCTGATTGTGTTGTACACGCATGTCACTATTAAGAGATTACGCTGAGTAATTATCTTCTGACAGGTGAACAATGCTCCATAAAAATTAAAGTTATCAAAGTGAGCCACTTGACAGTTGACTTTGGATGTGTATGTCATACAGTAGAGGCATGACTTCACCTAATTAAAAGAGGTCTTTAATTTATACCACAAACTCTAAGGGATAAATTAAGAATCAGAAAACACTTTCTTTTAAAAAAAAATCCTTTTAACAGCTCTTTGAATATGCTCGCATTTATTTTATTGTTTTCCCCAAGTAGATGCAAAACCTACCTGGAGAAAAGGAAACCTCCCTGAGTAAAGTCAGATGCATTTGAAGTGTTTGCTCACTTTTAAAATCATGTCATATGCCCACTCCATTGACCCGGCAGCTTCAGCCTACAAAGCTAAAGAAATAATCGAAGATTTCTGATAAAGCGCAAGACAAATATGTCTGTGTTGACACAGCTCTGTAGTGCAAACGCAACACTATCCAAGATCAAGAGCAAACAGTCTTTATTCAATATTATTGTTTGCTTTTTGTTCCGGCTCACAATTAGAAATGAAAACACTCTCCTTAGTCATTTTAGAATGCATTATGGGTGTATATTAAGTCATATCACAAGATTTTTTGTTTTGTTTGGTCCTCTAGGTTACATCTGGTTTCACGTCCTGGTCAGCGACTTCTCACATGTCAGTTAAATTACGGTCAGATAATAAAATCCCTTAAATTTAACGAACAGAAGACAAAACTTAATCTTGTGTGACCACAGTATAGAAGCACATTCTTCATGTCAGATCATGTGATTAATAATCTTAATGTGAAATTCTATTCATAGATAAATGACTTTGACATTTCTATAATGTGATGACAATATTGGATATTTGAAATAATAAATTTAATATATAATGTATAATCTGAATGGTTATTTCAATGCTTGATACGTAATTGTATAGAACTTCATGATATTAACAACTATGGAGTGTTAGGGCTAGTTTATGGGTGTTTGTAAGGTGAAATATGACAAATAAAGTAACAGTCTGCCCTCTAGTGGTGAGATGTTAGAACAATGTCTTCGACATCAGTTCCCACTGATTATTAACAACACATCAATCATGCCATAAATTCAGCTGTATAAGTTATTTTAAATGAGAATTTGGAAAGCATAAGAGACACTTACCAATTGGGTTGGTGTCGAAAAAGTGTACTGGGGCTCTGAGGATAGCGTGAAACATGCTGTTGTGTAGGGTGTGGGCCGAGCTGACCAGGATATTAAAGAACAGCAAGCTACGAAGAAAGCCAAACACTATTGAAGTAGCTGTTAAACCTGACAAAGCACAGAAAAGAAAATCCATCAACACAACAAAATACCATCCTAGTGCATGTTCCAAGGTCAGCTATGAATTTAAAGGACCATTATTAAGCAGTATGAATGATATAGAATAGGATATATATTCCACCTAAGTTTTTACTTCAATTACTTTTTTTTTTCTTTCTTTTTGCCTTTAATGCTGATCTATCGTTGAGAATACAAAGCTTTAAAAGGTGAAAAGGCTGAGAGTCACGGGACACAATCGAAACAATCCAGCAGCAGAGAGGTAGAAAAGCACTACTATCTCCTTGTACAGCTGAGGCCCATGTGCAAATACACTGGGCCTTGAAGGCCTTGGGCCACAGCCAAAGAACTGCGGATCTGTTCATTGAATGGCTGGCATATTCAGAGCCTCAACAGCACACAAAAAGCAATGTGTGCTTGGTGAGCTTTACCTGCGTAAACACCTAGGTACAGGTCAAGGTCCAGCTTACGAGGGAAGCTGCCATTGAGGTGTTCTGTCACATTGATGTGCTTCTGTTCAGAGGCCCTGCAAATCAGCCACAAAGGAACCACAAATGCACAAGGACAAATAAACACAACGAAGAAAGAAAGCTGCAGCATGGAGACACTATACAAAACACATTCCTCTTATTCTGAAGCACAAGGTCAATTTCAACAAGTTACAAATAATGCCAAAAGGTGTTTGATTCAGTCATCACCATTTTCAGTTGGAACAAATGCAAAAAAAAATAACTTCCAAATTTTATATTGCCAGAATTTTTAAACATTGTCTTAATGAAAAAAAAACCTTACCAGCAAGTGAGCCACCAGTCCTGCAGAACAAATGTAATCTAAACAAACCCAAAAACTAGAGTAAGCGCATTAATTTCTTTTACATTGCATTAGGCCACTTTTATCAATTATTTTGCAATTAAATGTATAAGATCCACTTGAGACACATTTATGCATTCTGCTTTTCCAGTACATAGCTAAATAAGTGAAGACATTAACTCACATGTGCTACCAAATTCAGTAAAATGAGGACCAGCAGGACGAGGAAGTTAGCGCCTGCTCTGAAGTACTTTACATACAGAAACATCCCGACGTTTCCTTCCGAGCGGCTTTCCTCCTCCGTTGGACGAGCTACCTAAGAACAGACACTAGAATAAATGTCATCCAGTATCAATTCAGATCAGGCTGTGATGAGCAGAAGGGAAAGATGAGTACCCTCTGCCCTCTAGTGGCCAACAGAATGCACAACAAGCAGAATGCAAACAAGATTGAGATTCAATGTTTCAAATATGCCTACCCCTGAAAGTGGCTCTGCTGCCTCAATCACAGAGTAGTGTGAGGAGGAGCGGGAGGACATGGAGGATATGGAGTTGTCAGAGAGCGCATGGGGACAGCAGGAGACAGAGATGGGGGTCCTGCCCTGCCTCTCCTCCTCCTGGCAATCCTCCTCCTTAAGCAGGGAGGTGAAATCTAGTCCAGAATCCTGCAACTCACTGTAAGTCCCTCGTGCCACCATCCGACCCTGACAGTGACAGAATAGAGGAATATACCGGAACATTTGAAAGCTCACAAAACAAACAATTGTGGAAATTTCAGCATCAGTAAGTGACATTATATGTTTTAGCAGCAAAACATACACCACTGTTTAATGTTTTCATACAGATAACCTTTCAACTATAGGAGCAAAACAGAGTCTCCATGGGGCATATATTCCTCAGATGTGCTGAGGGATTTACCTGAGGGTTACTGACTAGATGGACTCTACTTATATAGCACTTTTCTTGTCTGCAATACCAAACAAAGCGATTTTTAAAATAAAAATGGACGACCGCTCTACCTCCATAACCATCATCGCCCCACTGTTCTCCACTATGTTGGAAGAGTACAACAGTCATGTGGAAAACGATAGTCACGGTTCAATAGTCGTGGTTCATATGTTTGGAAAAATTAAGTAAAATTAAGCAAAAACTGTAACGTCAAGAGTGATTATCAAAAAACCCAATGGTAGAAAAACAGGAAGGAAAACATATTTCCAGTGTTCTTCTACTTGGGTTGTTGCATTATCTATTGTTATGGAAAATCTTTGGTAAAATCATCAGACTACCTGCTTCTTCTTTCATTCTTCTGCCAACTATTGGCCAACATGGAGAGTGAAGAGCTGTTCTGTCATGGTCACATTAATAACTGTGACTATGCATGAAAGGAGCAGGAAATAAGGACTATAATCTATTACCGCTGCTGTCCACAGGTAAGTCCATTGAACTTTTTAAAGAAACATTAGGTGTAAGGGAGGTGACTGATCTAATAATCAGAAGAAACGCTTTAACAGAAAATGCAAATAGCTGAGGGAGAAATGCATTAGATTCATAGATAGTTCTTTGTATGTGGGCTGATGCCCTAAAAACTAGTTGCACCGATTGCAATTTTCTTGGCCAATCGCCAGTCACCGATTTTTATAAAGTCTGACTGGCCGATTTTGGCCGATTACGATTTTTTTTCTTATAGTGTTTAAAAATCATAATAAGTAATGTCTTTAAAGTGACCTTATTTTGAATGATTGCTGTGGAAGTAACAAGGCTGGCCGGCATTGTGTTATCTGTACGTATTCTGACCTGTTGAAAATGAATGTGCCCTCCGTCCTCCACGCCGTGAGTTTCTTTAACCAATTATATGAGATTTCACAGTGAAAATTTGTTAGCGTCATTCAGTCCATTATGTGTTATATGTAGGCTTTGTTCAGGGACTCCGTGGCTTGTGGCTGTCTCTGAGCGATTCAATTGGAAGTGTGTGATTACGTTCCTTATGCTTTAAAACCATAAATGTATAGATTTACGTATAGATACACACATTCAGCAGGCTGATTGATGGCTCTGAGCTCCTGCTAGCTTAAATCGCTCTGCTAACGCGAGCGTCTTAACTTACAATGTTCCTCGGGGTGATTAAATGGTAATTGGGTGATTAAGTTGGTTATGCCTACAGTTTTCCAGGTTGTTCCTCAACAACTTATTCTGCCCTTACTGGTGTTTTAAATTGCTAGCTCTGTGTTTTCCGGTTTACCTGTGAGATGTTCGTGTCGGTGTACGCCGCATGCTTGCAGCAGGTACGTAACCGGCCTCCAGTGTCTCATCAAACTTGGCCTTCCAGAGCCGATCAATCGGTGCACCTCTACTAAAACCCTTAATGAACGTCCCACTCTCGTGGAAAATCGTGACTAGTGTCATCTTAACTTGTTACTGGACACCAGGGAATAATTTTTAATATGTTTATTGCTATAATACACAAATATACACATACCTCCTTTAAGACAACAATTCCATCCGCTGCTTTCAGATACTGCAGCTGATGAGTGACCAGGATACGAGACTTCTTCTTTAAAAGTCCACAGATGCACCTGAATAAAAAAAGTTGGTGAATATATTAATATCTAATGAATGTAGTACCATCTAATGATGTGCATGTTCTAAATTTGGCTAAAAGACTTACTCTTCAAAGAGGTGCCTTCCGACCTCAGCATCAACGGCACTGAGTGGGTCATCCAGGAGGTAGATATCTGCGTCCTGATACACTGCTCTAAATATACACCCATTAGGAGGTTACCTCTCTGATTGATGTGAAATAAGAAAATGACATCATCCTCCAGCTATCCAGCACACCTTGCTAAGCTGACCCTTGCCTTCTGGCCGCCACTTAGGTTGGCTCCTCTATCCCCAATCATCGCCAAATCGCCACCTGGCAACAGGTCCATGTCCTGAACAGGATCCAGTCATTAAGTTTAAAACTTTACAGCAAAGCTAGATATGCTAAATGTTTTCTAATACCAAGATTGGGAAAATACAGAGGAGCATGTTAGAACCAGAAAGAACAAAATGAGGGGAAGTGATGCTCACCCTCTTGAGGGCGCAGGCTCTCAGGACGCTATCGTACTTCTGCGGGTTGAGCTCTTTGCCAAAAAGGATGTTGCTTCGAATTGTGCCGGGTAAAATCCAGGGTTGCTGAGACGTGTATGTCAGCTGTCCTTTGACCTTGATCACACCACTTTTCAGACTCAGCTCTCCAAGGATGGCATTGAGGAGTGAGGACTAAAAGACAAGAACAGACAATCTCAATGTTATTGATTATTCTAAAATATTATGAAAATTCCTGACTTTTTGTGTTAGATGAAAAAATTGATACGACTGGAACTTAGCTCAGGATACAATTAGCTTAGGATAGCATACAAATGCAGTCAAGTATAGTATTTTATGTTCATTAAAAACATATAACAACGTGAATAACATTTCTTATGAAACTTTATCGTTTCCCTGCTTCCAGTCTCTATTCTAAACTATGCTAATGATGCTAGTCTCCTAGCACCACTCCATTCTCACCACATGAAAAAAAACTAAAAACATGAAATCATTTCATCTTTTTAAAAATATTTCAGAAATAATGCAAATAAGTGAATTTCCAAAAATAAGTTAAAATCTTCAGTTGACCAAAAATTTACATTTTAAACTGTCTACACTTAAGATAACTATTTGGTGGCAAGCTGCCATCTGGTTTGAACAAGAAATGGCAGAAACTTTATCAGACTACAACATAACTCTGAATCTAATTATGATTACATTAAATAATTAAAGTATTTGTCACACTTTCCCGTTTTGAGGTCTAAAGAACATCTAGAGGAGGAATTCATATGGCTGAAGCCTGTGCCCACTGTCTGGAGGAGAATGACATCACCGAGCATCTATTTAACAGCAACCATTGCCGCATCTGACTGAAGAGTTGACCACTATCATACATGATGACATCATCTATAGGTTGGGCCAGTCCATGAGGAGGATTACTATTACTACTCCGATCAATGCTAACACCTGAGAAACTTGTAGTGGTATACATTTTTGGTGTCTTTTTACATATTTTCTTTTTATTGATACAATAAAAAGATTATTGATAGTCAATAGATGACTTCCCTGCCAGCATAGACTAAGTTTAAAAACTAGTTACCCTCAAAAATACCTGGAAAATTATCAAAAAACATTTAATAAACTAGGCCTACGCTGTCACCCCATACAACAAAGGTATTTCCCGGAAAAGCCCCCAATCACCTGCGTATCTGAAAGCTTCTTTTAGTGGCAAAAATAAGCAACAGTTTTTAATATAGTTGAAAACATTATAACTATTTATCGTTATGTCTCAGGTTGGATCATAGGTGTGTGAAACTTTAAAAGTGAAACTAGAAAGCAAACCTTTCCAGCCCCAACAGGTCCAATTATTACTAGGAGCTGCTTTGGCTTCACTGTGAAAGACACATTCTGTAAAGTTGGATCCTCCAGCATCTGTAAGAAAAAAGGTAAACTAGGCTGCAGTCAGTAAATATGCAGTTAGTCTTTTAATGTCAGGTTTACCTTCAGTATATAGCTCAAAAAATACAAATGTGTCCAAGAGGCTTTGTAATCTGTGTAGCATCTCCCTTTATCCTCACTTGGACCCTTGGGGGGGTCTTAGGATTGTTGCATGTAATCATTGAATAGATAGAAAGAATGGATGTGTTTCCCATAATACTTCTCACCTCATCCCAGTGGCATATTAAATCCTCAATCTTCACCATACAATCGTTTTTCTCTGCTACAGGAAGCAATTGATGCTGCGGCTCAACTTCATCCAGCAGAAGAAAGTTCTGGGAAATTGAATCACATTGAATTATAACAATTAACACAAAGAATTTTTAATGATGTCCTCTGTCTGTGCTGAATTTACTTGAATCCTTCTGATGCTGATGAGAGACTCAGAGATCTTCTCTATGGCAAGGGGAAAGAAGAGTGTGATGGTGACTCTGACTACTCCGTAAAGGGAAATAGCCACAAAGACTCTGCTGGCAGACAACTCGTTTCCTGTCAGTACGTAGACGCAGACAGTGATGAAGATGATGATCTTGCTGGCCACAAAGAACGACGCCATGTTCAGGCCGCGCAGGTAAGAGCTTTTCATGATCTTGGAGATTTCCATTCTGTACATTAAATAGACACATTATCATTAGATTATGTTTTCATATAAATCAACATTCTCCTTTTTGAAAAAATAGCCTTCATTTGTATTTTTGTTGTTATTATCTGCCTGAAATGTCTGGGATATTCTGGAATCATCATGGATGCCACCGCAAATCCTTCATAATAACATGGCAACTCAAAAAACCATTTCATGGATCATTTTCAAAATGTATACCCCCACAGACCTTAGGACATGGAAGAACTGGATCAATTTTTGAATAGGTCAGTTGCATGTTTCCCCCACCAGAAGGAGTTTTAACTCCAAAACCACAGTTTTTGGGCCATCATTTCTCAATCATTACTCCTATTTAGTCCAGATTTCTTGCATATGAATTGAATTACAGAGATCTATCTTGTTTCTTTCATATTTTACCCTAATACTCCATATGTTAGTCCCAAGGGGGAGCTCTTTTTTTAAAAAAAATTGTTTTTCGGGCATTACTACCGATTCGGTCTAAATTAGTTTATAAAAGGTTTCAAAAGATTTCCATGTATTTATGAGGAGAATATTTTTTTATGAAAATAAAAAAGTTTTTATTTGAGATTTTATCGTGCATAAGTCATTTATTCCTTATTTTTCTTACCTGTATGGTGAGATCATTATACTCCAATTTAATACAGTACATAAACATTAATTTACCTTCTGACCTCATCCACCAATGCAGCAAAGGGCTTCTCCCAGCCATACATCTTTATGACACGGATCCCAGAGATGACTTCATTCATTGTGCGTATTCTTTCATCTGTTAAGACTGCGGTTTTCGCCCTACAGCAGCAATCAGAAATATCAACAATCAATGAATTAGAGTAATTTCTTTTTACAATAATGTGCAACACAGACAATTATAATTTGTCGGTTCTCTTCATGCTATAAACATACACAATGCGCACAAGTAATTAAATTTAGAACATAAAAAGAAGTATAAGTACAAAGTATAGAGTAATATATACAGTTATCTATACACAATTAAGATGAAAATAGCATTGTCAACTAGCACCAATGATGTAAACAGACTCCAACTCCCACAATGCTATGCAACAAAGGCCAGAAAGTTTTCATAAGCAGATGTATTTACACCAATGTTTATTAAATGTAGAAAATGCCTTCAAACCTCAGAGTAGAGAATAATCGTCCAAATATAATTTGTACTGGCATCAGGACGAAGAAGACGGACATTCCTGCAAGGCATGATGGTCCGATCGTATACATCAACAAGAACACCACAGTTGCTGCTTGAAGGGGACCAATCCACAAAAAGTGCAAATACAAAGTGACCTGTAAGAAAACCGTGAGGATGAAAGAATTACTGGGGTCTGTTTTGTATTATATGATGAGTAAGTCACATACAAATCATTAAGACATATGAGGATGATAATTACCTCATCAAATTTGTTGACATCATTGGATAAGAGATTGACAACTTGTCCAGTTGTGGTTTTGGCAAATGCTTTGCTATTAAGACAAAGAGCCTGTGAAGATCAAAGGTGTTAAAGGCAGTCCTACAAACCACAGGAATGTGACAAGAGTATGACATCTAAGTACCAGGTAACGTTGGGACTGACCTTCCGATAAATCATGTGGCACATGGCCACCCGAATCTTCATGCCGGCTCGCTGGACGTGATAAAAGTAGAGATGGTGAAGGATGGCCAGGCTGCTGGTGGACAGTGAGATACCTGCAGCATAGCTGTAGGTCTCATAGACAGCAGCTTTGTTTGTGGGGTCATTAATCTCAAAAGACTCGATTATCTTCCCAAGTAGCAGTGGTTGAATAATTCTGATAACTTCCTGTTAAAAAAACATGAATGTAAGGCAGATATGAGAATAACATTATGATGCGGGATCATTTCAGTGACGGACAGGACTCTACCTCTATGAAGATGTATATTCCAATGAGTGAGTATGATCTCCAGTAGCACTGAACAAGGACTTTGGTAAGTTTGGGTGAGCGCAGGTCTTTGGCTGCTAGTTGAACCTCTTTGTCCCAGTACCTTTGACAAGTGAAAAAGCAATGGTTTCTCCCAGTCAGTGAACATATCCCCAAAAATGTCGTGGCAATTATGAAATTATCTTAAAATATTTCATGAATCATTTTCAAACTTTATATTAACATATTTAGAAGAATTTGATTGATTTTGGGAAAGATTAGCTGCAAATTATCACCACTTTCGGTAGCTTTTCCTCTGAAATCCAAATTTTATGTTTATCATTTTTCAAACACTGATACGATTTAGTCCAAATCTGTTGCATGTGAATCAACTCAAGGAACTCTACATATCTTATATATCTATATATTTTCTCTATATATTTACAATGTTATTTTATATTATATATATATATATATCTATATATCATATTTTACGAAAAATACTGGTTTTCTTCTCTTTGTTCCCATTTAGTTCAAATTTACCTCATATGAACCAACTTAAAGAGATGTTGTATTTGTAATACTTTACTGTGATTGTTCACATTTCACTCACAACGTTTATGTCCGTTATTTCCCTAACATATGCCCAATTACGTCTCAATTGGCTCATAAATAAATAAATATATAGAAGTAGATTAATGTTATTTTATTTCACTATAAAAGTTCATATTTTTCTTCATCAGAGGGATATTTTCTGGAAAACATCGTTTCTCAAGTGAAACTTTCCAACCATGAATCCAATTATGTCTTTAATTCAGTTCATAAGACAGAGGATAATAATAATAATACATTTAATTTATAACGCACTTTACATTTGGATCAAATCTCAAATTGGATTTGATCCAAATGTAAATGAAATGATATTGAAATGATTCCTTTTGCCAAATGAATTGGTTCAAGGAAATCTGTTTTGTTTTATAACTGAGTCATCGGGGCGGACAGTATAGTCCTAGATTTTAATCCGTTGTCCAAAAAAGATGCACCACAAAAACAAAAACATGAGAAGAAAATTGGTTTCAGTGTGTTCAACACATCTCCTGACTTTGGTAAATCTGGTCTGATATAACAGAGGTGGTACAAATATGGCTGTATCACTGCATTGTTCAATGTCTCACCCCTGTAGCTCCTCGCCAAGTATCTCTGATGCATCCTCAGGTAGAACTTTGTACATGTCATCTTCCTGCAGCTGCCTCTTGTATCCAATTCTGAACAGGGGGTTGAGCCAACTAGAGATAAAGCATCATGAAATATGTTTAGTAGTTGAAAGTAAATATGGAAATTATTACTTTATCTTCAGAGTGTTTGCAGCATTTTTGGTTGTTTTGTGGGTTTGTACTGCTATACTACTATTATCATTAAATATGTTGACAGTAGGCCATTAGCATTAGCTTTAGCCTTCCTCTTAATCGAAAAACACATACATATTCAGTACCAAAAGTCAAACATTTTGAAATGTTTCTACCTTTTCCGAAAGAGTATATATTTTCAAAACTTTTTTTAATATCTATATTAAATATCTATATGACATGCATTTCTGAGCGTTGAAATTTTTTTAACCAAATAACAAAACCATTGAACGTAGGGTTAGCCTAACCCTATTAAGTGCATTATTCACTTCTTTATTGGTGTTACTTTCCAGTGGACTAAGTTGAAAATCCAACATAATGCTTTATAACTTTGCAATTAACGTGAAAATTAACAGAAGAACTCTCCAAGATTAAAACCAGGGAATTTTAAAGACTAGGATTGCAAATTCCTGAACAAGTGGGATGAAGACTGCAAGTATGACATTAAACCAATGAGCTCTGTCTGTCAGTGACCCTCATGTTTCTCTACTCAGCAGTCTGTCACTAACCATCAGTACCAGGAGACCTCCTGTCTGCAGGGACCACCACCTGTCACACAGGAGAACTCTCCATTCCATTAATGTTAGACGCGGCTGTCTCTCGGTCTGATTTCTTACCAGAAGAAAATCTGGGAAAGTAGATTAGCTGAGGCGGACGGATTATCCTTCGCCTCCTTCTGTAGGAGGTCCATGCCCCAAAGACTGAAAGAAGACCCTCTGTTTGGACTCTGCAGCAGAGGATATCGATGAAGACTGAAAGGCCAGCTCCTGTTACCTCTGGTGTCTCCTCACATCACAACTCCACACACTCAGGACGAAGTTACCTCAGGAGACTCAGCAGCTATGGCAGACAGGTGAGACAGACACTGGATAGCCCCGCCCACCGCCCGCATTGGCTGACCAAAATGTCCGTCAATTCTTCCTGTCACGCGCTCCATACTCTCTTACACATACTTACATCGTAAATGATACATTTTAATCGATTTTCGACCCTGGAAGCTAGTTAATACCCAAAAATTATTAAAGATATAAAGTAAAAATATTTTCTAATTTAATTTCACTCTTTTTAATTCTCATGCTGGGTTTTTGCACCATGATAATAAAATAATAACTTAAATTATTTCATTATTGATTTTATGTATTATAAACTCAAACTGGTGCATATTAGCGACAACTAAGAAAATATGAGACATTTCCAGCATTTAAACTTTTCTTGATGTGAGATTTTCAATAGGCAGTGTGTTAGTGTATTCGTGTTTTTGTTGGCCAGTTTTGTTGTTGTTGTTGATGTATTTGTTTTGTTTTGTCTTTCTGTTTTTTTGTTTTTTTCCTGCAAACAATTCAATCAGAACAAAAATATTTTCCTAGAAAAGAGCAATAATATATATACTTCTAACAATGATCAAAATGTGTTCAGTTTATTAAAGATTATTCAATTATTTTCAAAAATATGTTAAAGACGCTATTCATGCAAGATATTCAGCCATGTCTAAATGTCTGTATCACCTTCATCTTCCTCTATTCATCATATTATTTTGCATGTTTTCACACCAGTTTTGTCAATTTGCAGACTCGTTATTTCCTTCTTTCTTTTGTACCTGAACCAATGACGTTAAAACCTACATAGACATCTTCTTCCAAAGAATCCACAAATATATTAGGCTTGATATATTACTAATTTTCGTAATTTCTTGTTGTAAAAATATGCATTATTCATCAATTTAACAGTTCAGATGGGACAGGGAGGCTTGTCAACAAACGTAAATAAAGTTGTTCCTTTTTGCACAGCGCCCCCAGGTGTCGAATCTTTATTCCTACACTGGAAAGAAGGGAAGTTAAATTAACTGTGATAGTTTTTTTATATACCTGTACTGATCTGAGTTGGTATGTAAATTAAATAAAAAATTTAGGCGACATGATACATTTATTTGTGAAGTAAAACAAGAAAAGGGGCCTTTGCAATATTAGACTCTTTGAAGTTTTGAGTTTCCGATCACAAGGGGGCAGACCATTCATTGCAAATACTTTTCATTATTATTTGTGCAAAGTCACACAAACCATCCTTCAGTACAAAAAAATTGATTAAGAAATTAGTTTTATTAGAGATTAATCAAGCACCGGCTCATCCTTATCTGTCAACGATCCACATGTTTTCACAAAGCTGACTCGGACGGATAACTGCCAAAAGCTGAGCTGAACACTTAACCTCCACTGCACAGTGGGTATTATTAGATTTTAGGTTAGAACTTTTTACATAATGTAATTAGACATCTGGGGCCCTGAGGCTGAGATAATATTAGATAATAACCCTGCTGCTGGACATTCAAACCTGCTGTTAAAGTGCAAAATGATTGTAATGGCTAGTCTTTCATACCCATCCTCTCCTTAAGCCAAGGAGAGCTTGACTTAGTAATCGAGGATGAGCAGCACTTGTCAACACTATCCTCCACCGCCATAATCAGGATGTCTTCCATTTCAGATCCACACCCCTCATATCCTCACCGGTCACACAAAATCATAGCACTGAGTAATACAGCACATAGTGTCGGGAGCCCTGCAACTGTGCAGAGCTAAATTTAAAACATTAATGAAACGAGATGTTTATTTTGGCAGAAAGTTGCTCATCTTTTACTGATGTGAATGGAATGGCTCCTGTGATATCCAGGAGCCAAGTTGTCTGGCCCAGATTTGATTCGATTGAAAATGAATTATTTACCATCAGGACTCATGTTTTTAAAGCCCTCCTATTGAATACTGATACAAAAAAAAACATATATGTTTCAGTTTAAAAGATGATAAACACCTCTAAATCTGTCTGAAAACAAAAACAAATAGATAAATGGGATGACATTTTCTAGACTTATTTCACTGTCGAGTGTTAGATGGATGTTTATTGAGGGGAGGGCGTTGCTGCTCTCGTTCCAAACTTTCCCAGCAGCAGCTATCCAGCCTTCTTTGAATCCCTGGGTAGCATCCTGGAAAGTATTTGGCCCACAGACGCCACAGGTCTACTGGGAGACTTCAGCCCTCACATTGAGACTTAGTATATGAGCAAAGATGGGAATCCTGTCACACATCTTCATCTCATGAGCATTTTGTGATGTCATTGTTTCCAAATGAACCATTGTACATAAGTTATGACTCTGCAACTTGATGAGTTCTAAGTGTGATTGTATTTGTGTATTCATTTCTTTTCCATCTCTGTTTGTGCTTGTATGCTTTATTTTTGCCTTTGCATGCTGCCTGCAATCTTTGGATGACTTTTTAAGGATTTCAACAAATAAACTGTATTTTACCCCAATTTGCTCTTCTTCTGCACCTTGCCGAATCAATTTGAATTGATTAAAACCATATTTAGTACATGTTACTGTGTTTTAATGGTACTTAAGTCAAAATGTCGGCTTTGCAGAGTGTCTGTACCAGAACTATAAAACGGAGGCAGCTAAATAGAATCAAGTTATAAGTCATTTTTATCAACCACACCCCGTGCTTTTCCTATTTGTCTACAAGGATTGATGACTCCTTTAATAGTACAGATACAGAAATGCATTTGAATAATGAAGCAAATCATTAACTCAGGAAAAAATAGATGAATGATTTTCAAAAGTTAGTGACGATAAATCTTTGATCTGAAATGTACAAAGTCGCTTTCTCCAATACAGGCCTTTTGCATTTACAAGAATGTCCAAATTACAAAAACCCAAAACATTGCTATGAGAGTGGACTAATGCCCCGCCTCACCTCTCCCACCCTGGATCATCCACCATGGCCCACATCTTTTGGATCTGTATTCTGGGACATGGGGCTTGGTTCGAGATGCCAGGCTGCCACATGACAGCTGCCATTGCTTTGACAGAATTAGTTAGATAAACAGGGCCAGAGACAGAGGGGACCAGTTGTTGTCCAGATAAGGCATGTCAGATGAGACAGTACCAACCGCCTAGTGAATGACAGGGAAAACAACAAAGTAATTAGGATGGTTAATTAGGATGTAAATTAATTTAGAAGAGCAGTTTTATAATGATGTGTCATCAGATGATATGAGTTCGCAATGAAACTTTAATACAAATAATCCCCAAAAAATCCATGTAACAACTCCTTCCCCATTTATAAACTAGGCTTAAGTGTCATCCCAAACCGCAAGAATATATCACCAAAAAGCCCCCAATCCCTTGCGTTTTACAAGCAATCTCCCTGATTGAACCTCTCAAATGAAATGTGACACATTAATAATCTCAAAAAGTCCAAATAAACTCAACCTTTACTATTTCTATGAAGTCAGCAATATGCTCAAAGATAAGATGCCATGTGGACTCAATAATGAAAAAAAAACTGTGTTAGGAAAAATATATATATTCCTAATGATTAAAATATGAACAGTTGCAGTAAAATTTGACAAATACAAGTCAGATCTTCTGGAGGCAGTTCATATGTGCTAAATCTGGACTAAATCGGATCAACGGTTATGAAAGTTATGTCTGGAAAACAATGTTTTTCAGAAAAAGGGCCCCCCTATTGAGTAAAATATAAAGTATTAGAGTCAAATATGATATTTACAAGATGGAACTCCTCATGTCAACTCATCTGCAACAAATTTGGTCTAAATCCGCTCAGCAGTTGAGAAATCTTTGCCTGAAACTGTATTTTTTTAGATAAAGCACCTCCTAGTGGCAGGAATGTGAAACTAATCTCTGCAAGATCAATTCAGTTCTTCTGACCCCACCAAGGTCTATGGGAGTATAAAATCTGAAAATGATCCCTGAAATGGTTATTTGAGGTACGACATTAACAGGAAGGATCCCCGCAAACGGTATGACGATTCCACTGTATCCCCTTTTCAGGGATATAAATATATAACGAGACATTTACCATCCATGTTTGAGAATAACTCTTCCACTTGTTATTACATTTGTTAGGAGCATCCTTTGTGTCCTACCTTTAAAGAGTCTTCCACACCCCAAAATGATTTTTGGTGACTCTACGTGTAAAAGAGAACAGGAACAATGCGGAAACACACACTTCAGCATCTAAATAAAGTGTGTGGTGACTGTTGAGGGTTGAGATCCCAACAATCTGCGGGGATTAAGCTGTCTGGGATCACGATACCAGGCTAAATGAAGATTGGCTCTGACATAAACTTAAACTACATTGCTGCTATGACACTGTGCAAAGACAGTGGCAGTGGGCATGAAGAGCTTTTTATCACCTTCATAAATTTTATGTCTAGGGACGAAGGGACTGTAGTGACGAGTTAAATGTTTACCGGGGACAGTTGTCAACAAAGCTGTCACTGTAGTTTCACAAATCTGAACCTGAAGCTGTTGAAATGTTTAGAGGCCAATGTGTGTAGAGAAGGAAACAGGTGTGCGTGCATGTTTGAATGGATTGAGGGGATGTATGAATCAATAAGATGGATCCTCTTATGGCCAGAAATGGTCGATATGGAGTTAAAAAAGTTGCTCCAAAAATACCTTAGCAGTTTGCAGAGTAAACGCCGACTGCTACTCACTGTCATATCAGCTACTGTTAACTCAACCATGCCTGCACTGTCATCCCCAACAGCAAGGGTATATCACGAAAACCCCCCCAATCCCCTGTACTGTACAATCCCCTGACTGAACCCCTCAAATTAAAATCGGACCAACAATTAGGAAGATATGTATTAAATAGTTTACGTAAAAAAGCTCCTTTTAGTTATTAAAATGTTAGCTTTTATAGTGAAATATGATATATACCAAATAGTTCTCCTTGAGTCGATCCATATGCACCAAATTGGGATTAAAGATTTGGAGATAAAGCTCCCCTAAAGTCTCAGAAATATACAACCAACCTTTCCCAAAATCAATCCAGTTTTTCCTCATACTAAGGCCCATGTGCGTTTTAAATTTAACTCAACTCAAATTAAATTTGAGTTATCTTGTTAACACAAAGGATCCTTTTTGCGGGATAAAATTAAATGCGTTTTATGAGTTAAGAAATTTGATTCTGTTAAAGAGAGAAAATTAGATTGAAATGGTTGTCATAGTTTCATTTGAAAAAACGAGTACGTTACTTTAGTTAAGCCGACAAAAATCAAAGTGAGCCATATGACATTTAGTGAATCAACTGTCATATAAAGGACATCTGCAGAGGAAAGGACCAAACACCTCTGAGCTTACAATCTGTAATTATGAAGCGGGACGGTAGTCAGCTGGTCAACAATGCAGAGATGTCTTTGACATCAAGTTAACACTGCTTTTTCATCAGAATCTGTGTCAAAGGTTAGTTTTTTTGAACTATAATTCAGGCTGTATCTTGTGAATATTACCTATGGTAAATATAACGTTGCAAATCTTAAGGAATGCCTGTAAGTCCTGTGAGAGTTCCTGTTCTTCTCAGCACCAACAGTGTAACTGATATCTTATGTGAAAATAATGGGACAGTCTGTATCTAACTCAATAAAGAGACTCACATAATGAGGTCTGTCCTGGAGAGGAGGGGACACATTTTGGCTGCCTGTTTCTCTGTGGGGGGTTTTTTTCCTTTGGGTTTTATAAAAACTATGAAAATGATTTTTCCACACAAGTCTTGCAGGTAGGTGAGCCTCCATCAGGTTGTCATTTATGCCTGTATTCACAGATTAGATGGAGCAGAAGGTGGAGGATACCATTAAAGTTTAAACTAGATAATGGTACTGCAGTTAAACATGAAGAAATGCAAATCTGTGTCTGTCCCAGATCTAAATCTGGGACAGAAATATTTGGGGTATTATGGAATTTTCCACTGGAAAAAATCCCCCTTCAAAAATAAGTAAAATATATAAAAACAATGTGTTTCAAGCTTGTAATAAGACAAAAAAAAACACCAATAGAAAAAATGAAAATTATCCTGGTAAGATTTCTTAGGAGATATTTAGATAAATAAGAAAGTTCTGTGTCTCAGGATGGGTTGTCAACCTCTTCATTTCAGCTGCATCTCACTTATTCTATGCTGAATTATAGTGATACTGCTCAAGATTTAAGAGCATCACGTACTCAGAGTAAGATTAGAAAGTGATATTTTAGCAATTTAAGATAAAGTGATTGTGTCTCATTAGAAGATCTTTTGACTAGAAATCGGACTTCTATGCTTGGTAAAATTAAGGGTTTTGCAGTGTCATCGCTGCTGCTGCTGCTGCTGCTCTGCTGCTGCTCTGCTGCTGCTCTGCTGCTGCATCTGCAGATCTTTCTGGTTAACGTGCTAACTCATTAACTGTTTCACGGATCATTATGACATTTTATACCCCCTTAGTGCAAGAAAAACAGAATGCATGTTGGGAAAGGTCAGTTGTATATTTTTGCTACTAGGGGTGCTTAATCTTCAATTTCACAGTTTTTGGGCCTAAATTTCCGAACCATTCCGGTCCGCTTCAGCCAAATTTGGTGCATATTAATTGAGTCTTCCCCACAAGGAAATCGATGTTGTTTTATAACTGAGCTCAGAAAAAATAGTAAGCTGTATATATCCTCATTTCTGAGTCACTATGGACGACTGGGATCTGATCTTAGAGCATATCGCTGACTTCCTAGAAATACATACGTTGAGTAAATATGGACTGTTTGAGATTATTAATGAGTCCCATTTCATTTGAGGAGTTAAATCATGGGGATTTAATTTAAACTCAGGGGATTGGGGGCTTTTTGGGGACATCCTTGCCGTCGGATATTTCAAAATAGTTTCTTGTTATTTATTTTTTCGCCCTCTAGTTGGAGTTTCTGATCATCCAGTTGATGATTGGTGCCTGCATGGCTTCGTAAATCATTAAAAGTAATCCCTCTCATCTCTGTGTGGCTTTATGAATGATGAGACGACTCTAGACGCTACAGCCGGGATGAATATATATATAAACATCCCTGAATCTTTGACAATGCGACGATATACAGTATGTTCGATTTACAGCTCAGGCATGATTAGTGACCCAATTTTACTTTTTGTTCAGTGATACAGTCAGGGCCCTCAATGCAGTTTCACAAGGATGAATACATCCTATTATCACTAACTTGGTTCTTGAATTTACTTGTAGGGAAAGCTGCAGTAATGAAAAAGTCACATGCGAGCACCACTGGCGTTGGATTATATGATTTTCGCTTTCGTCAACCCAGTGATAACATTGTCGGTGGAAGTTGAAGCAACTAATTAAGGTAACTTGAGGCAAAACTTTATAAACCCATGCCTCAGTCTCTGGATATTCACATGTCACACATGCCAGTAATTCATCGTTCTTATTGAATTAAATTGGCTAGTTAGTCACATGACTTCCCTATTGACAACAGAATTGCATCACTAAAATAATATTCCCCAGCCTGTAGACACCTCCAACTACAATTTTTTGATAATGGACAAACAATCAAGAATAACACACAGTATGTTGATTCTGGATCTCCTGAAGATGACCCTTCCTGTCTCGTAATCATTATAACATGTAATCATAATGACATGTTGACTAAAGTGATGATGTCAGCATTTATTCCCGTTCTCCTTAAACATCTATCCATTATTAATGAACAGCGGTATCACATTATATAACTGCACCTTAAAAGTAAATGGTCTGGTATTTATTTCCCTGCTTGAGCGTGTCGGTGACTGGAGTTCGTGGAACACACGTATGCAGCGCAAACTCATGAGAAAGGGTCACTTGACATGATAATGTCACTGTTATCTCCTCTCGGGTAGATTACTTTAGTTCCCTTTATACATGTTTGTTTCAACAGAATCAACATAAACAACGATTTAAACACTTAATTGAGGGGCCAGTATGGACATGCTCTCGAATAAATCTGGCTGGCTGAAAATATGAAGTGCAGTGTTAATGTAGTTTTTGTCATAATTTCATCTTTCATGTCATTTCTTCAGTTTATTTTATGCATTTCCTGTTTTATTTATTGGTTATTTCTAGCATAATATATTGTTGATTTTATATCGTTTCTGTTTGTCATTTATTTAATTTTGTCTTGTAAAGACATTGGTAACTTTGTTTGAGAAGTATAACTATACGGGTAAAGTTTATTTTACATTTCATATACAGTACAATCTTTTCTCAAATTTGAACATTCCGCGTAAATTGACAAGCAGTTCAGGGTTGGATATCCCGGTTTAAATATATACTACTATATACTATTGAAGCAATATATATATATATCACTTTAAATATTTTTGCTTGGTATTTTCCAATACATTTTATATTAATAGTGATACCAGTCAGCTCAAGGAAAATTAGGAGGGATGGATCGCCACATCAGGATTAAGAGACAGTTATGAGGACAGGGGTCAGATAGCAATAGCAGACTAGCACGTACGTCTGTGTGCATGTGTGTGTTTGCGCGTGTGTGTGTGTTTAGTGTCAGTGGATGAATAGTTATGTTTGTGCTGCTCTCATTTGCTCATCGAGAACAGCCTTCTGTTGACAATAAAAGAGGAACACTTTTTGAGACAATATCCCACAGAAAATACATGTGCACACACACACTAACCTCTCTGCACACAAACACTTTATGCACAGAGAATAAACACACACACCTTGAGGCTATGAACTGTTAAGAATGTGATGATCCAATATTTATCACAATATAAGCTTTACAATTCAACTTCTTGTGATACTGTAAGAAAGGTTAGCTTTGGTTTCATGGACCTGTCTTCTTTGTGTTTACACTACAGATGTATTAAATATTCCATTCAGTGCTACTGGTATTTCTGATTCCTCTCCTTATGAAGATTTGTGAGCCTTCAACATCCCACCAGCGCTATGGTCACCAAATCTCAGACGAATTCTTGCCGTCCACTTGCTAAGCTGCAAGTATCGTACATCTTACTCCCACAGCAGGAGCCCAAAATGATTCTGTCTCTCCTCATCAGCTCTAATTGCCCAGTTGAGACCCTGATTACGACGCTGACTGGATTGGAGAGTCAGTTGCTGGGATCCATTACCACCCGTTACACAGTTAGCAGTGCAGTAAAGTTCTTCAAGGGGATTATATTGTGTCTTGGATGAACCGGGGGAATTCCAGTCCAATTGGTTTCTGCGGCATTAATAATTAACGGTCCACTAGTGACGATGGGGTCTGCCTTACGTGACCTTTCTACATGGCAGCGTTTGCAGCAGAGGTACGCACCGGGCTTTAGTGTCACAATAACCTTGCAGTGCCCAGACAGCTGCACTTTTATCCCCTCTTAACAGCTGAGGTGGGGCCTCTATCCAGAGCCCAAAACGGGAGAAGTAACCCTTTCTATATGCCGTCTGTATAGAGCAGAAAAGATGTATAGATTATTTGGGTGACACATTAACGTGAATTTTGTGTTCTTTGTGTTTATTGTCACGTTTTATGAGTTAGGGTTAAGGTGAGGGTTAGTGTAAAACTACATTCCATGAAGGAAACACTATTAAAATGGAGCAAATCAAATCATTTTTTCCAGACTTCTTCTCAGAACATGTTACGCCTCATCTGTCGGACGGGCTGTCATCTGATGTCAATTATACACATTAGACCAAACGACACAGTTTCCTCTTTGTCCCTGCTGCCCTTTCAGTCATGCATTGAGTGGCATTCATACCAGCATTGTTTTGATATCTGCCCAAATTTATGGTGCAATTTCATTACAATTGTCGTTTGAAGCTAATTCTAAGAGCAGTCAGACAAACAATCTGATATAAACAAACCCCATGCTGTCATTTAAATCTCCTTACCAGAGCTAATTTGATAGGAGAAAGAGTCTGCCGCCATGTTATTAGCTCTGTGATGTTGATGTTTTCTCACCGAACAACTTCTGGGAAAAAAAGATCTACCTAAACTGAGAAAAAAGCGCCCAGATATATTATATAGTAGTTCATAAAACACTATCATCCAACAACAATGATACATTGGAAAACTGAAGCCTTTATATGCTGTACTTACAAAATATATGTAATTAAACCCTTAAACTATATGTAAGTATTCAGTGTTCATTCATCAGCAGTGTTGTTTTTATCCTGGTTTAAGTCTTAAACTTCCCTGTATTTGTCCAGTACTCGTTTGGTCTTTGTAAAATATTTAGCTCTGTTTCTCATCGACTTCACCATATTGGCGACAGGTCATATGAGGTCAAGATCCCAGCCTTAAGGTGAACACGTGGCTAGATTGGACACTCTTTGGTCTGAAAGGACAGTTGATCACTGTCATGTGACCAGTACTAGGGTTTCGGATTTTAGATTTAGTAAGGCAAAAAGATATCCTGAGTATGTTTCATACTATGGAGTGTTGGTGTTTCTGCAGAAAACAACCAAACACTGCATTCTTCCATTCATTCTCTATAGCTTCTTTTATTGATCAGGGTGTGAAAAAAACTATTCACACTCATATTTGGATAACTTAGAGTCAGCTATTCACCTGTATTGCATGTTTTTGTAGTGTGAAAAGAAGTCAGACAACCAACACAAGCAGAGAGAACACGCAAACTCAACACAAAATAGTTCCAAGGTGGTTTCAAACCCAAAACCTTATGTGAGGCAGCGGTGCCAAGCACTTTGCTACCATGCTGCCAGACAGACTACCTACTGAAGGATTTATTCATTAGGTCTGCAACTATGTAATCAGAAACCAAAGCTTTGGGAATTCATTTTTGATCTCATGATGGCAATAATGAGAGGTGATGAATCTTTGTTGTTGTTTCCCCCCCAGAGGGAAATACTTCAATAAAGTAAGCAATGGGCCTATTCTTGGATGGCCAACTGTTTTGTAAGAATAGCCTGTCCAGAAATGAGGTCGGAATGCAGTTCTGCGGTTTTTCCTTCTTTTTCCTAATGACATATTTTTGAGGCGTACCTGTTTCTCTTCATACAGCTTAAGAAACATTCTAACTTGGAACGAACACCAATGACACAAATACAGATATGCAGGCATGATTGAAAACCAAAGACTTGGGGTGCTGTTTATGTCCTCATAGTGCCTACAATCACAGGTTCGATTCCACCTCTGGCACTTTGCTGCACGCTATCGCCCAGTTTCCTGTCACTCTACAGTCTGTCCTGTCAATCACGGCCTTAAACTCTTAAAACAAAACCTGAACATTGCAAATCCTCTTTCCCTTTTTTTTAAACGAGTTCCTCGTACTCTTGTCTCTGTATCACATCCACTTATAACTATCATATAACTGCGTATAACTATCATAACTTACCACCTTCGGTGAGTGAGCAGTTCTAAATGAGGCATTTATTCCAACCCTAATTAGAACAGCACCCTCTTTAGGAATTAAGTTAAATGGCAGTACGTAATAATTACCACAACATGAATTATAAGATGCTATATTGTAGATTTTTGTTGTATATTAACATTTAATCACCTCAGGCGAGGGAGGAGGTTTTTACCACTGTTTGTTTCTTATCTATATAATCTATTCTTTAATCTTGCTAACAGACAGATTAAAGAATAGATTACAGAAAAACTAATATACGAATATATAATACAACTAATATGATATCTTACGGATGATTATATTTCAAGGGCGCTCTCTTGATGCCTTATTAGTATTGATACTTTGTTCCTTTTATGTTCTTTAGATGATCCATGGAGGCTGGAACTGGAGGCTCATTCCACCATTGATGCCTTTGTTCCTGTGATTCCTTTTATGTTCTTTTGGGGATGGGGTGGGAGCTCAGTCCATTACTGTGCCTTTGCTCCTTTGATGTTCCTTTAGGGTGAGGGTGGGGGATCCTAAATCTTGGATACTGTTCTACCGTGTTCCTTTGATGTTTTTATATTTATACTGGACGGGAAAAGGAAATGACGCAACAATGTCTGCTTACGATAAAGCCCAACTCACAGTCTAAGAGTGTGGAGCAGAGAATAGTGAGATTGCTGAACGCACAAAGTGAATGAGAAGGAAAAAACAAAGTCGATTCAGAGGTAGGTTTTGTCCTTTGTTGGAGGTTTGCAGTCACTACCATTTCTAGTTTACCCCGAGAATGTTGTGGAGACCTGATTGAGATATTGTGTATTGTGAATATCAAAGGTCATGAAAATACATTCAATAGTTGAACCCCACAAATGTGAACCACTTTAGCTCAGCAAACCAGCCTCAAGGGATTATATAATGTCAAGAAAAACTACTTCCTGTCATTTTAAAACTTCTACAAGTATTTTTGTAGGGTCCAAAGTGCTGAACTGACCAATAGGTGTCTTATTTTAACGTGACAAAATAGTTCCATTAATACACAATACAACAGATATAAACATTGATACGGGCTTTTAACCAACACTTGATGCACTAATCTCTTTGTGGTGGTCTACAAATAGAGCCCTTTAATCTAATGGTGTATTTTCTCTCTGGAGAGCATCCGGGGACCATCAGGCCAGGACAACCTGGTTTAGAGGGAGAGAGAGAGGGAGGGGGAGATGGCAGAGAGAGAGAGAGAGAGAGATTGAAAGAGAATAGTGCCACAATTTTCTTAGAAGCTATGTTGGTGTCTGTCATTAGCAGGCCTGGATACTTTACCCAACACATTGCAGGTTTGGGATTAAATGTGCGTTCCCCTGTGAGTAAGAATATAGCAAGGTAGAGACAGATGAGACACATAGAGGGACCAATCTCACAGGACAACTGTCTTTGGTATTTGACCCATGGCATCCTTTGCGTCAAACAGAAAGAGTTTGATTGTTACATAACTGCGAACGGTGACTGTAAGAGAATGATAGCTACTGATACCTCTGATGTAAAGAAAAACAGGAAACATATGATAAAGCTGTTTTGGGGAGAAACAGTAGCAGGATGGAGGGAAATGTAAGTGAGTTAGCAAATCGCATGGTGAGTATTTGAGAGAGGAAACAACTGAGTGACCTTAAAAGGCCACATGGTCCCGCTGGTGATTGAATGAGCACGTAAGAAGGGGGCTTGGGGTTATCGCTGTGAAGCACCACTGTATTTATAGATCATCTCAAAAAAAGATTCCCATCCCCCATGCCACCCCCTCTTAGTTGCCCCACCTCCATTTTCAATTATCTAGTCATGGGTGGAGTAATGCAATCAGGAGTTACTACAGCTTGCCCTCAGCCTCCTCTCCCAGTCTACCTCAGACTCCGCACAGACACACACTCCTCAGATAGGAAGGTAAGACCCAACTCTGTTCAGCTGCTCCACTATCCATCCATTCACTCCTCCATCTTTCCACCCATTTGTCCTTTTACTGGTCTTCATTCACCATATCTTCTCATTCTCAACGTCACAGCTGCTCGCTGTTCTCTGGCATCCTCCTCCATTACCGCCTCCCCACAATCCTGCTCATACTCTCTGTCTTCCCACCTGCACAGCACTTTTACCATTTAACCAACTCTTCTCTACCCCCATTTTCTGTCCTCCCTTTCAGAGTCAAAGCCTGACCTCCTCTTTCATCCAATTATTCTCACATCTATTTATATACAACCCAGACCTCATCTCATTTCCCATTCTGTCATCCATACTCATCAATCTCACTTTCCCCTACCACTAAATCTTTTTATTTCACTCCAGCAACTTTCCTTTCGGCAAAAATTCTCTGTTTGTTTGCCCTTTATTAGAGGTTTTACAGTATTTTCTGCACTGCACAACTTATTTGTGTGATGTAATTCTTTTTAAATCTTGTAGTCACACTTGCAAACGCAGCAAATGCAAAAGAATGTACTTTATAATCCGGTACAATCAAGAGATTTGAAAGGTTGCTTTACAGATCAATGTAGTAGACACGTCACCATTCGTGGATAAGGTGAGGTTAAGTTCAAAGTTTACATTTATATTGCATTTACTAATTTGGAACATCCTGTAAAGCTTAATTAAATAAACATTCGATTGCATTATCTGCTTAAAATGCTTTCCACGTTAAAAGAAAGTTCGATCGCCTTTTTAAGTTGACGGCAAAGTTTAATGGCTAAAATGAATAATGCAGCATTATTAGTGAACGGGTTTTTGATACTTATTGAATTTACCAAGAAAACCGGCAGCATGGTTTGGTTTGAAGAGCAGAAAATGGATGAATGAAAGCTGCTTTGATGTCTGACTCTAGGATAATGTTATTGTTTATGGTTTCTTATGCACCTCTCTGGAGTCAAGATTAAGATGCTGCAAAACGTAGAGGTTTGGGAGCAATGTATTTGATACTTTTATTCATGGGGCAATAGGGCTGGCTCAGAACTTGGTACGTGTGGTCAAACATCTAGCGTCCAGTTGGCCCTAGCTCAGTTTGGCCTCCATCAATGTGCCAAGATAGGCCGCATCAAAGAACCCCCAAAGCTGGTAAGCAGCTGCCTGACATGAGCGAATAGCTGAAGGTTTTATTTTTGACAGTTCAGATTATCTTTTTCTTATTTTTAGGAGTCAGATAAATCCTTACATAAGCTAGGTGAGTCATGCTGGGGGGCAACAGACAATGAGGGAATGTGGGAGGGGTTGAAAATAACACGGAGCAGAAAGGACAAGCAGATTAAATGTCTCAATATCATCCAAAAAACAAAAAAACAAAATGCAAAACCCCTTGAATGTCAGGGACTTCACTCACCGATCTCATGTTGGCCCACTGAGGTGGGAGGGCCAATAAGCAGTAAAATAAAGGGAATAAAAACAGATGAGATCCATTCAAGATCGCTAATAAAGATAGTTGGGTTGGATGTGTGATGGCAAAAATAACTTCACAGCTCCATAAACTGGGGTGCAAGACAAATTTACCATTTCCCTTTTTTCATCATATCAGTTTTTGTAAAGGCACCCAGACATACACTTAAATGTATAGCTTACACGTTCGTCATTCATGCCCAGGTGGAATAACCAGAGGCAGGTTATCAGGCAGACCGCAAACAGCTGCAGAGAGTGAGCAGTCATTATTAAGAGCGCCATTCAAGTAGACTAATCTACTGTCACACACACACACACACACTTGTGACAAGGGATACTGTGCTCTTATGCTGACAGCTGGATGTGAGGTGATTGATGGGTCAGTCCGCAGTGGCATGGCGGGCGTTGGTATGCAACAGGGTGAAAGTCGACTGTCTCTAAGCAAGGCTGATGGGGGTTATTTATATCCTCTTCATCTGGCACCTTCTACCTCTGACATGAAGAGAACAAAATGAAGGACTGCTGAGAGATGGGGGAGAGAGATGAAAGAAGAAAAATACATCATGGAAATAACATGCAACGCTGGGGATCTTGGGATCTCTGGAAGAAATAGTTCCCTCTGCAGAATCCAAATCACTTCACTGTCCACCAAGACGAAAATCTATTTATGTTAAATAGTTTTCATCATCAGGAAGGAGCTGTTTGTCTTGCTGAAATTCATCAGATGTAATCCACCTCAATTCATTTCTCACTTTCTGTGTCTCCGTCATAGGTGAGTCTCCCTGGGTCAAAATGACCGAGCGCTACGACTGCCACTACTGCAAGGAGTCCCTGTTTGGGAAGAAGTATGTCCTGAGAGAGGAGAATCCCTACTGTGTGAAATGTTATGAGAGCCTGTACTCCAACACCTGTGAGGAGTGCAAGAAGCCCATTGGCTGCAACTCCAGAGTAAGCAGAAAAGATTTCACCCATCAACCTGGCGTGCAAAGACGAGCTCTAACTCTCCATCTGCTGTGCTTCCTTCCTGTAGGATCTGTCCTACAAGGATCGTCACTGGCACGAGGACTGCTTCAAGTGCTTCCAGTGCAAACGCTCGCTGGTGGACAAGCCCTTCTCCACCAAGGATGAACAGCTCCTCTGCACTGAGTGCTACTCCAACGAATATTCCTCCAAGTGCCATGACTGCAAGAAAACCATCATGCCAGGTAAGATGGAAACCACAGAGAGGGTCCCTCAACCTGCAAGTCAACCCAACATAGATCTATTATTATTAGTAAAATGTTCTGGTTGATGTGATTAAATTAAAACAAACTGTAATATCCAATGTATTTCAGTTTATGGACTAATCCGTTCCATCACCTGAAATACTTATTGTATGTTGTTCCTTTGTATGTGAACGAATATGATTCTGTGAATGATTCAGTCATGACCATCTTGAAATGATTTGTCTATTATATCATTACATCAATATAATTAAATCATATATCATTATTATCAATAATACAACGCTGTTGTGTCTCATTACCATGATAATGTATTATATTATCATAACCTTTATAATAATTATGATCCGACTAACCAATGCATTCATGTAAGGATATAAGCCCGGCAATATCTCCAATGGAGCATCATTCACTGTAAACACAAAAGCTCAAATTGTTTGATTAAAATGAGAGGTAAAACTAAAAATTGTTTAGTTTTTCTACTTAAGAACCCTTTAATGTCCTGCTCAACTCTCATCACGTATTAATGATTTATTAAGTGTTTGCAACCTAAACGCATTGTAATAATTTGTGAGTCCTGTACAAGGGCAGTCTTATTGTTATATGGTATCATAATATTCTTACATATAATAGGCATATATATATTCTGGTGAAAAGTTAATTGTAATATTGGGTGCATTGAAGCAGCAATACACACAATATACTATTAGAAACAAACCGTGCTCCTTTATTAGGTCTCAAAACCAATTTGATTGCCAGCAATATTTTAATATACGGAATGTATCTAATAATATAAATAAATAATATTATGTGTGCAGATAGTGAAAATCAGTCTGAGACTTAAATCCCCAGATTATTCAACCACAACTATGTGCATTTTGCCATATGCACTGAACTGCCACCTAAACAACTAAAGGACCAATGTGGACTCAACATTTAGGAATAGAGACATTAAACTAAGCTCCCTTTTTCACAAATAGAACCATGTTTCCTAGAAAAAGGTATGGTTTCCCAAATCCAGGATGCATGCTTTTTTTTCTCCGTCTTATCTAGCTTGTGGCCATTAACTGGCACAAGGAACCTATAGACATTAATGGGATTATCTATAATTCTGTTAGCATTCTTTTACAAATTCAATCAATCCTTTAATTTACATTTCTCTGAAGGCTCCAGGAAGATGGAGCACAAGGGCAACAGCTGGCATGAGACCTGCTTCACCTGCCAGAGATGCCAGCAGCCCATTGGCACTAAGAGTTTCATCCCTAAGGACACCAACAACTTCTGTGTGCCCTGCTATGAGAAGCAGTTTGCCATGCAGTGCGTGCACTGCAAGAAGGTAGGACACCATTAAACAGATGACCCAGTATTCTCCATCTTAAATTTAAATAAAAATACATCTTTGAAGTGAAAATGTATTTCCTTTTCCCTCCTCTCAGCCCATCACTACCGGTGGGGTGACCTACCATGACCAGCCTTGGCACAAGGACTGCTTCCTGTGCACTAGCTGCAAGCAGCAGCTGACTGGCCAGAGGTTCACCTCCAGGGACGACTTTGCCTACTGTCTCAACTGTTTCTGCAACCTTTATGCCAAGAAGTGTGCCTCCTGCACCACCCCCATCAGCGGTAATCAGAGTTAATCAACTCACTGGTCCGAGACAGATTGTAAATAAAGATGTTTTGCAGTCATTATTATATCCCTGAAAAGTCTGGGATTTTACGGTATCGTCATCATGGATGCTGTAGATCCTTCATGTTAAGGATCTACAGCGCACTAACTCAAAAAGTATTTCCTGGATGGGGATTATCAAATGTTATACAACAATACACATTAATGCGAGGAAGAACTGGATTGATTTTGGTAAAGGTTAGTTGCATGTTTCTGCCACTTGCAGGAACTTCAGCTCCAAAAGCAGTCTTAGGGACTTAACCGTTGGTCTGACTTTGTCCAAACTTTGGTCATAAGAGTAGTCTGAATATCTACCGCATCTTGTAATAATATATTTTACTCTAATAGCTCATATTTAACTCACCAGAGGTAGCTCTTTGTTATGTAAAACTGTTATTCAGACATATCTTTCTAACTGTTGGTCCAATATAGTCTAAATGTACCTTACATGAACCGCCTCTAAGACATCCAACTGGTATTTGTCACATCTTAGTGAAATCGTACATATTTCACACATTTGGAGCATATTGCTGACTTCATAGGAATCATTAGGGTGAGTCAATACAGTCTGTTTGAGATTATTAAATAGGCAGATTACATTTGAGGAGGTCAATCAGGGTAACTGCTTGAACAACGCAGTGACTGGTGGCTTTTCCCTGTTATAACCTTAATTGTGGGGTCGACAGCATAGGCTTAGTTTTGACTAAGAATTCTTCTTCACTTTCAGGCCTTGGTGGCAGCAAGTACATTTCCTTCGAGGAGCGTCAGTGGCACAACGACTGCTTCAACTGTAAGAAGTGTTCCGTGTCCCTGGTTGGCCGTGGCTTCCTGACTGAGCGTGATGATATACTGTGCCCAGAATGCGGCAAGGACATCTAATTCGGTTGGAGTCCCCGATAAGAAGAATGACAGAGAAACAATAACTACTATCAGAGCACAGCATCTTCACCACTTAGAACAACTATGAATGTACATTGATGTATGCTATGAAATATAAACTAACAGTATCGTAGGAATTGAAAAAAAAAAGTAAAATGTTTATTCTGAGAAGACAAACCATTACTAATAGAAATAACTGTTAGCATGAATGTAAAGACATTTGCTTCTACAACAGCAAAGTTTGCAGACGAGACAATATGAAGCGTCTTGAAATAAATCTAAAAAATTAACGTAAACTATCCACTTTGAAGTGTAATAATAATGATGGCTTTGTGCATGGATTAGCTTGATGATGTAATTAATAGAAGTGCTATTACAAATTAAATCTATTAACATTGTGTCATTGTTCTTGTAATACACATAAACGACTTTTTTGGACGATAATTAAAATACAACGCAATCAAATTTAATATAAGCTATTGCAGACTGGTTGGCCAAAACCCTGATGACATCCGTAATTAATATCATCATACTGTTACTATTAGAGTTCATTAAGAATCCTATAGGTGTTACATTACAACGGCATCAAATATGGATGACAAGCTGATGACATTTCTATCATCGAGTCAAATGATTTTCTGTATAGAGATAATTAACACAGAATGGACAACAGATTCAAAAAGGTCTCTGAATCTTGCTCCAATTTGTTTTTTGATAAACCTTTATCTACTTAAATTTAAAAAAAGACAGTTACTGCAAGTCTATCAAATAAAGGTTAAATGTCCAATTTATTAGAAACTAATGCTCAAATATCAACTTTACATGTATGAAAATGCCCATTTAGCTGTTGATTATGATGCAACTGTAAGAGAAAATAATTTATTTTCCATATTTAAACAAAAACATTTGGGAAAAAAATTGCGGTTGAAATAGCCCTAATAATGATCACTGAGAACAAAGGAGACACCAAATATCAGTTCAAAGTGTCCTTATAAAGTCCAACACTATCATCGGTTTGTACTCTTTTAAGGTAGACAAGGGAAAACGAGACATGGACTCCACAAGACCTCTGAAAGGGCGCTGTGGTGGCTTATGTTCATATCCTGTAAGTTGTGAGATGGGGCCAAGTGGATCCATCCCATTGATGCTCGATTGGATTGAGATGTGTGGAATTAGGTGGCCAGGACTGCTCCTTCAACTAATTGTTATTTTCCTCAAACCATTAAATCTTTGCTGTTTGGCAGGACACACTATACTGCTGAAAGAAGTCACTGCCATTATGAAATACCATTACCATGAAGGGGTATACTTGGTCTGAAACTCTGTTTAGTTAGGTGGTACTTGTCAACATAGCATCCATATGAACAGCAGGACTCAAGTTAACCCAGCAGAATATTTCCCTTAGTCATATTTCCATCCCATTTTCCCACTAGTACATCCTGGTTTCATCCATGCAAGCAACCCACACATACCCACATGATTTAGAACTAAAGATTATTGATCAGACCATGAGATGGGCCAGCTTTTCTGATACTGATATACCAATTGTAAGCACTTTCAGCAATGCATGGGGTCAGCATGGCTGTGGCAACGCAGCCCCATAAGCAGAAAGCCGTAATCTACTCTTGGTTCTGACACGTTTTTATAAAAACCAGCATTATCTTGTTCAGTCTTTTGCACTGCAGGTGGATCAGACAACACAGACTAGCTTTTTATACCCACATGCATCAATTAGCCAAGGAGGCCATCCTTGTCTTGGACCCTTTTCATAGGTACTCACAACAGCAGACTGAGAACACTCAACAAACTTTTCTGAACCAATTGTCAAGTCATCAAAATTTTGCTAATGTCAAAGTTTCTCAAACTGTAAAACAAACCCTTTTTTTTTCTTTACAAAATGTTCACTCTAGCTTTACGAAGCCCACCCGCTGACGGTTGCCATTCCCTTCCTTCCCTCTCAGTAGTTATAATGTTATGACTGATCATTTATATGACCCTTTTGACATCAACAATCGCAAAGCCAAAACCTATTTTTTCGAAATCGACCGTTTTAAGTTATAGGTTGACCAGCTGGAACATTTTAAAGAAATATCAGCAGACACTCATAATTCAGTGAAGGATAAACTCCTACAAAAAACAACAATAGAAATGTACTTAAAAGATGTATTCAGAGAACAAAAGTCCCGGGTTTTTTTTTGTCCTGTCCCACTGTATTTCAAAACTGTGTGACTCAGAGAGTTGATCCTTTATGTAGTGTCTAATGGCACTTGAGGTTGTGGAAACCAAGAGGGAAGATGGGACCTCCAAAACAGGACGATCTCTGGAGCCTCAGCCGTCGTGTAAGTTCCCAGACTAGAACGAGAGTTGTAAGGTGACCTTGAAAAACAAGGCTTTCCCTTTTGTTATGCAATTACTGGTTTCACGTTAATGAGGAAAGCACAGGTGGTGTGCAACCTCATTTGATGGAAGGGGACTGATCTGTCCTCCGGAGCCTTGCTCTCTCTGAGGTCAAGTGAAGAGGGATCGGAGGTCAGGGCCAAGTCACATGCTGAATCTTTCTCTTTACCTCAGATGATTTCATTGCAACCTGAATAGATGGAAAACAAACATTATAGGCTTGAAAAAAGTGATGATACAGATATGCAAGGTGACATACTGTATGATGTGCTTCAAAGTGTGATCAGTGTGCTGATCCATTAATTGTTTTGGTAATTAAAATACAAATAATGCAATTACATACAAGACACAGCAAGTTAGATAGATAATTTTGCAGATTTTTTATTAATTAACAAATGTATCTAATGCACAACTGTGTTGGTAAATCGTTCTTACCGAGCTGTTTGGTTCTCCTTTGAGGTTAGTGCCTGTGTCAGAGCTGCGATTAATGGATGAAGAACTGTTTCCCGCCAACCTGCGGATGGGGTTGGGCGGGTTTGCTGCAGGTGGAGGTTTTAACCTGTCATTGACCCCTGTTGACACAGTGGTTTCCTCGGATTTCTTTACTTTTAACGGACCACTGTGAGACGAGCTGCCATCAAATACAATCAGAGGCCTTTTCCTACTAGAACTAAAAATGACAAAAAAGGACAAGTAAGTAATCGTTTATACTCATGCTGACAGTAAGGTTTTTAAACAGGTGCACAGGAAGGACTGGACTTGTTGCATATTTGCCTGCATGTTGTTTTTCTGGTTTCACTTAAATTTTGCCCTCCAACACCGACTTCCATGTATTAAGTCAAAAAATTGGTTTTCCAATTATAGCAAACATTACATCTACACTGTGTAGGATTTACAAGCATCACAAATTGGGTCAGAGGCGGAACCAACTGAACATCTATCATCTCGCCCTCGTCTACAATGGCTAGTAAAAACATGAAAAGCCTTCACTGCTGCTAGTATTTAGTTTTTTCGGTTCAGGACTAATGTACAAACATGGAAGTGCAACATTGGTATGCAATGGAAGCAGGACTCACTCATAATGAAAACATAATATATACATATTAAACTACTTTTCTGGCTTACATTTAGACTATATTCACATTGCCATGTAAAATCAATCCAAGTTTTTGCCTTAATCTGAACTGATTTGAGTAACTTTTTTCTATGGTCCTAGATCAGACACATATACACAAAATCAGGGCTTCAACTAATAATGGACATAATCCACAATAATTGATTAAGAAATTAGTTGTCAGCGGATATAATAGTCGATTGGTCGGTGACGTCATCGGACACTGCCTCCGCTAGCTAGCTCAGTGTTAAAGGGCATGTACTTAACGCTTCTTTCGGGTTTAGCATGACTTTTGAAATGTGAATTGTTAATGACGTTGAGAGAACCAAAAGACTATTATTAAATCATGATGATACTCTTCAAGTTACAAATGTGCCCCCACGTTAAAATCATACACATTGTATTGCTCATGGAGACGTTTCACAATACTGCTGAAAGTGGGTTGCAGCCGGCCGAGTGGAAACGTCTCTGCGTGTGTGCGTGTCCTGTGTGGACTGCATTCAAATTGTAAAGAATTTAGCCTATTGAATTTGTTGTCTCCAGAATGCACAAGGCATTGACGGTTTTCTTTTTTACCCTTGTTTATTTTCCTAAATTTACATGGGTGTTTGATTTGATTCCAAAGAAACTACTGCATTTTTTAAATATATGTTTTTTATATTATTTATTTATACATTTTATTTACCTTTTGTATCAGCAGTGATGTGATGCAACATGAAAGGACTAAATTTGAGTTCAACAAATACACTGTTGGTAAAGCAACCTGTTTGGTTTAACAGTCTGCTACAAAAGCATTAAAGTTTAATAAAAGAGATTTGGGAAGAAGAATTCAGGCCGGTGTGGTGAGGCAGGTGCATACCTCACTCTGTGCTGGTGTGAAGTCAATCACAGTGCAGGTAGTTTCGATATTTATCAGTGTTTCCCTGACATTTTGAAGATGGCTTGTAGTCAATAGGACAATAGAGCGACGTACCAGGTATTTTAAAGTTTATCCCTGTCGGGCCCTTTACATTTGAAAATTTTCCTTTTTTAGTTTTTTTCTGTAGTTTTGTGTGTCTGTTCTTTTGAAGTTTTTTCCCGTCTATTCGCCCCGGTACGTGAGCTGGTAGAATGTAAAAAGAAATGGGTATTAAACTAGGGGGCGGAGTAGATTTCTTTCTTTGTGTATCTCATTTTTTAGTGCAGTAGCCTGCTCCCCACTTGTAGTCGACACAGGTTACTTTCCTTTGTTAGGGTTAATACAGGCTTTAGATGTGTGGTTCCTGTGAACTTTATCCCGTGTGTGATTTTTGAATTGTGTAAATCCACTTTCCATTCGAGATTTATTGCTGGTGTGTACTATGTGCAGTTGGACGTTGCCCCTGTCCTTTAATTAACCACAGGAACTGACCCTCGAGGAGAGGTAAAAGTGGACTATGAAATGTGAAACTAAATATTTCTAATTAATGTGATTAATCCACATCACTTTATTTAATCACCTGTGGTGGGTGTAACACAACAGTTAATCCAATGTCTATTAAAACGCTATAATATGCGTCATACAATCTCAAGTGTAGGTTAGTTACCTGTCTGACCTATAAGCAACGGGTATCTTCTGACTCCCTCGGCTCCTCTCCATCCTCCTGCCCCAACGGTTGTCGGGTAAAGTCCTCTGTGGCAGCGGGATGACATGCCGGAGGAAGAGATCTGTGAGCCGGTCCCGGCTACAGCGGTCCCTGGTATTAATGTGTTTCTAATCAAGATAAAAATATTGTTTTAGCTTAAACTGGCCAATATGACAAACAAAGAATAAAACAGAAACCAATGCTTAGAATCAATGACGCTAACTGATAGCCGGGATCCTAACATCCAAGGTATCCTTTCTCCAATAAATCCGCATTAAAAGACCTTTTCTACGTCTCTCTCCAAGAAATAACTAACCTCATTTAACATTAGCTGCATAAAGTCCTGAGACAACAGCTCAGGATGCAGTAAAAGGTCCACATCCGAGTTGCTAACAGCACTCCTTTCTTGCCCCGAGGAACTCGCCATATTTGATGATGACCCACCATGCACCGCGTCAAAACAACCCAGCATGCCTGTCGAAAGAGAATGACGATAGTACATTTTCAAGATTCTCTGTTTTTTTGAAAGAGAAATAGAATTTACTTTATAAATTAATGAATACGTAAATATTATTTGTATTTTTTACTTAGTTGTATTGTATTTATTTATAAAATTTTTTATTCATTCAGCCAAATACATTTCATGTTGCAAAGCACTTCCCAAGTACTGCGCTGTGTTCAGCATATTATTAATCTTTTCTGTTGATGGTTTACCCATCTATATACAAAACTTACAAAAGAAAGAAAACCCCATAAAAATAAAGTATATTCCTTTGCAAAATATAAATCTTGCTTTTTTATCGTTAAACTGTCTATTGAAGTTTAAACATGCTCGAAAGTCTAGGCATAGACTGCTCTCATCATTCATCACCCTCCTGGTTTCATTGATAAGCATAATCTTTTTTTTTTTTAAAGGTTTTTGTTACCCAAATGGAGCAACATATTATTGGTCCAAGCTCAGATCCTTTTTGAACTCTGTGATCGGCTATGCTGTGCATGGGTGATCTATTAATAACGTCAGTCATCAATCAGTTGCATATGACTTAAACTAGCTTAATGTAGTCCCTTGATTGCCAATTTAAATATCGTGTCTTTGTAATAAGATCTAGCACAAAGATCTAACAAGAAGAATACTTTGCTAGGTCCTTTATCTGATTTATCTCTTACCATGAAATAATCTCGTACTGCGTATTAATGTTTTGACATGACAAATTGACAACAATAGAGCCTCTTTGAAATCAATATATTGCAACAAAGAAGAGAAAAGTCTAAAGTAAAAATGTTTCTCATTCCAAGACTTTTTGAAAAAGTTGTGTCTTAATTGGAGCCATGCTTCAGCAATTTCTAGTTTTGTTAATAATGTCCAAATGACCTGTTGCACCAACTGATTTAAGAGCGGCTGTAAAAAAATATAGAGACCCTTCAGTTTGTAAAGGTTTGTCTCAATTAGTCATGTGTCTCCATGGCTAACTCATGTCCTATTGGTTATTTAGAGGAGCAATACGCTGCTTCCAATCAAACCTTGATTTAGCAGTTGTTACAACTGATGGACGTTAGATAAAAAGAGATACATGTTGATATTATTGATCATAGCTGTTGACAGAGCACTGTCTTCAATCTGAACTGAAGTTCACAAATGAAGCTTTCTCAAGAGGAGAACACTTCAAACCTTAACTCAACCAGGAAATGACGTCTGATTTTTTAAATGGATATATGTGGATCTCATCAGGAGGAACTGAGTATATATCTTTTATTAAACGATTTACATGAACACTTTCAATTCATCTTTACAATCCAACAATAGACCGGCAGGCGGTATTCAGATTCATGCAAAATATATTTTTCAAAACCCTGACCCTGAGCTTACGCTGACCCAGTCTGCTAAGCAAAACAAATGCAACCATGGGGAAGTTGCTGCCAAAGTTTTCAGAGGAGAAAAGAAAAGTCAAGTGATTAGGTTAGGGCAGTAACGTGATCTAGCAGCAAACATGAGATCTAAGTTAGGATGGAGAAACATGTTCAGTCTGCAGTGGAAAGGAGTATTGGTTCTATACATAGGCTTATATAGTGCAAAAATGTTATGTTGAAAATTTGCTATCTCTTGAAATTAATTGGATTAAACACATTATTACTTTTGAAAAGAAAAGAGAAATGCCCTTCATTTTAGTTCTTGATTAAATCAGGAGTGCATGTGTGTTTACATTAACGCAACAATTTCCTTTTTACTGAACATTTTCAACCACAAAGTGAATTACATGTTAATTACTTGTAATAACAGAAAATTTCATATTGGGCCTTAAATAAACAGTACTTGTGTTCCCACTGCATTTAAGACATGTCCACTACTAGCAGTGTACACCAAAATAAATGTAATTGACTTTCCCTCCCAATAATGATGACAGTTTATCCCTATTAAAGTTGAAATGACAGTAAATCAATCAATATTTAGCCACCAATTGTAATTTTACAAGCAAATATTGTGAACAGGGGAATCTTCATGACAGTTTTTTCCTTCACTCATGTGATAGTAAAACAAAATCATTCGGATTGTTGTTATGTCAGTCTGGACTTTTTGAATAAGACTGTAGCAAATTGAATAATAATCGACATTACCAAACACATAGCACGAACAGAAATTCTTCCGAGAAAGCTCAATAAATCACCATATATAAAATTTGTGTCTCTGATGCCTAAATTGAGTCGTTGTGACCCCAGTTCCAGAACCTCACCTAATGAATTCAATTATATCAAAAATGAATTAAACTGATTCCTCAGTCCGATGAGGAGGTTGAAGATTAAGTTGGAAACGAAGGTAACTTAATTTAAAATGAAAAAAACCCAACATCAATTTCTTCCTGTTTTGGGCCCAAAAAATTCAACGTGTGATTCTTTTATGCTGCCAGCATTGCTGATGATATGTTTACAAGCTGACAACCTTTACATGAATATCTCAAAATTAAAGTAGTAATAATTCATTTCAGTACTAAAATGCCACACATATTTAAAATACAACACAATTCAGTTGTTTTTTTGGCTTAAATGGGTTTTCGTGCAGACCTCACTGTTGCGACAGGATTGAATTCAATACATAACACTCTTCACTGGGGATTATATCCATACATACATCCATTCATAGTGAATGAATGTGTTCAGTATTCAAGCAACTCTGATTCCATTATGCATCGTTGTCGCATATGTACATTTTAAAAGCAGCTTTTGAAAAAGTGTTTTTCATCTGAACACTCCTGCCTTTCAAAGCAACGTCTTTTAAAAAGTATATTTATTTAATTAGTTACACAATAAAGCCGTAAAAACATCCACAGCTGACTCACTTCATTGTCAGTACACTCAGTTTCCTCTGATGAAAGGTTGTGCTTCAGCACAAAGTTCATTTTGAAAGCTTAGAGACTTTCCTCTGAGAACATCACCGCACACATGATACCACATAGTCACTCCACAGTCTGAAGTAATCGGATTACATTAATGAAACACCTAAGGGCCAACGATGGTGGATATGGCCTCGTCTGAATTGGTACAAACTTCTAGAACCCATAATGGTCATGAAGTTAATCAACCAGTACATCTAATGACAACAAGTCCTTTGTGGATAATGGCCACAGGAGTTTAAATAATATCATTACATGATGCATTTAGTGGCTTATCTCACACAACCAATCTTAGCACATGGACCGTGATGGACATGCACATGGACACCATTTGTAAGTGTCGGAATCTTCCTTTCTCTGATTCTTTTTTTTGATTGTTTTTCCTTCATGAAAATCAAGGTTTCTTCAGTACTAAACTACAAAGCTAATTTGTTTGGTGAACAATTGCATGATTGAAACAATCAAATTAAGTGTTTTCAACTCAAAATGGTCGTCTTTTCATTTAGATAAATTGTGTGGGTTTCGAGCATTATTTTGAGTAATTTAGTGCATTAAATAATGTTAGTAATTACTGCTACTTTATAGTGTAAATCCTGTAAATTCCAATAAAGTGCAAAAATTAGTGAGAAAAACTGATTTAAAAGGTTGTTCTGAGGCTGCCAAGTGATTAGTACATGGATGTTGAACATTCTTTAGATAATAGAGAGAAGTCTCATTCTCCACTCTCAATCTGAACACAATTTCATTATAAGTTGTGGTAACTAAAAAAAAAGGTCTCTGCAAACTGTTGCGCTAATTTCTTTTGTTGGGCCTTGAGAATCATCAATCAATCAATCAATGCGTGCATCTGATCGTCCTTGTTTCACACAGCTGACTGAGTCTCGCTGCACACGTAGATGTTGCTCGGCCTCACCCTCCTGTGGTTCCTTCCCGGCACTCTGGGACACAGTCTGCAGCTCTTGGGAATGAACTCCTGACAGGCCTCCCGGAACTTTCTGATCCTCCAGCAGTAGATGACGGGGTTGAAGACTGTCTTCAGGTAGCTGAGCCACAGAGCGCCGATGCTGACCGGGTAGAAGATGGAGCTGTAGTAAAACCGCCGACTGAACACAGCCAGCAGGCTCACCACTGTGTGCGGCAACCAGCACACAGAGAAGCCCACAAAGAGGATGAGGATGGTGGTGAAGGCTCTGGTCTTAAAGCTCATATCTACCTTGATCTGAGGAGGCCGCTGCAGCCCAGTGATTTTGCTGACCTGATTGAGTGCTGGCAGGCAGGACTGCTCACTTGTGTGATTGTGGATGCGCAGGGTGTTCCGGCGCACTGTGTTGAGGATGCACATGTACGAGTACAGCATGACAGCAAATGGCACAAAGAATACTGCGACCGCCAGCAGCACTGTGTATCCACGGTCTGCCAGGGAATCACTGTAGCCCAACACACATTGTGGCGCCCAGGAGCCACCAATACCCGCTGCCCTTGTCCTCCACCCCACTACAGATGGGAGGGACACACACAGGCTCAGCATCCATGAGCCTGCAATTAGGAGTTTTGCTCTGTGTGGGGTCAACTTGTCCTGCCGCTGCACAATGATGAGGAAGCGATCCAAGCTTATTATGAGGAGTATGGACACCCCCTCCAGGACGAACAGCCAGTACAGCAAGATGGATGCTCGGCAGAAGCCGCTCCCAAAACTCCAATCAGACGTGGCCACAGTGACGGCAGTGAAGGGCATGCAGAGCAGGGAGAGCATTATGTCCGAAAAGGCCAACGTGGCGAGGAGGAGATTGATGGCAGAGCGCATGGCAGGCTTCTGGTAAACAATCAGACACACGATGGCATTGCCAAGGAAACCAATAGTAATCATGAAGATCATTATGGCTGCCAGGGTGACACGTAGAGTGACTGAGATGACCGGAGTCGCTTCTGATGGGAGACTTTCTACGGCTTCCTCTGCTGTGTCCGGCTCCATGAAGTCGCACTCCAGCAGGCTTTCATTGCAGAAAGCCATCGCAGCTCGTCTCGGTGGACATTAGCCCATAACAAGGAACATGTTTGGTTGTTGTTGTGTTACACACATTAAGTTGACTTCAAACAGCTTGTCATCCATGGAAATGTCTGAGATGGAAAGACAAAAATACACTCATTTGAAATTCAAGTACACTCAGTCAAAATAAACTCAAGAGATTTGTAAATGCACCACTCACTTCTGGATGCAACATTTTGGCGGTGACATTTTGGTGTCTCGTCTTGAGTGTGAAACCACAATTTGACCAACTTATCTTAAGTTGTTCGGTAAAACCCCTTCCCATAAGTTTCAAAGAACGCAGGCTGGTGGCTGATGCATGGTCGTGCAAATTTGCATATTAGAGGCCGGGCAGTCCATTTGAAAGGTTGCCAGGGTGGTGAATGCTCATCAGTCATAGGGAACACTGAAAAACTGACCGCACTCTGGTTGTCAAATGTGATGCCCCGGAATCAGGATCAGCAGAGACCGTTTGTATTGATAATTGGCCTGTAAATACCAAAATAATTGAAATAATTAAAAAAGTCATCTAATGCATGATGGACTTTGTGCCTGAAGACGGGTGCTGAGCCTAACTGTTTGAGGAGATCACGGCTGTGGACTGGCCAGCAATGACCCTTGACCCCAAACCCAATTCAAAACTTGTGGGATTTCTTGAGTGGGCGGGTGAGTCAGTGTGAACGTCCTCGGCAGACTCAGATGCCACTCCAGGCAGCTCTGACTGAGAGCGGATGATGTCATCCTCTGGGATGACAGGTTGTGCCAGTCATTGAGGAAGAGGATTACTGCTGTTATCATTGCCAATGGGAGTCACAATAATTACTGATGGGGTCAAATGAAGCAGTTTTGTCAGCGGAGAAATGGAATGTCCTGACCTTCTTGGTGATTATTTTGTCGTTTCTCTTCAAATCAAACGAAGATCATCATTAAAAGGAAACACGGAACAAAAATACTGGTTGCTAACTTAGAAAAGATACTCGCTATGCGGGAACATTTGCTAATCAACACAGTAGCACATTTAACCTTATGCACAATAAAATGCATGTGGACTAATAGCTCGTTATATCCCAGAAAACTCGGTGATATAATGTAATCAGCATTGTCGCCCTTATCACGTCTGCCGCAACAGATCCTTCCTGTTAACAAAATGACTCCAAAACTGTTTCATGGATCAATCTCAATGTTATACCCCCTTAGACCTTTGTGCGATGTTGAACAGGATTGATTTTGGGAAATATTGGTTGCATATTTCCACCACAAGGGGAGGCTCTATTTCCAAAATTTTGATTTAGTCCAAATTTAGTGCATATGTATCAACTCAAGGAAATCTATCTTGTTAATTTTTTAGTTTTTTTGCTCCACTAGTTCATATTTTACTTAGTAGGTGGAACGTCATTACAAAAAACATTATTTTTATAGATGTAATAACAATGTCCTCACTCTTGCTCCGATTTAGTCTAAATTCACCTCATATGGACCGCCTCAAGGGGATCTAACTTATATTTGTCATATTCTACATGTTATTGTTTCGCAAAAGCAATTGGCTCAAATGAATCTACAAAAGGAGATCTATCTTTTATACGTATTATTTCAAAAATGATTTCACTATAATACTATTTTACTCATTGGGAGGATGCTTTTTTGCGGAAAACACAGTTTCTGGTTCGTAGCTTCCCAAACTTAAGTCCAATTGTTTCTAAATGAAGCTCCTATGAATTGAGCTCAGAAAAAATAGTTAACTGTCTTCATCTTCATTGTTAAGTCACTATGGGATCTTATCTTAGAGCATATTGCTGACTTCATTTAAATAATCAGATTGAGTCAATATGGACATTCCGAGATTATCAATGACTCACATTTCATTTGAGGAGTTCAGTCGGTGGAATTGTTTGTACAGAGCAGTGGATTCATTCATTCAAATCTGCTATATTCAATAGTGAGTGTCTAATTATATAAACAACCAGCCTGCAATCAATCAATCCTTGATTATTTCAGATTTAAAACAGTGTGGGGAGGGAAGCAGTCACAGGATGCTGAGCGTGGAATTAACCCGCAGACATGTCACACTGAGAGATTGTCACGGAGGACAGGTGCTCAATGATCGGAATGAGGTTGATGATTAACACCTGAGCGGTAAAAAATCACACGGGCTCATATACAAACACTCACGCCACCTACACACACACACACAAACACACACGCACACACAACATGCATAAATTTTCACACATGATTAATAATATGCACATTCACACAAGTATAAGTACACACCCGCAGTACAGACGCCTTTCTCCCATAGACTTTGCAGAAGCTCATTCCTTGGTGACACCTCAAACTCTGATGCAACCTTGATAAAAAAGAGAGACATCCTCACGCACACACACACACACACAAACACACAAAGGACACGTCTGTTGCTATGGTTTCCAACTCCTGCTCCTACATGTTAGGCAGAGCCAGTAATAACGATGTGTTTAGGTCATTCTGGCATTCAGGTCTCAGATGTGGTCCCAGGTGGACTGGATCTCAGGAGCTGGGAGAAAAGAGAACCAGTTCGGGTTCCTAGTATCCACATTTAATGCCCTGAGAAGTTATTATTCCAAAATTGATGTAATATTTGTGGCACATAAGACAGGTTCATTGGTTTCTTTTCCAAGAGGACACTAATATTTGTCCCTATATATGATGATGAGATATATGATGTCCATAATCAAACCTCAAAAACAAAAGATAGATGATACGGAGATAATCTTAGTTTTTATTAACCTACAGTAACAGGAAGTGGAATAGCACTTTTAGATGCTTTAACTTCACCAAGACTACAAATAACTTCCTGTCTCCATATCTTGATTTAGATCTGCATCAAAATGTAATCACGCATTTCCTACCTCAAGGAGCACCTCTCCTCAAACCTTCAGTCGAATCTGCTAAGAAATTGGAACTGAAGTTTGTTGTTCTCCTAAATAGCAAACAAACACAGATGGAAACATAACCTCTTTGGCAGAAGCTCATATGGAGACAGGATAAGATGAAGGAATAAATCAAAATGATGGCAATTGTGAAGACACCAAGTGGGCAAACAATACAAGCATTTTTATCAGCCATAACATTAATAACCACTGACAGTTGAAGTCAGAATAACATTTATTATCTTGCTGATGTGTCTCTGTTGATGTGTTGGAAGGGAGCAAAATGTAAGAATCAGAAAGACTTTTACATGGGCAAAATTGTGATGGCGACTGGGTCAGAGCAGCTCCAAAGCTGTAGATCTTAATGGGTATTCCCAGTCTCCAGTGGATATTACCTACCAAAGTGGCCTACTGCTGAACCGACAACAGGGTCAGGGTCCTACAAAATATTAGGCAGGTGGTTTTAATGTAATAGCAGATCAATATATATACTGGCATTTCACTGAAGGAATGCAAAACTATTATCAGAATCTAATAAAACAAACAACCTGTGTGCACAACTCATAAAAAACTGTTCGATGTTTGGAAATGTCTGAAATCATAATGTTGTGGTTTTGGACCTTTACCCAGACCCCCCTCCTCTCTGTAATCAATATTATGGTTGCATGAAACAGGAAATAGTCCTTCCAGGTCGCAGTTCTGAGATGAACGCTGCAGTTTTATTTACAACTTTAGAGTTAGGAATTAAACTAGTATAGGGCATAACATATAACTTGCATATAAATGTTTAATATTTATATTTTACCATATTTAGTAAGATTAGGTAGTTATATGTAGAGGAAGTAAATCAGCTAAAGAGAAGGTGTGGATAAAGGCATCTGTCAGCAATAACAATAATGATGTCATGCAGCCTTTATGACAATAGATCTGGTCTATTATGCATCGAAATACCACAAAACAGGAACTTTGTGTACATTTTCCAAGGATTGAGGTGTAATTCTTGTCCGTATAATAATAATGCAGACTTGACCTGCAGGGGGCTCTTAGGGCTGCTTGTTTCCTGTGGTTCTAGTGATGCAATTGATGATTAAACTGATGTCACAACACAAAAAGAAACATTTTATAACCACAAAACATCTGAAACATGGTTATTTGCCTCTCTTCATGTCTTAGTTCTTATGCTACACTTGATGAGAAATGCTTTACATAAATAGCTATTTTTTGTATTCATAGTCAATCTGATAATCCATGGTTTAGCAGATTTTTCACGCATTGATAATAAAGAGTTTTCCCACTCAGCGCCTCCACTGAGTCTGAACAGTGTGTTCCCTCCCCTCCATGCGCGTTTATCTCCCTCACACCTCTCTCCCCGGCTACTCTCTCAACCTGTCAGCGTCACTCAGAGGACAACAAGTCATTATAGGTATCACAGATCAGATAACCAGCAGCGAGACGCGGCTTACAGCATCAAAGCAGCCCGTCTTGAAGCATGAAGCAAACTGCATCAGCTCTACCTTCACCCCTCAGTCCAACCAGGCGTCTGATGCTTCCTCCATCAGCAGTCAGCTCCATGATCGCCTCTTCCCTCCTCGTGCATGTCGAGCTTTTCCTAAAATATCCCACTTTATACATTTCACTGCCGGATCAATCGCCATCGTGATGCTCGCAGACGATGCTGACGCCAGGAGAGCAGGTGGTCACTGATTTAAAGGAGCAATGCAGTGTTTATTCAGATGCTGAGGGGTTTTATTAAGCAGCGTTTTGGTTTATGTTGAACGCGGAATTTTTTTAGCCTGAATCATCATGCTTCTCTTTTATTTGATATTTTTGGAAGAAAGTTCTATATTTTTTATATGCATGGACAATATACATATATATTGTACATATATATATATATATATATATATATATATGTACAATATTATATGTATAATATTGTTTAATATTTATTAATATTTATATAATGTAATAATAATTATAATGGTCATAATAAAAATAATGGTAATGCAATTTTCTCACCATGTTTCGTCTGAACTATTTTTATCATGTATCCAGTTACACAACGTTTTGGAAAACATTTGCAAATTATACATTTTATACATACAGAATTTGCAAAAATGTGATCTGGACTAGTCTGCTAAACGTTTTAGTAACAATTTGAAAAAGAGTTTTGCAAAAATTGCAAAGACTACCAATAGAAACAATGAGAATACGATCAACGTCTTCCCACACTGTAAAAATTTGCATTCTGCATCTATCACTTTGTCCAGCAGACGGCAGCACTATATATTAAGTTGGTCCTCAGTTGTTGAATCCTTGAGACATTTTGGTGTTGATGTTTGCTGAATCCAGCTTCGTACAGTGTAGGAGTCCAGTTTCATTCGGTCAGGCTCATACAGGGAAAAAGTCCAGATTCATTCAGTGAAACAGTTCAGGTTTATACAGTGAAACAGTTCAGGTTTATACAGTGAAACTGTCCAGGTTCATACTGGTACTTCAATTCGACTTCCAGACACACACAACTGACAAATTCAAGTTGTTATTATTATTATCATCATTATTATTATTATTATCATTCATATTATGAATAATAATAATAATAATACATTTAATTTATAATAATACATTTAGTTTTTGTATTTTGGAATCCCTTTTTGAGATAGGATTAGTGTCTTCCTTAAAAGTTGCATTTTGCATGAATCCCTTTCGTCCAGCAGATGACAGCATTGTATATTACATTGGTCCTCAGTTCTTGAACTTTTGTGACGTTTTGGTTTTGATATTTGACTTATTGGTATCTGTTTAGTTTATTTTTGATTGAAATTTATATGAATTTCGCCAACTTTTCAAAGTATCATGTTCTGAATCATAATAACAATTTTAGACAAGTGTTAGGATTTTTGAGAGGAGTTGTATCACACATCAGTAAAGTGAGGGAATCTCTGTGCAAAGTCTACATACTCAGATTTTTAAAAATTGACAAATAAGAATACTTTTGGAATATGTAAGACAACTTGCATTTTCCCAATTTTCACACAGTTACTTTCACATATTTCGCATTCAGCTACAGATTCTTTTCATGGCACGCTTGTTTAAATTGGCATCGTGCCCATGTGTTGAACATGCCCATCAAATGAGTTCCACTCCACTGGTCTGGCACATGCATGCTCGTCACGTTCGGTGGCACCCACATAACAAGTCTGCTAGTGAGAAAATTAATTTCCCTCTCCATTATTCCACAGATGTTTGTTTTAATTTCTTCCTCATAGAGGGACATTGGTACTCTATCATTCACCAAAAAGGCAAACACAGGCAAAGTGATAAATGTACTTTATGAAATCAGAATATTCAAAGGAGAAGTCACATTATTGGCTTTACAGGCAGTCGTCATAGCTCTGGCTGCAAGAAGGAGTTGTGTGTGTTTCAGTTTTCATACTCCGTAATTAGATAATTAACACCAAACTGTGGGAAATAACAATGTGCACCCTATAGCGAATCTTTGCATAAGTAATTCTTTGAATAGGTGCAGGGATATGTCTATTGTAACCAAGCTGTCAGAAACAGTTAGAGTGTATTATCGTGTAATAAGCGCTTTATGTACAGTATTTCTGAGCAAGGCTTTAAGAGCAATTATGAGTAATTACATTAAAGCAGGGCTTACAGGGGAAGGTGAATAACTGCAAACTTCCATTCCTACCTATTCATATTTACTCCAACAACGAGTTATCCTAACTTAAGATTCACATATATGCACAAGCACCGACTACATATTTGACTGTATCACATGCACATGATCCGTTTTTCTGCTGATTCAGGGGTTTTGGGATAAGGATTCTAATATTAATTATTTTTATTTTTATTATTGGTTCAGGCTCAGGTTCCTGTAAAATCATCAGCTTGTACCTTCAGATCCCAGCATTTATATTCAGAGAAGACACCTATAGCGTTGTGTGATAACAAAACCCTTTGAAGGGCTTTTCTATCCAGCAATTCCACCCTTATCTCCGATCTTTACATCGCTTTACTTTGAAGGGATCACATTGCAGTCCTGAAGGCTCAGATTTTGCCTCCATTTTTTTTTTTTCACTATCCGAGATATCCTTCATTTGCTGCTTGGTAGGAATACATCATATGAGCGGGCAGCAAGGACCCAAGATGTTTTGTGCCCCTAATCAGAATTTAATTTGCATGCACCCCAGTGCCAATGCTGTTCTCCAATGTCAATGCATGTAAATCTCACACACCCATGATCACTTCTATTACTTTAATCTGTGTTTCTTACTTCATACGAATCTCATCCTGACATGTTTCAGCCTCCTATGGTTTTTAAAGTCCCTGTGTGGTGTACTGCCCATAAATATGCGGCATATTTAATTATGTGGACTGCAGAGTAAAAAAACAATCCAGTAAACCGTGTATTCACTGTCAAAACATTAACAACCTTGTTTCTTTTTTAGTTGCTTTGGTTCAAGAATATGCAATGTGTGAAAGTGCAGAACAACCACCAAGTATCAATAAACTAGGCCTTGTCGTCCCCCACATCAATGGTATATTCCCCAAAAGCCCCGAATCCCCTTCGTTGTGCAAACAATCCCCCTGATTGAACTACTCAGATTAAATGTGACTCATTTATAATCTCAAACCCTCGACGTAACTTATTCTATTAAGTCAGCAATGTGCTCTGAGATAAGATCCCATAGTGACTCAATAATGAAGATAAATAAATAAATAAATAAATACAGCTAGTTTTTCGTTTTCTTTTTCTTTTTTAGCTTAGTAATAAAACAATACAAATTTCCATGTCAATTCATATGGTTGGGAAGTTACGGACATGATACCGAGTTTTCCAGAAAAAGCTCCCTCTAATGAGTAAAATATGAAATATTATAGTGAATTAATATGCATATATACGAGATGGATCTCACAGTGTAGATTCATAAGAGGTTCATAAGAGACACATTTATACTTTTATACTAAATTGTACAAATGGTTAGGAATTTATGTCCGAAAAACAGTGTTTCTCATTGATCAATAGCGAAAGAAGCTCTCTTTGTCATATGAGAATATTTTCCATGCCATTAGAAGGTTCACCTAGTATTATTTTTTGAATGTACAATGTCTAGACAAGGACAAAACTTCTAAAATAGAATACTTTTATTGAGATATTTTCTCTTCTTATTTATTTTTTCTTATAAAGTATCCAAATATACCATTTTCCTTTCACAATCAAGCTCTCTTGTGGGATACTCTCACCTGCTCTTGGTGGCTCCTGCTGGCTAAGGGGCCCTAAGAAGCAGTGAAGTTGAAGTTATGGTTTAAGGCCCACATTTTTAAGAGAACTCGGTATTAACCATGAGCAGTAGAATATTGTCTGTGTAGGTTAGTAGCTGTAGTAGCTATTAATTTGCATTAATAGTAAATCTGCTTAACGGCATGTCACACCAGAGCAAAAACAAATTAGGACACTAAAAGATTTTCTTTTTAATCATAAGGGTGTCAAAAGATTAGTATCTGTGATATATGAGAAGTTGTTTGAAGCAGAGAAAAACAGTTAACTTTTACCACATCATTCACATTAAGGCTATATGTTAACCCATGTTTGTTTGTTTGTTTGTTTATTCATTAGACTTCCGCAAATATATTTGGATGAAATGTTGTGGAGAGATGGAAATTTCAGTCTATGATCAACTGATACAGCAAGATCAGTTGATCTTGCTGTAACAAGATCAACTGATCTGAAAAAAGAAATAGTCCAATAAAATCAAAAATACCAAGGTATAGACAGTTCATGATGTTTGACCACTGTTTGTAATTGGATCCTGAATCAAGATATTATTCAAACCTGGGAAATCCAAATGTATATTTTGGATAGGTAGGTGGGTGGGCGTCGAGGGGCTGTCCTGTCCTATCAGAACCACATGTCACATGTGGTATGTGTACGATGTTTTGTGATATGTGGGAGTGCTTTTCTTATTACATTTATAATGTTTTGATTGGTCTGATGACCCCCATGTGAATTTTTTTTAAAGTTGATTAAGGGTAAGAAGTAAAAAAGAATGTTCTCTACCCATAAAAAAAAAAAACCCTGTATCCTTCAGTTTATCACATACTGAAAGTGAACATGTTTGGAGATATATGGTTTTCGTTCTGAAAAGTAAAAACACGTTTCACACAAACGGTAGTGGTGTAAAAGCACGAAGTAGGATACATGTAAATTTTCAAGCAAAGCATAAATGCATTTACTTAGTAAATGTATTCAGATACTGCACAGTAATAACCCTTCAACTGCTCATGAGTACACCCCTTTCTTCTGTCAGAGACCAGAATCTTGATGGTTATTGGTTCAGATTGTATTCTATTGTGTTTTTGGTTTAGTTTATTTATTTGACATTGACTTTCAGTAAAATTGGTTCTGCAACATTTAACTATTCACAAACTCCAAACGCACTGCCTTTATTTTTACATCATAATGCTAATTTTCAAAACCTGTCCAATGGAGGCTCTTAAAAGCTATCGCTAGAAATAAATAAAATACAATAACATCGAAAGTACAATAATTATCAATCTAATATAATTACAAAATAAGAAAGTTATATCAGAACCCTTATTCCTGCTTCAGCCATAATTTAACACAATTCTTAAAAACGTTGAAGTTGTGTAACACTTTCAGCTCGGTGGGTAAACGGTTCCAAAATCTGACACCAATTACAAAGAAATTTGTCCAAATGAAATTTTGCGCATTGGAATACAACAGTTATCTTTTTCAGTGGCCCGCGTGATGACTCGACAAGATCTTGATGTCTGGCCACAAATTCATCAATGGCGTTGGTGGAGGTCTGCACTCTCTGAGCACTTTTAAGTTCTGACAAGGTTTTATCCATTAGCATTGGAATTTCTCATTATTGATTCACTTGCTTTAAATTAAAAAAAAAAGTCCAAAAATTGTGACGCCAATATTTCACTCAAGGCTTTGTAGTGTCTAAGGTGTCTCTTGTTTAGATACTGGCATCATAAGCAGGTGCGGAACCATAAAGAAGTCCTCCTCATGTGTTCCTGTCCGACTTTAGCCTGGTAAATGAATGTTGAGTAATAATGGCTGAATAGTCTGACGTGTGGAGACCAGTTCAAACCATCCATTCATACGGACGGACTGCTATTTTTAAACCACAAGGTCAGACTTTTTCTTTTCCTTCCTTGAAAACCCTTCTAAAGTTGGCAGAAGAAACACACACGCATTGAGAGATACACACCTTACACACTTCCTGGCATATTTGTGTGTGTGCTGGAATGTGTGCTTTAACAGTAAAATGTATTTTATATTGGCTATGAACACATGGTACTCATTAACTAAAATAAATTCCCCTAATGTCAATTAAAGAGTGATATGGTGAGAAATGTTGTATTTATTGACAACGTACAAACTTAGGGTAAGAAATAGAGACAAATTTATTCAAACTAGAACATAAAGTATAATATTTACACATTCGCATCAAAACACTTTTTATTCATCTTTTTATTCAACTTATTTTATTCATCAGCGTTCTCTCTGGTTTGTCTGCAAACATGATCCCAGCAGACGTTTGTGCTCCCTTCACTATAAGCGCTTCTTCTCCTCGAACTTATATGGTTTTCCTGAGTATGAAAGGGATCATTGAAACATCGGCACATGCACGAGTGTGTTAGTGGACTATGGTGCGCCGTGTTTGCGTGGATCAGACACAGAGAGAAGAAATACTTGTTTTTCAGAGGCAGCCTCCTCTGCTTCCTGCCAACTCGCTGCCAAACACATCATCTGTGGCAAAAGCTCGACTGCCTGGTGTCACTCCATCTCGCCGTCACCTTGGAAACCGCTGCACAGGGGAACAGCCGGCTGGGATAGCCGACCTCATCAGGCTTTGCTCCACAGAGCTGCAGCTTTGAAAACATATGTGGCTGCAATGATTTTCAATATATCAACACCAACATGTGGAAAGAAACTCCAAGAACAGACCTAGACAGACTTTCTATTGTTTAAAGTTAGCATTACTCAGAGAAGTTATCATTGGGATATTGTGTTGACTAGTAAACATTTTATTTTGATTAATCTTTTAATTATTTCCAAACTCCGTTCTTCACTCACCTTATTGATGCTGAAAAGCTGGTCCACGCGTTCGTCTCCTCCCGACTGGATTACTGTAACGCACTTCTCATCGGGATCCCTGATAAAAGTCTTCAAAGACTTCAGTATGTTCAAAACA
>VRLP01000304.1:0-257062 GCA_009660295.1 Lophius piscatorius
ACACCAAATGTATCGTATTCCACCTGCACTATTCTCCCATCTTTCTTCGATCAACAACGTAAACTTCTGACTATGTAAGCATTGCTGCTGACTTTGCAAAAAATAGCTGTAAAATGTATCTTCCTCTTACTGTACATCATTGATAGAAGGGCAGTTCAGTTTATGTACCCTTATACCTAAAACTGTTTTTGCCCGGTCTGTACAGCCTGGTTTTCTAACGTTGAGCTTAGATCTTTGTGACAGCACGGAAAAGTTATTTCTTAAAATGGCCACATGAATGCCTAATCAAGGAGGAACAGACCATATTACATTAAATAATTTAAGCATCGGATTTATTTTCCTAATTGTAATCGACCATTAACTTAAATCAGAAAAATTAGTATGAACTGATGTTAGAATCAAACGCAGACAAAGTTTATGACTCAGCCTTAGTAATCATTTTAAAAAAGTGTTATTCCCTGACTTCTTGATAGGGAGGACAGGGCTGGAATGTAGGCCAGTAAAATGGCCTTGATGGTATAAGACAACATTTTGAACCCACAGGCTTCAGACAGATGGTGCTTCAATAATAAATATTTGGGGGAAGGCTCCTTTAAATTGGATGACAGTGTAATCTCTGCAGCTATTCTAAACCATTTGAGTGTGCCTTTCTCATCACAGTAGCTTAAATCACTCTTAACTTATGATTTTGTTGAAATTGATTATCCCCTCACTTGACTCCGAACTCACACTACCTCATGTGAAGTCAGACACACAACCAAATATGCACATGCAAACAAGTCTAAAAATACTGTGTGTGTGCACCCACTCATGGCAGGAGACTGGGAGCAGAATCAGAGGTGGAACTGTACTAATAAGTAGGAGGATTTCTGTTGATTCTGACTTATTTAAGTAAACAGTTGGAGACCGAAAATATTTTTTTAACATCAAAAGGATGTGAAACATAACATAGACTCTATAACGAAAAAATATGAAATGTAACCTCCTTATTTATGATTTTTCAAGTCTGTTTTAAAGCAATACTAACATGCATGTAGACAGGTTTATCTTTTTGTATTCATATTTCATGTCCATACTAGCCTGAGCTCCAATTGTTTGTGAGGGGGATGAAAGGCCGGTCATCATTATCCCCACAAATTTATTCCAAAAAGGGTTCGCTAGAGTTCGGCCAAAAAAACATGGTCTAATGTAACAGTGATATATACTGTATATTGACATTTCAATGTCCAGAACGATTCCAAAACAATCTGTTAATGGTACACCAATCAGTCACAACATTAGAACTGATAACTAGTTCTAATGTTTTGGCTGATCTGTGTACATCAACAGTTTCTAAATAGACAGTTTTTGGCTGAGCTAAGATACAATAAATTCTTCCAAACTATGAGACATCACAACGTTACAGTACCATGAATGATTAAAGTATAATAAACTACCGCCAGCCATAACATTAGAACCGGTAACTGTTATGAATGTTGTAGTTGATTGGTGTATGTACACTATTAACAGCTGAATACTGTCCAATGAGAGACTTGGAAATTTATGAAACTATCCCTCAAAGCTGCAACAATAAATGTTGGGGCAGTTGGGGCAGCACAGCAGTTAGTCAACATCCATCCATTTTCTACAAATGTTGATTGTTAACATAGGCTGGATCCTATCCCAGCTGACATTAGGCAAAGCATACACCCTGGACAGTTCCCCAGTTCAACACCGGGTCAACACAGAAGGACGAAGAGCCATTCACACCTCTGGGCTTGTTACACTCACTAATTCACCGACATTGTGTGTTTTTGGGCTGTAGGAGGAAGCCTGAGCATCCTGAGAGAATCCACAAAGACACCGAAGTCAGTGTTTCCTGTCATATAAGGTTGATATAGTAAGTATTTTAGCAGGTAATTGCTTATTTAAAAAGGGGTGTTAATCTCTCCCTTATAAAATGGTTAAATCCAAATAGATTTACATTACATGGCCCACGATACAACTCAGGAATGGTACATTTTAATACAGAGTTATTCATACAAAAGGACATGATATGATTTGATTCAATGTCATTTAATACTATTCATAACATTTGTTTAATGTAGACATTAATCATTATAAGCAAAAGTAAGCCAAATCCATAAAAGTGTCATTACTTTCAAATATAAATGAACAAAACTGTTGACATTGGGAACATAAAATGAGGTCTGCCTCACACACTCATTGCCATGTGCTTCACTTAGTGGGAAATTCAATGTGATAAAACGAAAATGAAAGCCTTTTACTTCAATACACTGACATTAATGAACTTAGCAAAGCCCCTGCAGCTCTAAACAAGAGTAAACAACAGTTATATTACATTTGAACCAGTGGCACCGTTAAGAGCCAATAAAACCAGAAAAGGAGATAATACTATTAGACACTGGTCAAAGATATGACAGCACTTCAGACAAGTCATGTGACTCAATAGAGGTAAGTTAACACAACAGTAACATATGTGCAACATTTCACTGAGAACGGGATGCACTAAGGTGGAAACTATAAGCAGATACCGACGCAAGACATGACTCCTTTACTCCCTGCCTGCAGAGATGTGGTGCAGCGTCACGTCAAATAGGAATCACATGTAAGATCAGTGATCATGATCTGCATTTGACAATTAATTGTTAACTTCATTATTTACGGTCATAAACAACTTTGGTACGCATCTCTCAATGAACCATATCAGATACCAAGTAGTCGGCATATTTATCACGTCATGAAAACCTTAAAAACGGGCTATGGACCCCGTTATTACCTCAGACCTAGCCAAGTCCTAGTCCCACCATGTAGTGTCATCAGGTGACTGTTCAGATTTTTTTGTGGCACTTTATCACTAAATGACAAAACTCACAAATGGTCAAACCTTTCAAATTCCCTTCCATGTTATAGAATCCAAGATTCTCCCACACACTGGTGAATTTCTTTAAAGTTGCACTGTAACCGGAGCATTTCCTTGCAAAGTTGATATACCAAAGCTTTTGAACAACAACATTTTTGATTTAGCAAAGACACTACACTTCACAAAAAGACAAAGGTCTCCTGTGAGACTGAGACTTCTGTCAGCTGGTCATGGGACATTCATGGGGCAGTACGACAGATCATGAGGGCACTCAGTTAGATGTGCTCACATCTTTCATGTCATGAAAAACTTCTGATTTGTATCACTGAATCTTTGCAACCGTATAATTTAAACACCCAGTTTAATCAACATACTGGAGACCACCTGATGTATAACTACTCTTTTTCAGGTTTGAGTGAGGGAAACTTATTTTTTCATATTCAATAAATCCTCTACTATGTTCATCAGCAAGAATGGTTCAGGGAACATAATACCTTTGTTATTGCTTGATACACCTGGAATACAACAGCAGTGAAGGTGGACATAAAATAAGCTGATAAATAAGCTTCAAAAAGTCTAGCGGAACTGCAGAATCAGGTGATATATCTCTATCACATTATTCTCCAGGGGGTGGAGCCCATCCCAGTTGACATTGGGTGGAAGACGAGATAAAACTTGGACAAGTCACCAATTCATCATAGGGACGACAACCATTCATGCTCTCAATAACACCTACTAGCTCAACTATATTACATGTTTCTGGACTTTGGGAGGAAACCAGAGTACCTGGAGAGAACCCACAACATCACAAGGAGAATATTCAAACCACACAGGCCCCAGAGGTGGGTCTGAACCTGAAACATCTTCCTGTGAGGCAACTGTGCTTCCCACTGCAACACCATGTGACCTTTTGAGTAGGAAACCTTTTTTATTATCTTTTTAAACATTCACATTTACAGTTTTAGTGTGACACTGTACTGTACAAAAACAACTTTTACTTCCTCTAGATCATGGGTTTCAAACTCAGTCACAGACTGGGCATAAATTAAAGATGGAGACCACATCGAGGGCCAAACAGGACTCAAATTGGCCATGTTTAATCTGAGGTATTATGACAATTTTATTTATTTATTCTAGGGGAATCTTTACAAACCAATGGAATAGAAAATACTCAAATTACAGATTCAATTCAAAAGAGGTCAGAAGAACTCATTTTTATCATCTGTTTCAACATTTGCAAATTTTGAATCAAGGGCCATAAGAAGGCTAAAAATAGTTTTTTTCCTGTATGATAGGAGAAATTTCATTCTCCTATCTTTGGTTGTGACTTTTGAGAGATCTTGTTCACTTTGAAGTGTGATACACACACACTTAGCCTCACACGGATGGATGGGGCCCAGTCCTATATCCCCCATCCACTTGGTGGCAGGGATAAAAACCCAGTGATTATTAATTTCCTCTCTGCCTCTGATTCTTTGCAGCCACATTGCTCTGGAAGTATTGAGGCAAACGTTCAATCATTGTTAAAAAAAAAAGAAAAGCGCTCCCCTATAATTTCTTGCTGCTGGACCTATTTATAGTCTTACAACAGCCAAATGACCTTTTAAACCTTTTCACATGCTTGCCGTTTTTCCTCCCACTCACCTTACAATGTTTACTTACATGCAAGAGTATTCAGATAAAGCAGCAAGGCGGCTTGCGTTTACGCCGCATGCCCTACCCGGCTTCTTATAGCGGTGAGCTCTAGCATATTTAACAAAATTGCATTCAGAGCTATATTAAGTGACGGGCAAAAAGGGAAACGGGGAAAGAGATTCAAAGAGGGAAAGACTGAACAGTGAACCAAAGCTTTGATCGCATGCAAATACCACACACACACAAGGGATAAAGGTGTTTGTGCGGGGAAAACAAAGACTCTCGTTGTAGCCAGACTTCTGTGAATTACATAAAACGGAGAAACGGTTATCATTTGTTCATGTGCAAGGGTAAACATTTGATTTAACGCCACAGAATTACTGTCTGCTGTGGAGTTGACCTCCACTCATGGTTGTGTTGTGTTGGTCAGTCTGACTCAAACCAGTGGATGCCAGCACCCTTCTCATCCCAGCTGTCCATCACGAGTCCCACAGCACCCTTTCAGATGGCTCTTGGGTCCTTGTGGCAGGGAATGAAAGGCAAACCAAGAGCTAATATAGGTCTGCAACAACAACAGAGCCCGTAACCACCCTGCCGCCCCTCACACCCTCTGGCGTCTTTGAAGAAGATATTTATATACGATTAGTTTGGTGTCGGGCCGAGGGATTGGCTGTTTTATCTCACTGATCAGTCATGTGTTACCACGCACAGAGTGAGCTGTGCTGACAAAGTGACAGAGTGAGGGCTGAGAGGGCTTCTGCTGCCCAAGTCCAGAGCAAACAATAGAGGGTAAGGCCTCGCCACTTCACTGACTGTGGGACACAGGGAGGGCTAAATGCTGTGAGACTCTAATTAAGATGTTGAGTGATCTGATTTCAGATTTCAGCTGAGCCTCTCACAAGAGAGGAATTACAGCCTCATAATCTTTATGCAACATCAGATACTCAAAATGTCTCTCAAGTTCTTCATGGGAGATGGGTAAAAATAATTTCAGTACCGGCTTCAACATCTGCAAGGACTGAAGGTCTGCTTTAATGAAATACTTCAGCATTTTGAGAAACGGATGGAAAGATTGATCATTTCCTTCCCTTTAATATTGATTATATAAATAAAGGATACAGCCTAAAGCCAGTTAGCTAACTTGGCATTTGTCCCCCCCCTTTCTAATTCCGTTCAGGTGCTCTGGTGATCGCCCCTGAGGTTCACCTGGCCTGAAGAAGTGGTAAAGAGGTCCTGTTCCAACAGGGTGAGGAGGGTTCAGTTTAGTTCAGTGGTTTAGTCTTATTATAGTAACGTTTGTTTAATTTCTTGTTTGCTTATCTTTGATAATAAATCCCATGGTTTTGGTATTTTCAAGTGACTTACTGGGGTTGATTTGGGTCAGTGCTGGAGTATTATTAACCCCGTAGGGCCACTTAAGTGTCGGGCCTAAAGAGCTCAATTTCTTGGACTTCATCTTCTCCGATTACAAAAAAATGTCCACATATGAGAATATAAAACATTTTTCGGTCTCCGTCTAACCTGCCTGGTTTTTTTTGTTCTCTTTTTCAATTTCTTCTGGATACATTCTCAATTGTTGAGGGAGAAGGTAGAATCTGTTGCTTTTATGCAGCAAACATTCAGAATGAAAAGACTTCACATTCATTGTACTTCAGAAATTACATTTTATCTCAATTGCATATTGAGATAGTGATTTTATCATTATGAATTGCCATGATCAGTAGTGAAAATAAGATTTCACCATTGGAGAGAGTCAGGCAGCGCAATCCATCTGTGATCAACCTTTATATTAAGCTCAGCTTCCTTGTTGTAGCACCATATTTACTGTGTGAAGGTAAGACTGGTATCGCTCTGCCATTCACATTTTAAAACAATGTTCGACTTAAATTTCCACCTTGCACTCGTAGAGGTTTGTTTGGTGTGGACTTCTAGTGCTGTGAGTTTCATCCGTTCCCACAGCCACAGCTGTTCTCAAAGCCCAAGTATGGATTTTATAAGTGAAATACACCCACATGAAAGACTTTGTGTCAACCAGTCAATATTACTCGGCAGGGTTCTTTTCAGGGACTGAATATGAGAATTTGGTTGGAAAAACAGATCAATCCAAACCAACAAGTTTGGGATTTGGAACACAACTTTAAATATCTTATCTCTTCCTCTCCCAATGTGTTACCATGGCTGATTTTGAATGTCTTCCTTCTTCCATTTGTGTTCTTCTTCTTGCCTTGTAATTGGTCCAAAACCATCCTAAAAGTATGCTCTCATTCCATGTTTCAGTTTGGTCCAGACCAGCACCACCTCTTTGTCAGGCCAAAGTCCTGCTTTTTGATCCAGACCTAAGTCCATGGAGGTTTTACACCAGCAACCGCATCCTTAACACTGGCGCTTTTTCTGGTCAAATGTTATCCAGAATCCTGACTTTCCATTCATCTCCGTTTGATCTAGTTTCAGAAAGATATATTTGGCTCTTTAGTTGCAAAATTCTCCATTAATCAAATCAAATGGTTTTCTGTATCCCATTTTACAGATTTTTAGTTCAAGAGCTTACTGCCGCTGTACAAAAAAATGCTGACATGGGCGATAATACCAAATGAATAAAGATGTGGGCTGTCAAACCAAAACAATGAGCTAAAATAGACTAAACCTGCATGGGTACATATTCAATGTATTATTAAAACATAATCCTATTCTACTATATAACAAAAGGAACATTAGTTTTAAATTTAAAGTCATACACTGTAAGACATTGTAGCATAGTCTACGTATATATGCTCCATTTAATTTATGATCAAAATCCTTCTGGAGTCTCCCATGGTTCATTAGGTCTCCATTAAATTTAGACTATGATGAAGTACATGTTGTCTGCACCTTACATCTCAAACTCCATCTTTACCTTAAACACAGAAATGAAGGGATTAATAATTGATATCACCTGCTGCACAAGCCACTACATAGGCCAAATCAATATTTATGAATCCTAAATTAAACCTTAATTTTAGCATGCATGAATTAAAAACATAGTGGACAGAATTTCACCACCTAATAGGGAAGGACACAGATTGTACTATATGGGTAAAGAGTGAGAAATGTCAAATTTTTGGACAAAAGCCTTATATTATGTCTTGCTTTTGCAGCAAGGCTTTTGATCAGTTGCTCTAAATGGAAGTGATGTGATAAAATCCTCAAACACAGGAGAGTCACGCCTCAGGTGGTCAATAGTAATAATCGACAGATCCCTGCTGGCCTTCATTTCCTCCGTGCATTCATCCAACCCAGACACCCACCCACAAGACCACCTACAGCAGAGGATAAAGGTGAGAGCAGGACATTAAAGTCCATAGAGACCACAGGAGATTACAATCCCACCTGAGTCCAGTTCAGTAACTGCACTTTACTGTGCGGACACAATCAACGACGACCAAATCATAAAGTGATGTATCCATGAGTTTGAAAGCTTATCTGATCCAAAAAGCTACACAGAGGTTTTAAAGGCCCTTTCACCATTCAACGGTCCTTTAGACCATTAGATTCCTTTGACAAAGCACACAGGGTTGGTCCTCACTGGGGAACGCTACAATCTAGACGTGAACCGTTAAGGATTTTTATGTAGTCTGACCGGCTGATAATGCTTTTGGCAAGTTCTTTTTTCTTCTTGAAAGTTTTCAGACATACATGCATACATTCAGCAGGCTCCTGGCTGTCTCTGCGCTCTCGCCATCTTTAACGGCTCTGTCAAGTTTATCTTCTTGAAACTTGCTGTGTTCCTTTGGGTTGATAGATTTTGAAATGTCTCATTAAGTTTGTTGCCCCGAACGTTTTTAGGATTGTTTCTCCACATCTTAGTTTGGACTTACTATTGAGACGAATGGCGAGCTTTGTATTTTCCACATTCACTATGAAATATTAAAAGGGTGAGATGGTGGGGGACGGCTGTAGCTCAGAAGCTAGAGAGGCCATCTGCCAGTCGGAAGATAGCCGGTTAAAGCCCTAACAAGTCTACATGTCCTAGGGTCCTTGAGCAAGACCCTGAAACCCTAGGTCCACAGGAGCGTAAAAGGGGCCGCCCACTGCTCAAACAGGGATGGGTCAAATGCAGAGAAATAATTTCACTATGTTGTACTGTGTGTGGCTGTATGTGATAATAAAGGATAAATTACATTATTATGTTTGAAGCCATACTAGCTCAAACAGTGTATGTGTGTGCACAATGTGAACCATCGTGCGGCGCAAGCGGTTAACCGGCATGGAACCGGCCATACTAAGACTGATCGGCCGATAACTGATTGTGTTATTTAAAAAAAGCATCCTGGCGCGGGCCGATTGGTCGGATCGCACCTCTTGTATAATCAGCATTCATTCCCAGGTCGTCCGGCTCTGAGGTAATATTGAGTATTCACTAGCTCCATTTCTGATGGGTATCGGTGGAAACAAGGCACCTGGGTGGACAAGCTAATATTCACAAAATTCTCCAGCTCTAAAACTGAGATGTGGAAGTTTTAATGTTAAACCTTAGCTTTCCTTTCGATATATTGTCTTTAAAAATCTAAAGCCCTGCAGGTGTCATTCTGATTTGTGTTAAATGTTTGTTTAAACTCAAAAACTCATACGTGTTGCTAAGCCATATAGATTGAGGCAGCAGTTAAAGCCTTCCGGTGCAGCAGTGTGTTGGTTGTGAGACCTTTATTTTACCGAGTGGAGTGGGATGTAGTTGTCTGTTCGGCACGTTCGGGAATCACAGGGATGATTAATGGCGTGCAGTGATTTGTACATGTAATTTCACTCTTGCTTTACTTGCCTGCTGTGCATTATCGTGCTAATGTGACACTTTATTGATCCCTGTAGGGAAATTCACTTTTCACAGCAAGCTCTAAGAGCAGGGTTAGGAATGGGAGCACAGCCCTGTAGGCAGTCAGAATTCAGAGTCCTTGTGAATGATGTTTGCTGACACAGGAGCTTAAAGTCATGTCTTGTTGAGTTTGTGCACATTTCTGGTAATGCGTATTGATTATTGATATTAATTTATGCATGCTTTTCTACTGAAATCAACATGTCACAGTTGGGCTGCATGATTATGGACAAAATTATATTCCCCATTATTTTAATCAATACTGAGGTCATGAATATTTATCATGGTTATTGACTAAATTAAGTGTCAGGCTCATTTTTTGTACTTTAAAATGGGTCAGAGTTCATAACAAGGCATAGAGGGCAGGTAACGCCACTCTGGAAGAATAATTGCTCGAGAGGATCATACCATGTTTGTGTTTATCACCTTTCACCAAATGGAATGTCAATGCGTTAGTGATTTCAGGCTGTCTTTGTGAGGTGGTTGCTGTGTTGCTTTACGCCGCAGACACAACTCTAATGCACAAGCCATATGATTTCTTCTTGGTCAAGCTCCTTGCCTACTGCCCCTCCAGACATTTAATGTTCATTTGGACCATCTGCTATTTGTTGTACATTATTGACAGTCTTTTAACCTCTATGTTACTATTCTGGACTGTATCCAGGACATTTGTGTACAGACAGCGTGGTTCAGGGAACAGCTGTGATTAGTCTGGCAGTGGTTTAGGGAGCACTTGTTTTGCTTTGCGACGGACCATTCTACGAGCAGAAACCCACCTGAAACATCAACATCGATGTTGCATTTCATGCAAAGCGACGACAGATTCCCTGTGATTAATATACAACCCCAAACACAAATGGAGATAAATATTAACATGATGACCCATACAATTAAACCACTATTGCTGAAAATTTTTTACTAATCAGCACCGAATAAACACATGCTCACTGAGAAGATGGAGAGAAACAGTAATTTGATAGGTGGACTGTAATCAACAGACCGTAATCAACAGAGGACTGTAATCAACGTGGATTATATCAAAGTATAAAAAAGGATTGGATGGCTCCTACACCCTGACATGACAGATTAGGTGAGAGAGGCTTTTAAGGCCTCTCCAGGGTCTTCTTAGGAATGCATTATAAACTGGGCTTCTGTGGTGGGATTAGATGGACACCAGTTGCCCCCCTGAGACAGATCGTGTGGTGCCTAATGTGTAATTGTCAAAGACAAATGAAAGAGATTTATTTTCTACAATCCTCTTGAGCTACTTTACATTTCACTTGGATAACTAGATAAATTAGAAGCAGGTGTCTGTGTGGCACCAGACTTGCCAAGAGGCATTTTCTCTGAGGTGGAGGCACAGAAAAAACAAGTAAATAAGAGAAGAGCGTTTGCATAACTTTCAGTCTGCTTATGGGTCATTTAAAGTAGATTCGATTTATAGTTACTTAACTAATGATTATCTTGTTTTCTGAATTTATTATTTGATATCTATAATATCACAAAATATAAAACAAGCAATGCATTTTTATTTTTTTATATCAAATTTTTTAAGGCAATGTTCTTAAATTTAAGGTTTTGTCCAAATCTACATTCTTGGTTTACAAGTAAAAGACACCAAAAGAAAGAAAATGTAAACAATCAATCACCTATTAACCTGGCATCTGTCTATTCACCAGAAACATAATTCATTTTACATAAGGTTTTCACACCTTATTCGTCATCATCTGTATAGATCATGAAAAAACAGTCGTTCCTCTAAATTACTGGTTCTGTGTTGACAGTTGTTGGAGTTAAGGCTTTAATTCTGCCACAGTCGAATAGAGCTTTAATTAGTTTGGATGGATGAGGCCTCTCATGGTTGTGAAAGTTGTGTTTGTTGTAGAGAAGATGACTACGGATGTATCAACAAAACAAAATGAATAAACAAAATGCTTAAATGCACATAAAAAAGCAAAACATTTATGTGCATCATTCGACATTAGCGGTGCAGTGAGGTGTTTGAGGATATGTGTCACTCAGACTCAATTAAGGGTAGACATACTGTGATTTTATAGACACATTTGTGCCGTGACTGATTGGTGCCCTTTAACCTCAACAGCCTGACACCCACTCTCCCCAGTCATGTCTGTGCAGCAGCCTCACAGATAAACGAACACTATTTCTTAGGTCAGGTGGCCAAGCTGCCTCTCTAAGGTTTAATCTTATTATCAGCCCAAGCTGGCTTTAGCAGTGAGGGAGACAAGATAAACAAAAGTGGTCACTATAGCATGACCACTGTCTTCTGACATGGACAACAAGCAGCATTATAATAGACAGCTGGGATCAGAAATAAAGTCAAAAGAGTCGGGTTTGTTATTTTGTCTCTAATATAACTATCTAGCTTAGTCACGGCTGTAAATATAATATCATTATTGTTATCATATTCATTGAAGTGTTTTTATTATAGGATTTTACCGTTTTCCCTGAAAGAATGGCTTTCAGCCTGAATGTGGTGTGGGAGTTTTGCCAAACCAGCGTACGGAGACCTTTGCACCCATTTAAGCAGACCTGAGAGGGGAGTTCGTTGGAGAACATCTAGAGGCTGGCTCTTTTATCCATAGGGACTCAGCTGGGCTCAGTCCAATGAGGCTCCATGGTGCCGGTTACACCACAGTTTCCGTTTAGCCCTAGTTTAAAAGGCAATTTAGAAGACAGTGTTCTGGGAAGAGAGGTTTACTCCTGAGGGCAAAAAATCCTTCATCCAGACCTTCAGCTTAACAAATTAGGTGCAAGTGTTTGTATACAGCTGATGAGCTAACAAAATCTCACAACATTGAACAAACATTCAACGAAACCCTCAATAAGACAGCAAAGAGTTAAAAAAAACAAAAAATAAACCTGTTTTTGTTCCAATATTCATTTTGAATAAGCTATTAGTATTCATCTTAAAACTTTTTTTCAGTTGATATATATCCACACCGGATAAAATCTGCTTAAACTTCAAACTATCAAAAGGTACAACGATTTAAAAACATATTTTGGTAAATGTGATCATAAATTTAGTTGAAGTTAAGTGAACTAGACAAAATTGAGAATCAACTGAGAATCACCTATTTTTATGGAAACAAGAAAAAATAAACTTTGTACACATGTCAACGTGTATCACGAGACACCATGGTTAAAATATGTTTGTGAAGATAGTGAATTCAATAGCGAGATTCCAGTTCCAGACTAAAAATGATGGTGGCCAGATTGGTGAGCTATTATTTTTTATGTTGCGGGTTAAGAAGAAATGGAGCTTTTGAGCAGAAGTTTAAACAGTCCAGTCTACCTAAATCACTCAACCATGACATGATAACCACAGACAGGTGTAGTCAGAATAACGTTGATTATATGGGCAATCATAAGGACCTGAAAATGCCCATTTTATGGTGCTACAGAACTGAGTCAGAATATCCCCAAAACCGCAAGTTTTGTTGTGTGTTCCCAATCTCTACAGGCTAAGACCTGCCAAAGTGGATAACTGGTGAGTTTGTATAATGTTCCCAGTTTATCACAATGTTCACAGGTCACAAGGTGATAAACAGAACAGTTGAAAAATTAGTATTATTGTAACTACAGATGCACCAATAGTCTCAGTATCGCCGATTCTGTTACAAGCTAAGCCGAACACACACCAAACATGAGCTACTATGGCTACAAAATTTCAGTGGGCTCGAAATATTTTCCCTGAATAAGCTGCGAAGGGACATGCCTGGACATGTTGGGGACAACGTTTTTCAAAATGAATCACCCGAAGAACATAACAGGTTTAAAGAAGCCAACGTTGGGAAAGTGGTTTAAGCTAACCAGAGCACAGAGCCAGCTATGACCGCGCTGGACGCATGTATGTATGCTGTATGGTTTTGAAACTTTCAAGAGAAAAAACAAAAACACAATAGGTCAGTCAGGTTATAAAAATCGTTGATAAGAATCGGTCAAGAAACTTACAATCGGTGCACCTCTCATAATGACAAGTAAAGTAAAAAGTATGACGCAATGATGCTGCAGTCAAAAATTCAAAGTAAAGTAAATGCAAATCAAAGGGCCCAGACAGTTACGACACCAGAAATTCTATCTCTTCCAAGTCACACCTAACTTGTGGGTCATAGGTGCTGACGACGTTCATCATCCCACCTCCAATTTCAAGCTTCATACTCATCAGTCAGACCGACGCTCTCTTCCCTTCCAGAAAACTCTTCACATACTCCTGTTTCAAGATCATTCCTACCCAATTTATCCTCCCATTCACACAAACAGTTTGTACACTCCTCAGATGCTTCCAACCTTGCTGCCTTTCCACCCGGTGTCGTGGACACACTATATATCTACCTTCTTTCTCCCCATATCAGCTAGCTCCCTACCTTTCTCTGTCATCATGGCAACATTTAAAGTTCCTACTCTCACCTCCACATTTCTTGCCGTCTCCGTGCACGTTTCCCCCTCTCAAGGTTTTTTTTCTCCTAAAGGTGGTGTCGAAGATGTTGGATTTTTATTGGGAGTAATCGAGCCGAACTAATAGGAACGAGAGCATCAGAGTGACGGCCCAGGCTAGACGTCTTGGAAAAAAAGTAAGAGGCCAGATTAAGATGGTTTGGACACGTGATGGTGGTCATATTGGTATAAGGATGCTGGAGTTTCTTGCTGCCTGACAAGAAAAAAATATGAAGACCAAAGAGAATGATTCTGGATGTTTTGAGAGAGGACATGCAGTTAGTGTGAAGGAGGTAGATGCAGAGGGCAAGATGGAAAGAGATGATCTGCTGCGGTGACCCCAAACACCATAACTACTACTAATAAAATAACCTCTCAAGCCAATCCAGCAAAGTTGTGCCAAATGGTGCGATTAGTAGCAGTAAATGTCTATTATATGAAGAATAATGGTCACTTTCTACAGTTTATACTAGATTATTAGATAACGTGTCCACCTGTGTTTTCTAAGAAAACAAGGCTGAATCCTTGACAATGGGTCGAAAAGACTAACTGCCACTGAGAATAAGACACACACAGACAACGGCTCTGTTAACATGACAACGGCTTATATATAAAAGAGGAAAAGGTATTACGCTTTTCTTTTTTTTTTTTAAGTCCCATGTTGTAAATCAGTTTCAGTCTTCAAAACAATTGTTGAGCATGACGTTTACGTCTTGAATAAGTTGCTGCAGTTTTCAAGATGCAAATATGCATGTCGCTATGACAATATTTGTTGAGAAAATTATCTCAAGATAACAGTATTTGGGTAAATAATTGCCGCCATGACTCTCTTTGCATCCATACATGGCTAAAGGAAGTGGTTTTGAAACTTTTCTGGCTTGACCCCACTCAGAAAACAGAGAAATACCCACACCCCCAATATTGTAATCAGTAATTAGCAATTCTAGGCGGAAGTGACAAACAAAAAAATCCCCTCAATCATAAAAGCACTAACAAACTCTTTAAATAATCGTATCTATTCAACTTGAGCCGGGCTCACATCACAGGGGAATCGGGAAGGTTTCACATGGATTCAACCCTCCTGATAATTGAGGAGGAAAATTGGTCTGGACTTTAAGTTGGTCCAGTTGTTTGAAATGATCTGGTAGTGTCAGTACGTGTTTCCAGGCAACCGTACACATTTTAGCCGTTGAGGCTAAGTTTAACCATTACACTCCTTTTGACTTATATTAAACCAACAGTCCAGAGTTTAATGCATCTTCCTAACATTTCTTCATCCATGCTAATTTCTATTTTAGTGTTTTCTCACTGCCAAGTAGGTCGGTCACTATGGCAATCTTCTTGATCATTTTAAGTTAACGTAACAGCGGAGGTGGTACATTCAAAGCTCCCTTGGGCACGCAAATGTTCATGAAATCCTGTCGAGTGTCTGACGAAACGTAATCTGTGAATATTCCGGTTATGTCATAAAACCAAGTTCCGCAATCGGTGAGGATTCAGAAACTCTCTCCCACAGCCCATCTGCAGTGGTTCTACTCCCCACTAAGAGGGACAGGAACCAATATGAGAACTAACTGATGGTCTCGCCACATGTTCTGATGTGTGCATTTAGACAACCATGACAGTTAGGCTTGATGAGCACTATTGGAATATTATAGAAAAAACATATACAAGCAAAAATTGAACAGCCGCCTCCAAGAATGCTTTATTTAGACAAACAATGTTATGACTGCATCGTTACATGCTCATTCCCAATTCCCCATTTCTGTCTTCAAATAGGCTGAACATTCTACGGCCGACAGCAAGAGCGGCATTCCGGACTCAATCTTTCCTCACACACATCACCTGTTTCCTAATTAAATGTATTTTAATAGCAGATTTGATTCCACAGAAAGTTTAAGACTTATTTTATGCATTTTTGATGTCTGAGCTTGCATGGCAGAGGTGTCATGGTTACCGGGTTTATCAGGTCTGAGCAGCTTTCTTAGAAGCAGCTGTATGTCACCAGATCGATTTAGAGGACCAACCAACCTCTAGCCAGGAAATAGAAATGAGAAAATTATGTCATTGAAAAAACAAAAAGGAAGCCCTCAGAGTAGGACTCATTCTATAGATTCTAATATAAATGTGTGACTGCCTCCTGCTTATTTGCAGATAGATCGGAGAGTGCTTCACAACGCTTTTGCATAATTTTAAATACAACTTCAGCTTAACTATTTTCAGCGTAACTAAATGATAATAGAAAACTATTTTTCGACACACTTGCGACACCAACACTTTCAGATTGGGTATATTTTCAGGATAAAAAAAACATTTTGTCACCCAATTACCGTCTGTCTGCAAATTGTCTATTTTGAGAAAGCATGCTGGAAACATTGTGCCAAATAAGAACAGTGCTGAGAAAGCTTCGGGCTCTGCTTGTGATATAATGACACCCATTTACACATGGAAGTCTGCCTGCATATTCAATGTACCTGTGTTTTTATGTTTGAGCCTCCATATTAGAGGCATACGTTCAGCAATTGGGGTTGCATTGAGTCCAGTCTACACACATCAAATGGGATGCCGAAAAACCGGACGGTAAGTCATAAAACCCTTGAGGTTGTTACCTTGCTTCGCCAATCTGCCCGTATTCTTAGGTGCGTTTTGGTTTACTTTTACAACCATGGAGGGAGATTCTCCACTGTCTCAATTGCAGCCTCTGTAGGGACCTAGACACCTGTGGGGGGAACATAGCTCACAGGTGTACCTCAGCAGTAAGCCCACAAATTCAGTGAGGCTAAAGACAGTTGTGTTTGTTCATCAAAAAAAGGCTTTGTTGTTTTTGACTATACAGACAAACCACATCCAGACAACTTGTCTAGAACCGCCCCAGTATCACCCGGCAAGAAGCATCATTAATCCTCATGAATCATAATTGCACTTACATCGTTTTAGCCAACAGTGAAGCTAACAAGAACTCCATCTAGGTAGAAATCAATTTCAGCTCAGTTTTTTCCAGTCTTGACCAAATCACCTTGAAATCCTTTGAGGGAACAGCAGGAACTTCTATGAGTAGGAGAAACCCTTCAAGCAGCTTTGAGCATCTACAAAAGTCTCACAACAGAACAGTTCAGGCCCAAGGGCGAAAAGAAGGAAGACATCAATATATCAAACTAAATTATTGACATATTGTCTGTTTAGACTGAAAGCCGATGTATTTGATAGATATATATTCACCCAACCCGGTAGATGCTTATTCTGCTTAAACAGCTTGAATCTTGACTTATGTATTTTGGGAAATCTCTGATCCTGGCTGTAAATGGAAGTTAAAGTAATAAAAAATAATAATCATTAAATCACAGTTCCATATCGAAAAACATTGTTTGATGCAAATCCCTTTTCATTTGAAATCTTGACCAGCAGCAGTGCAGCATGCAAGAAAACGTTTGTGGCGCAGGAACTGTATGCGATATAGATCTGTTCCTCAGTGACTGGAAAAGTGAGATACATTTTTCCTGCATTTGCTGGTGCACAAGGACTAATGTTATAATACGTCTCTCTCCTGGACTGACTGATGCCGAGGAGAAATTTATCTTATCAAACCTCTCCCGGTCATCCTAATGACATCTGGAGAGGCTTTCACACGGTGCCTCACTTCTAGTGATGGTGAGGTCATTACTCGGCCTGGCTTCCATTCTCAGTCATCTCAATTATAGCCAATTATTCCAGGTTTTGACAGATCCCAGAGATTATTAAAAAAAACTGTTTGGGTGTATTCTGCTTGCGAGGTTGTTTCTATTTTGAGTCTCAGCACCCCAAGGTATTAATTCTAATAGCAATTGCCTCGCCACAAAAGAAAGCAAACAATGAAAGTTTGATCCACATATTAAATTGATTACAGTTGCGACAAAGAGTGAGGCTGGAAAATGACATTTTTATGGATCAAAAGCCATGGCTGGATTTGATGTAATATATAACAAGTTGAGAAGAAGAGGAAAGAAACTTGAAATTTTTATCTCACATATAATAAACAAAGGTTTAATTGACACCAGGGCTGCAGTAATTGATTATTTTACTGGTATTCTATCGACTATTCTGGATATTTATCGAGTAATCGAATAAGAAATATTGCATACTCTGCAATTTAAAAAAAAATTTATTAATCACATTTGGTTTGTTCAGAAGTAATGGTAATACACAAAACAGAAAAATACAATAGGTCTATTGAACGCGCCACACAACACTGAATAGTAGTAGTCCATAGTAGTCCAGATTTAAACGAAGCCTCAAGGCAAATAATTTGCCTCGATTGTTTTTATTAATTGAGTTACTTGAATTATTCGTGGGACCCTAATTGACACAATTGTGGTGCATTGTTTTAAAGTTTCATGCATTAATGGCCAAAACACTGGAAACAAGAATCGGTTATATATTACCTCACTTACGGCCTGTTTACGGGCTCTTACTGTTAGAAGGGGTGCAATAGGTCGCAACATTTTTCATTAAAGGATCAAATAATCTTTTTGGCATGAAAATGAAGAGAAAAAAACTGGGGAGTCAAATATACATTTGCTTTCCATTCATTACTTACAGAACATATTGATCTCTTAAAGCATGGAACTGTTGCTCATGGTCTTAAACAACAACATTTTAGATGCGCAATATTCAAAACAAACTGTTGAAATTAATATTCAATGGGGATCTCCAAGAAGCCTGCGCACATTATCCAGCGTTGAAACAAATTAATTGTGCGAGAGATGTTTCTTCTCATCTTGAGTTCAAACAAAGAAAGAATGTCTGGCGATGTCGGTGATCATTTTGAAAAACTTCAGCCTTGGAGAGGGACACTTCCTCCTTTCATTCAGAATAAAAAAGGTTACAAATTTCACCACATTTTGACTTAAGAGATTTACAAGTGTGCAGATAGTGGTGAAACATTCTGCTCTGTAAGCTGATGTTGCATTGAGAGGTCAGCGGCGATCTTCCCAGAGGCCGTGCATGTGAATGAGCACACATCTGAGTTGTGAAATTTGATTTCTTTTCTAAGCTTATAAGTGTGTGCTTTCTTCTTAAGTCAATTAGGTCGGGTTCTCCTTGGAGGATATAATGTTTTTATGGAATGAAATATATTTATTTACGATGCAATTTTAGAGATTATGAGTTCCTTGCACTTTGTATTAAAAATCTGTCATGCACATGTAATGTAGATTGTCCTGATTTTTTTTATCTTAACCATAAATATATGGGAGACAGAGGTGTTCAAATTAAATGTATTTGAACATTGATATGTGCAGAAAATTTAACTCCGAGCCAGAAGTGTCATCTTCATGGTGTTGAAGGAGGAATTTGAAAATGTATGTCCAAGAGCACCAATGGCCGCCGCCTACTTGAAAAAATGTGTGATGACTTGAGAGATCATACACATCATAAACCCCTATCCTCATTATTGGTGAATGTTCAAATGGGCCTTAAAATGTAAATATAAGTTAGTACTAAGGAAAGTCCTCAGTCAGGGAAAATTAAAGGACAAGGCATCACGTGAGAGAGAGAGAGTAACATTTACAGACACACAGTGCAATTCAGTTTTAATCTACAGGAGGAATTGCTGCAGCCTTTGCACTTGGGTTGCCTCACCACCACAGGCATGACCTGAGGGAACTTCTTTAGTCTCACATAATAGCCCCTGCAGGCCTGGTTACACCTCAAACCAGATGACAGCATTAATCCGGCCACAACAATCCTCCCCTCCATCTGTTGAGACGATCGAGCGACAGGAGAAAGGAGCAGGGATCCCTCCCAGTCCTCAATGAATACTAATCTCTGGCCCAGACGAAACCATCCTGCATCAAAACATACCAATTCAGTCCTTTTTACACACGCACCACAATCACCAGCTTTGCAGAGCTATCATCTACCATTTTAAAACTAACCCATCACAAATACAGCACGGCAGAAATCCCATCCTGCTTCAGGCGTCCAAAAAAAGTCCTATCTTCTATATTCTTGGTGCATCTTAGTTCAAAATCCAGACCCGTTTCTACCTGCACCAGGGAGTCAGAACAGATATAGAGCATTTTTTTTTTCAATCTGATGATTTTCAGAATAAATTTGATGGATTTCAGAATTATTTTTCATCAAGCCGTGAGCAGATACATGCACAAGATTTTATTTTGTCTTTAAACGCCTCTTGGCAAATCAAATGTCATTGAAGTTGACAGTTAATGGCTTTACATTGTGTGTGTGTGTGTGTGTGTGTGTGTGTGTACCTGCCGTCTGAAAATCACACATTTGGCTTCAACCAAGAGCAAGATCTCATTTAAAGAGGGAGCACATCATTAGTGCGAGACGTTTTCCCAAGATGCACCTGGTCAAAATCGTCATGACCCTCGCCTACGCCTGTGATTTAAATGACACATTCCTGTGAGATGCATCATTTATGGGCAGTGATCAGCAGGGGTACGGGTGGTTAGCAGCAGTGCAAAATGCCTCATTTGGATGTTTCTTCTTCTTTTATTCAAATGAGTTGAATGTACCGGGCGCTGCGAAGACTAAAAGATGAAAGAGCAACACGACTGAAATGTATCCACGACTCTGTGTTAACAGACAAGCTTTATTTGAGTAAGCCACTACCAGAATGTAGATTAAAAGATAGATTTAGTCATCCAAATAAAATAAAGAACAAAGCTAACATCTATGGTTTCTTTATGATCCATGCTGAGAATGTGTCCACACATTATTTCGATGCATTTTAATGGCAGCACTGAGCTTTATTTCCTTCAAAAACACCAAACCATTGATGGGTGCTAGGAGACAGCGATACCTGAGCTGTGTCCTGCATTTTGGTTTTCGTTGCATTCGGAAAAACCCCATGATTTCACTGACAAATGTTCTTTGAAATTGAGGCAAACTTCAGTGCTTTTGTGGCAATCTCGGGATATCATTTGCAAGCATGAGGAGTTGATGTTATTTCCACACTGGCATGGACGATTTGCAAAGGACATTCACAAACGGGTCATGGATCAGTTCATCAGTACTTTCTGGATCATTTGTACGGAAATAACCCTCAGATGTGACTGCACACCAGTTGGGACACAGCCACATATGTGCCGAGTACACAGACTGTGACAAGTCTACATCTCTATAGTCTTACATCTTGTGATATTTCCCATAAATCTGATGAGAGGAGCTCGTTCTCATTTTCTATCTGCATACTCACTATCAACGCATAGTATAAAAGCAGTACGTAGTTTATTCCTTTTTTAGAAAGGATGTGTGAAATAATTCAAGCTGTGTTCTGGTCCTGTTAACTTGTGTCTTAATATTTGATCCTTACACTTGATATGTCCTGACTCCGTCAACAACTTGATTTGCTTTTGATTTAATCAAATCAATATGACTTGAGCTTTCCTTAAAGATATTCCTCACTTGAAAGGGCCTGATGTTGAGTGTTATTGGAGTTTATTGGACTGTTGAAGTGTGCTGCAGACAGCAAGTTACTAACGTGGTAGTGAAAGGTACCTGACATCAAAGTGGAGCACTCGGCAAGAACGATGCTCTTTAATTGGCGACTATATGTGCCGTTTTTTAACGTCTGATGTTCATTTAATGAACGTCATCTAAAATGTGCATTGCTAGATTTGACTTCTATCACCATTATAAAAGTAAAGAAAAACACAATATGCCGACTGCAAAAAAACTATTTGAAACTGTGAGCATGTTTAATATGAATATAAATTGCTCTCTTCAATAACATTGATGGGGAAGAGTTAAGACAGCTGAATGCTAAAGTCAATAATGTGTCGGTTGTTCACACAAACCCACTTCCATCAAAATGAACTCGGCACACGCAGATTGATCTGCCTTAAAGTCACATAAAAGCTCGGAATCCATACCTGCCAGCCTCCGCTACTGTGACTGTCACTGAACATGAACATAAAATCCTTCCTCTTTGTGAGCTCAGCCAATTAATTTGACCCAGATTAACAAGACAGAATAGCAGCGCCGACTCTTCCTGCCGTTAATCAGCAGGCGTCTTGGTTGTGTGTGGTGGTGGAACAGAGTGGACTGTGGTTAATTAGACCCCCTAGTTGAACACCCACACTGAGGAACATGTCAGCGTTACAAATGTTACCGTTCACGTGACAATTCACCGGTTTGCGTTAGAGAAGATAAAGTGAGCTCCATAAAGGGACTCTGGGGATCTACAGCATCAAAGTGTTTTCTCATCAGCAGATCCAGCAGAACAATGAGGTCTAATGTGTTCTAGTTCGAAGTTTTTCAGCATGTTAGCCAGCAGGGAACGAGGAAAATGACATACTTTCTCCAGGAAATCAATTCTAAACTCCTATACTTCACCAATTTAATGACTTTGCGGCATAAGGCACCCTAAACCAGAACACATTTGTCTGGAACTACAGGGGACTGGATGACCGAGGGAAGAAAAAAAACAACACACTGGGTAAAAAACCATTATGACTCGGTCTCATGTAATTGTATCATACAAAAACTACTGTTGATGAAAATCAAGACTTAAAATAAGCAAGTAGGTACAAAAATGAAAACATATAGAAAAAATAAATGAATAAAAATTCCAACATGAAAAAATAATGCAGGAACCTGTGGAACGATTAGTAATCAGCAGAACTATCTCCTGTTCTTGGGTTTACTTGGCCCCTTGTCTGTTAATCAACTTGCATTTAGTGATGCCATCTGTCAGCAGTGTTATCCAACGCCAGCAGTTCTTATCAGAAACTGATTTAATAGTAGTAGTAATATTAAAAATAATAATACTAATAAAAAGAAAAAAACATTTGTATAGCACTTCTCAAAACAAAGTTACATAGTGCTTTACATGATAAAATAAGGAATTAAAACACAGCGACAATGACAAATAACAAGAACCAATAAAGACCAACTGGGAAATTAGATTTACCAAAAAGCTCTCCTGAAAAGATTTCTTTTAAGATACATTTCAAAAGATGATACTGAGTTCCAGAGCTGAGTGACCCTGACTAAAAACGTGACCCTGACTGAAAGCTGAAATTTATTCTAGTTTTTTTTTTTTTGAGAAGCTTACACAAAGTAACATAAAGCAAGTGATCTGGATGAAACTTTAATCTTACTTGTGTTGGCTATCTTTTGAAAGAATGAAGTTATGACTGGTGCACCCACTGCTCTGCAGAGAAGAGCACAGGTAGCCACGCTAATGCTAATGCTAATGAAATTCTAGATAAGCAGGGGTAACAGATAGACACAATTTGGGAAATAAAAACTGAATGAAGTGAAGAGAGTGAATTGTGCATTATTACATTTCATGGCCACTGTGTTGGCCAACAGATAACCAAGTTCTTCCCTCTAAGGCCATCATAGTAACCATGGCAGATGTACAAAACAAAGAGGAGCGCTGACACCTAAGAAAGCTTAGAAGATGTTATGGCTGGGTGATTATAACATCAAATCACAATCATGATCACTTCAAACTATTTATTTTTTACTTAAATTACACTGACTGCAAAGTTTTGTGAAGCGGTTACTGAAAATATCCTGAACTACTAAAAGTTGTGATGCATTTGACACTAAAAGAGTTTGTCTCTTCTCTTCTATGGGGTTCCAAGCAGAAACATATTCATCAAAGCGTACGCGATTATTTCTGAGATGTGGTCATTAAGATGCTAATAATATTAATTCAGAAAACCAGGCCCTTTTTTAGGGGAGTAAAACACACTTCCATAACTTAGCATATTTGTGTCATTGCTGAATTCTGTCTGTGTTATCGACAAAAATCAAGTAAGAAATTAGTTGTCCGTATCCTAATGTAGTTGTTGACTACAGAATGCACAAAGCATTAAGTGTTTGTTTGTTTACACTTGTTTATTTCTCTTAACCTACACGGATGTTTGATTTGATTCCAGAGAAACTGCTGTACATATTTTTTTTTATATATATATATATAATTATATTTTTTACATATTTTTTAAATATTATTTATACATTTTATTGTGACGCAATATGAAAGTACTAAATTCACGTTCAGCAAATACACTACTACAAATCAATTCTTAATTCCTAATCTCTTTATTGTTAGTTATAGTTTTATTGTTAGTTTGCTTGTGTTAGCTCAAAAAACCTCCTCTGCAGAAGTAAAGACAGGAAGATGCCGCCCCCATTTTGAATTTATTAAACCAAACTAGTAAGGTTTTACCCAGTTCTCAGACTACATCCCATCTACACAGACGGAGCTTAATTCATTTTTGACTTATTCTCTTCATAAATATCTCCCAGACCTCTAGATGTCTAAGACTTTATTACCGTACTGGAGTTGCTGCTGAGACTCCAGCCTGAGGGGGTTTATGCTCTGATAGTTTATTGTCATGCAGCAACCTGCTGGGAATGCAATTTGTTTCAACGCTGGACCCTGACCCACTAATTTCTTGTTTAGTTAATCATGCTAAACATAATCAGACTTATCCAAAGCTCTGAGTTATTCTGTGAAAAGGGAAATAGCTGGCTCACAAACATCAGCTTACACTAGAGCCAGCACGGTTCCTGTATCATGAGACCAGCCGCCACTAAACGCCATCAGTTGAGGACATGACAGATTTTGATATCTGAGGCCACAATGAAAAGAATCTTTAACAAGAGCTCGCTATCGCAACTCTGCATCAAGACCGCCGGGAACCGAGTCACGTTTTCACTGTCCTCAGGCCAGTGAATGTGTCCACATCAATCTGATGTGGACACATTCCATGGATTAACTAGAATATACTGTGTTGCTATCAGTCGTTACACACCTTTAACAACGTATCTTGTTCAGCATTTGTCTGAGGTAATCAAATAAAAACGGGTATAATGAGCAGCCACGTGTTGACAGATTTATTTCAGCATTTAGTAGTACATTAGCTACGGGTCTCCTTCCTAGTAAAGGGAATGCAACGCTTCGTTTCATCAGTACCGCCTTCTTTACCGATGTGAAGACAAGCAGGAAACACATTCTTCTGCTGCAGCTTCTTGATTTGCCATGCAGGATTTTCTAAAAGGGCTTAGCGGCTTTCAGAATTATGAAAGCAAATCATGCAAATTAAGAAATCCATATAATCATCAGGACAGGAAGCTGCTGAAGTTGCTTGCCAATGAGTCCATTCATCTTTTTCATTCCATTTAAGAGCTCCAGAAAAATCAATCGATAAATGATGTCATGTTAAGCTGCAGTGGTTTCCATGCAAGAGGCCATAAAGTCAACACAGGTATTTTAACCCCAGGTGTCTTACAGGATTACAAACATAGGAATTTTATAATTGCAGTTATTTGAAAAGATCTCCTTTTACAACGCTGGCCCTCAGTGGAGACAGGAGTGTGAACCAAACAATTACTGATGTCAAATACAGCACGCTGTAAAAATTTCCACAATGGGTAGAGGAACAAGACTTGAGACAGACGAGCCTCAAGAGAATCTTATAGTACAGCTAGAATGATGGAGAATTCGCGTTGATAAAAAACAGAAAAATTATATGACTCAAAAAAATTATATGACTCAAAATACGTTGAGGTTTTTCCTCTCAGCAAGAAGGTAAGGTGTTCGAATCCACCTCTGCCGGCCTTTCTGAGGGGAAAGTGTGGGTTCGTATCTGTGTGGGTTCTCTCCGGCTTCCTCCCACCGTCCAAAAACAGGCGATATAGGTGAATTGGTGACATTAAGATTGCCCACAGGAGTGGATGTGAGGGTGAGTGGTTGTCTGTCTCTATGTGTCAGCCCTGTGATGAACTGGCGACTCGTCCTGGTGTACCCCGCCTCTCCCTCAATGTCAGCTGGGATAGGCAACAGCCCAGGTGTCCTGAACAGGATAAATGGTTACGGATAATAAATGAATGTATGTTAAGGGCAAAATGGCGGTGCAGTGGCTGTCACAGGTGCCTCAGCGTAAGAAGGTTCTGGGCTCAAATGCACCTCTCTGTGTTGAGTTTGCATGCTTTGCTGTTTGCATGGGTTCTCCTTGAGTACCTTCTCCTTGGGCTTCCTCCCCAAAACAGGCAATATAGGTGAGGTGGTGACTCTAAATTGCCTATAGGTGTGAGTGTGACCAGTTTTCTGTCTCCCTGTGATGAACTCGCGGCTTGTCCAGGGTGTACCCTTCCTCTCTCCAAATGACAGCTGTGATAGGCTCCAGCCTCCCAGCAACTGTTACAGAAAATGGATGGATATCTTGTCCATGTATTTGGATTGTCTGAGTCTTATGTGAATTAATATCTTCCAAATATAAAAAAATCTGTAGTCTGGCACCAAATGAATGAGACATGAAAAAAGCTCTCTTTATATCCAAACAAAAAAGTTTCAGAAAAGATATGCATTTTTAGTTTAATTTGGGACAAGATATATGTATTTTGCGTCTCAATTACTTGTAATTTAATGTATTTACGATGTCAATGAGTTCAAAAAAAAAGAAAGAAAGAACAACCAGTAATAGATTTTCTACCTGTAAGACAATAATGTTATTCATGCTTTAATGTCTTGTCCAGAATTTTTAAAATGACATCCTGCTCTTCCAGGAGTGACTCATATGCTTTTACACTATTTTTAACCCCTTTGAGGAACAATGAACATCAAAATGAATTAAAAAAAAACAGTTGACATACTTGTAATTTCAGAGCATTCAACCATGCAACAACGTCATGGCTTCTTGAAGAGTGCTCTGCTGTGTAGAAACACAAGCCGTGACCAGCAAAAGTTCATATTTTATGAATTGCTTAGTCCTGCATTTGAATTCAAAAGTTTGCGGACTGAAAGGCAGGGAGGGAGGTTTAACAGACGCACCTCACCTATCTGAGCAGGTTTGTAGCTGCTCTGCATGACAGTCATAATAATCTGAGTCACATATTTGCATTTATACTTTAGGATTCAAATTAAGTCCTATACAGAACCTCCTACACGCCACATTAGTTTTCACTAGCAGAGAAAATATGTTGCTTTTGACTTTCTAACGTGTTGTAAAGTGGACTTTGGGGAGAGGAAATGTCATGAATGTAGTCACGTGTAGTCTTATATATTTCTGAAGCTGCCACTTCCAGCTTTCTGCCATTCATGTCAATTAATTAGCTCACCTTGGAAGATCCACGTTAACACCAGTATGGCTTCGAGTCTCGATTTGATCTCCATGGCGCAACATCCACTGTCTGCTCAAAGTTGACCGAGGCGCGTCTCTCTCATCAAATTCTGCTTAATTGTCGTCAGGTAGTAATTAACGGAAAGCAGCGATGGAGCGTCTGCGAGCAAACCTTTTGCATCCCGCCAGTAAACCGCGAGCGGCTCGCTCGCCTTCACTTCTTAAAGCTCGGGGCATAAACCGAATCCAGGTTCGCGCTCCTTCTCCATGTAATTCTCCTGCCCTGAGTGGGAGTCGCTCCTTCTGTGCAGCTCAGGACTCGAGCCGATTTACCTGGCTGAGCCGCTCAGTGTCGCCCCCTGGCGGAAAAACCTCAACACCACCTCCTTCATGAACAAGCAGGGAAGCGTCAGACTCACAGCAGCTCACGTGCCCATAAGCACGAGGGCACGGACTGGATATGAGCACTACAACCATTGTCTCTTTGACTTTTTTGTCTTGGTGAAAGATTGTAAACTAACAAGGACGTTTTCTCCAAATAAAGAGATAATTAGATCGTTCTCATGATAAAACAATCAACCGTTGTTTATTAAGAAAACAAAAGATAGAGTGATTTTCTAGGTGTTAATCAGAGATCGGGAGATCTAGAGCAAACGCACTGCAACTCAAGAAAACACCCAAATAGATAATGCACAAGCAAATAAAAAAATGCATCTTCATCAAGATGACACAACACACGAACGCTGCAAAACAACACATTAAGAAGAACGATCTGTAAAAGACACAAGACAAGGGAAGCGTTTACGAAGGATACTTCAAAGTGGTGCACCTCTGGATGCGCTTCTTAAATGCTTCATTTAGTGAATAAAACAGAGGTAATACACAAAATGTCAGGATATTTTGATAAGCCGCGGTAGCTTTGCTTAACTTTTGGGTCATGTGACTTATTTTTTATGTCTGGATGCTTCATATATGAGCTGATCTACATTTTATATTTAAAAGGGAACATTCCCTTCCTGTCTGATCCATTGAGACAAATAGTTTTCTCTCGGAGTCATAAAATGTTGTTTACAAAATAATTCATAGGTGTTTGTGAATTACAGTCTATGTTTTCCCTGTGGCGCTCCTGTGTGTCTGCAGGGAGCCTGTTTCTCCCCTGCAGCAGACAACATTGAACACAACATTTTCAGGGTTCTGATAAATTGCTCTTTAATTTACTTAAACCTGCATGATTTCATTGTCTACCTATGGGCAGCTGAAACAGCATGTAGAAAACAACACTGACCTTTTGAATGCATGGTGGAAAACACATCTGTCAGATACAAATCAATAATGGCATTCATTTGAAGTCCTGCTTGTGTAAGTAAGATTTATTTTGTTCAGTATTATTCTTAATCCGTCTTTTGGTTTCTGCACTGGAAAAATATCTGTCTCCTAACTCTGGTTGTCTGCAGTTTGTTACTGAGAAAGATTTTTCACCTTGAGGTTTTGAGAGTTGTTTTCTTTCTTTTTTTGGCCTAGAATAATAGTTTTTTGCTACTGCATGGTGAGAGCAGCGGCAGTAATATACTCATTTTACTGATAATATAAAGAAAAGTACTATATGTTGTTCTAACGTCAAAGAAACACAGCTTTACATAAAATACAAGCTAAACATCACTGACTGCTCCTTGCAAACCATCTATCATCATCTATCAACATGAGGAAAGAGTCAGGATTGAGGTATGAAAGCTCAATCCAAGTAAAGAGATCTTTTAAGGAAAGAAAAGTTGTTTATTACCTACATTGATTAAAGAAAAAGCCACTGTAGCTGATCTATTCAGCTACAGTGTATAACAAGTTTGACGTTAGCTCTGTTTCAGGCTAAAAATGATCAGATACGGTATAAATGTTTCCTTACTGTCAAATAACACGAGATAACTAAAGTTCTTTTCAGGGTTAAGCATTAAGGAATATAAATGTTTCCCTATTGGCAAATAACGTTGGATAATTCTAACTCTGTTAGAAATTAAGCATAAAGTCAGTTTACTGACAACTAAGTTTAGCTAATGTTAACTCTTTTAGAGCTAAACATTATCATTCATATAAGTTACTTTACGTTAGCTAACCTTAGCACTGTTCAGGCTTAAGTATTTTCTCATTTAAATCTTCTACTTCTAGTGAGTAACATTAGCTAACGATTGCTTTTGATGAAGTTAAGCCCGATCAAACATAAAATTTACTTTAGCAACAACTATTATTATTTGACATGAGCGCTCTTAGAGTTTAAGGATTATCAAATAAAAATGTTATCCTACTGACAACAACCATTAGCTAACATTTCCTCTGTTACAGGTCAAACGTGATCAAATACAAATATTACCCTACTGACAGCCAACATATATTAGTTAGCTAAATTCAACTAATCTTTAGCTTTGGATGTGATTTAGCATTATCACAATGTGACCCAGCTTACAAATAACATTAGCCGACATTAGCTCTGTTGGAGGCTAAGCATCAACTCTAAATGTTATCCAAATTACAAATATTAGTTAATACTTTGGCTAAAGTAAGATATCAAGTACATTTTCTCTCATCCTGCAGTTCTATAGGAAAATAAAATAGTTACAAACCAGTGAAATGATGAATGGTTAGTAGGCTTGAAACATGTGCTAGCTGTTTGTCATTGGGTACAGATGTGTGGTATGACTAATACAATAAACACATATTAAGAATGTCTATATCTTGGGCCGTATAATGGCGGGGTCAATGATGTTCGTAGAGCATATTCTAGAGGACATTTCATACATGCAGCAGGCGTTCTGTAAAGCTTTATTTTGTATGTGTAGCAATCTCACTGGGTGAGAGTGAACCAAACAATGAAAAGTCCGTTAATAATCCTTTGTGGGTTTGTTGCTATATGACAGCTGGTTCACAATTGATCTACATTATTACGAAAGTTAGTAGTTAAAAACCTCCAAATTCCTTCAATTTCCTGTTAATCACTGATACTGTGACCACTCTGGACAAAAGAATTGGAAATGCTGGTGCTGACATTGAATTCAACAAATCCTAGTATAATTAAAATACTAAAAAAGCTCAAAAATGCAACTGTAAAAAAAAATAAAACTTGACTCCATTAGATGTAATACCAACTCAATCATCATGTATTAGCTGATCTATTATGAAGTCTAATTCAGAGAGGAGCCCAGTGTCACAGAGCGGCGTCTCACAGGAACACACTTAGCAGCCACACACACATGAGAGCAGGCGCTGCAGTCAGATTTTACATTGTAATGTGTGGTGGAGTCCTGCCTCAGCTCGCAATAAATGGGTTGTCAGGTGAAATATTAATGCAGGTGAGTCGGTTTGATTTATTTTTAATGTAATATAATGGATTTATTACACGATATTAAGCCACACATGTTTTTTTCGTGATTATTTCATTTGAGACTAATAATCGCCTTCGGAAACACCAACCTTCAGTCAGACTCAGAAACAAAGATTTGAGGATTGTTTGTTTGTTTTTGTTGTTTTAGTTCATACCTGTGTTAATAGAGCTATTGTGTGACTGGCTGTTATTTTGCTCCTGATTTATTCATATCGCTCTCATATTGAAGGAGCTCTAGTCTCCGTTCCTCTCCTATTAATGTCAGATCAGATCTGAGTAAGTTTGTAGAGAAAAACAAATATGACTCAGGCCGACAAACTATATTTTATAATAATGCTTAGTACAGTTAATATTTTTCATTACATAAAAATATGGGTAAAAAGTAATAATAACAGAGGGGTAAAAGAATGAAAGCAAAATAAAATACTGATAAAGAGGAAATTATACATACATAAAAACATACTATTTGCAATTAAACTGTAGTAGATTAGAGTTTAAGGGATCTTGAGGAACTAAAGATATTAGATTAGATATTAGATCATAGCAGAGTGCCCCCTAGAATTTTTCAAAAGACTCTCACCATTGGACTTATTTTGACTTAGAAGAATGACACTTGGCACAATTCTTCATCATATGGGGATCTACCAAAAGAACTCTTAGTGTAATCATCTAAACATAACAGGATGTCGGCAATTTGGATCTAAATTTGCGATTTTGGGATGGATTTTTTACCATTTCCCAGGGGTTCTTGTTTAACTCCTCCAAGACTTTTAGTATTTCTCTATATATAGTCGATTTAACTGGGAAAATCTAATTTAACCATTTTTCACGAGTCGTCAACATCGGAATGAGAATCAGGGAAAGGTTTGTTGTCAAATTAAGCAACACTGGCAAGTAATTCAACATGGCATCCTGTCCAAAAATAAGCACTCAACAAAAAATGTAAGCATTAATAAAAAAAAAATAGAGCATCCACAAAGAGAGGAGGATGTGTAGCAGAAGGCAGGTTGTAAATAAAATATTTACATACATGCATACATACACATATACATGCACATTCATATACATGCATATACAAACTTATATAAAGTGTCAGTACAGTTTTGTAAGGACGATCAAAGCCATAACATGCACAACATCAGGGATCAGGTTGGAGTTATACAGTATGAATCAATCAAAACGTCTACAGCCAGATGTGCCATCAAATCTTTAAAAATCGCTTTCAATGCGTCCAGTGAGACCAACTCTCTGAGATTCAAATCATTCTGCCATTGGTTCTCAGGGAGGGAGCCGCATGAGAAAATGCCACTTGGTGTCAACAGTTGATCACGCTATAGAAATGTAGGTGATATGTGGACATATTCTCTTTTCTGCAAGTGTAATACCTCCACTTATTGTTCCATGCTAATCACCAGATGACCAGTATATGTTTAAGATTATAACATTTCATTGTTTCAACCTATTTAGAATGTTTGTAAAACAATTTCTGCTTAAAACTGAAGTACATATATATTAGCAACATTACTATGTACTGTCATAAATGTCAGGAGGCTGATTCATCACGACAATGATCCTCTCCTTTCTAAATCTCCTTTCTTTACAATATTACCTTCTGTGTTTCGTTCTTTTTAAAACATGATGTTCACGTCTATATTTATAAGTGCGTGTGTGCAAAAATTGTGTAAATCCTGAGTACCTGTACATTAGAAATTGTATGTCCCGGCCATGTGTGAATAATTGATTGCTTGAATGTGAAAGGATAACTGATATAAAACAGCACAGCTTGCATCGTCAGGTCTTTTCAATCAGTTTCCCCAACATTTTCAGTAGGTCAGTCAGATTCCAGAAATGAATGCAGCTAAAATGTTACCGTCAAGTTCACCACCTGCACTTTCATACAATGCACACATGATTATTTATGGCTGCACAAAAGGCCCCAACATGACAGAATCTAATCATCTCTGCTTGGCATTTGGTCGGACTGATGGTGGATTGAACAGTATCTCTCTGATTTGTGTCAATTTCAACACATATCTTTATGAGGGAAAACACTCCCCGCAGTCCTCCTGAATACACTCATTGTTGAAGTTGGTGGTGGTGCTCTTGTCTGGCTGCCAGGGGGATGAAGATGAGATGAGCCTTGGCGGTCCACTCCTTAAAAGCATGACTGGACTTCTTTGTAAGGACCTCTTCCTCCTGTTTGCACTTTGTTTCTCTGTATTTCAGAGCATTTGGAAACAGCACAATGATCAGACTGACTTTTCTACCAAGGACAAAGAGCTAAAATTTGTTGATTCTTTTCTGCCATCTAGTGGTCAACATATGCAGCAGCAGCTCCTTTAGTCATCACCTCTACTTGTGTTTATGTTTCAGAGCTGGTGGAAGTGTAGCAGCTTTCGGCAGGTAAAAACTGTGACAGGTCAGCAGTCCCTCACAGCATAAAACAGACTGACAGACATCCAGTCATACTCATTCTTGAGTACCTCTTAGCAGCTTCAGTTCTGACCCGTGTGTCTTCGCACAGAGGGGAGAAACAACCAGTGGGAAACAATTTGTCAGCACAATGACAACATGCAATAAACTGGTGGAACGGGCCACAGTGGGCCATCAAGCCTGTATCTTTATGGTTTGGATCTGTGAGGCACCATGCCTCTAGAGCATATACTCAAATGAGAAGAGGACAGTAGTGCAAAATGAGAGACATTTTTAGCTGCCCTACACTAAACTTGATGAATGAGGGGTTAGGATTAAGGCTGTTATACGCTGCTTATAACCTACCTAAAGAGGCGGCATCACCAGAGGCCTAGCAATCAGACGGTCCGCTGGTGATATTGACAAGACTTACAAACAGAGTCTCTCTATAGTTACTGCCACACACCTTTATTTGGCCATAAGGGATACAATATTTGCATACAATTTTAATACCTTTGGAAATATATCCTCAGATATAGTGTCTGATGGGAATGCCATAACTTTAACAGATATTTGGTTACATACCAGGAGCAAACTTTGATCTCCAAAGTTTGTAATTATGATGTAATTACAGTGTAGTTAACGTGCTGTTCACTGGTGTAGTGAGTTTGCAGTAACTATCATCAGTATCAAGCAGATACATGCATTATTCAAATACATAGCACAACAAAGACTTACTATGAAAGGGACGAGTGGCTCTTAAGAGCTCAAGTGTGTATTAATATTACTTGATTGCTTTAGGCTCCACATTAAGGCGTGAATTCAAAGTTTGACCCTCCAGATTCATTCCGTATCTAATACATAGTATCCTTTAATGTTACAGATAAAGGTTGTTGACTTATTTGCTGTTCTGTGTCTTTGAACATAACTGACTGATTCAAATTTCTGCTGCACATCTTGTTTTTTTTGTACATTTCCGTAAAACAGCTTTGGGGGGTCATTTACTGATGTGCCTTTCTGAGTAGCTGCAGTCGTCACGCAGCCATTTCATTTAATAATGTTGTCTTTGAAGGTAGTGAAAGTGATATTTGGACACCAAGTCACAGAAATTCTAGACCATGCATACTTCAATGACCTTTTCATCAAATCATGTCCTGTGGTAAAAAAAACTGCAGCGAGGCCGTACATTGGATTTATTCTGCATATGAAAACTTCACCACCACTTTGAAAATCTCCCAGAAGAATTAAATTAGTTATGAGACTTAAACTTACTTATTTACTTAAGACTATAATCCTGTGTGGGACATACGGCGCCCAAATGAGTTCTCCCAGCTCTCCGGTCCTGGGTCAATCTCTCCAGCTTACAACTCCTTCCATGTCCGATACACAGGTATTTACGAAGATCGATCCATGGCCAGCTGTTGTTTTGTTTGCTGCCACAGTCGCTGGTTACCAATGGAGTCAGAGCCAGAGACAGACTTCGATAAATGTCTGAACTGGTTGTGACAGGTCCTCCAGGAGCTCCATACTATTGGACATGCTTTACAACCATGTTGAAGATTCTGATCTTGGCTTTCATTGTCAGGCTTGTGGTGCTCAAGTTTGTTGGTTGGAAAGTTGGAACTCAGCATATTTCCCCATTTGCTTGTCATTGTTACTGCTTAGTTGAATGGGAAGGTTTCTACCTCTTCCAACACCTCATCTTCAAGCATGATGTGTGTTCCATTAGTTTGAGAATCTTACTCTCGCTTCTATTAAGTCCAACGTGGGCTTATCCTGGATGTCGTTCGTTTTCTCTTGCATTTGTTGCTGTGTGTGTGTGCAAGGCCAGGTCATCCGCAAAGCTGAGGTTCTCCCGTTGTTCCCAGAGCAACTGGACTGTGGTCATCCTCATGACCCAGCCCATGACTAGTGAGCTTCTCTGCATAGCCCCTGTCCTCACAAGAAAAGCAACTGAAAGTCATGAGTTTCCCAAAAAATTGGCAACCTTCATCGGCACCTCATAGCAGCTTTTCCGCTTACAGAGGACTTGTTTGTCCACGCTGTTGAAGGCTTTCTCTTAGTCACTAAAGCTGACCTTTAGAGGTGAGTTCCACCATATTGGATGTTCCAGGATGGTGCAAGGTGTTTGCTATCTGTTCAGTGCAGGTTCTTCCTTTGCAAATCTAGTTTTTTGCTCCTTAATCTGAAGGTCAGCGGCTTCTTTTATGCTGTTTAGAAGCAATCTTTTGCTGGGAATAGATAACAAATAGACATATTATGCCTCTGTGGTTGGAACAGAACCTGATATCATCGTTGTACGGGAACTTGATGAGATAGATTCCCTCTATTCTGATGGTACTGGGAGGTATTGGCTTTAAAAAAAACCCCAAAGAAATAAGAGCAAGAATCATTTCTATCACATGTGAAATTCAAATTGATCACCTTGTTTAAACCTCACCCTCGCCTATACAAAGGCCTTCTTTTCATACAAATAATGCTGGAAGAAAACTGGGTTTATGTGTTCCAGGATTCTGAACAATCCTCACAGTGCAACCTCAGCTATTAGTCTGCTGTGGACATTGACTGCTGCTCTGCTACATTTCCATTAAAAATTTAGAGTCACGCTGACACACTCATATTGTGCTGCCAGTACATGCAGAGGCAGTGCAGTGACATTCGGGCCAGTGAATAATCTCAGAGGTTGTTTGTATGTGAGGCTGGGTTGGGGATATGAGCCCTCTGTCTAATGGGTGCTCTGCCATTTATCACTCTTTACCATCATTACAGAGGAGATTAGATTCAGATGAGCATAAGGAATATGAAGGTGACCTTGCCTGAGAGACATAATTCATACGATCTGAAGAACTTTCCCTGAGTTTGAATATGTTTTTTTAAGAGGTGAAAACCTTACATGCTGCTGTAATGTGACTCACCAGCTGTAAATCTACACTGTCGTTGATCCGTTTCTCTCCAAGGCTAAAAGCAGTCAGGATCTTGATTGTATATTAATTGCCAATTTACCTCATGCCAGCATTGCATCTGTTTTTTGTTGTCCCGGTGAAAATGCACACAACAGCTGAACTCTGGAACAAAATAACCATCTTCTGAGTTTCAAGCCAGAACTCAAGCCTCTGTGTAAAAAAAACGCTTTCTTCGATCGAAAAATATGAGGAAGCACAGGCGAGCTTCGCCGGGTATCGCTGTGTAACAACAAGCTGCACAGGGTGTTCGGACTCATGCTCTCATGACCTTTCACAAGAAGGTGATACCACGCTGAGAGAGGAAATGAGAGAGCATCTGATGCAGATGAACAAAAAAGATGTTTGCCCCTCATTTTGATATCATCCTGGATAATAAAATACAATAATGCAACGCAGATGTTGCTCTCTCAATGGAACAGCAGGGACTGAAGAAAGAGGAGGGGAGTTTCAGCTGAGCAAAATAATTCATAGAATCCTAATTATCCCCTCTAAATTTGCCTTGTTTTGTCTGACCGACAACCTAACCCTAAGCCTCGGATATTCAGTCGCCAGGGGAGGAAACAAATGCCATATCCCATCTAACAATACATTTATTATCATCCCTAGTAGGTGGACAAAGATGATACTTGTGAAGCAGTAAACCCTTTCACAACATCCGTTATCAATATCAATTTATTCTTTACAGTTTGACAGAGGGGCTGGAGCATATCCCAGCTGACATCACCCCACCCTGTCACAATTGTCACATTCTCACCTATGGCACATTTTATATCTTATATCTGTTCCCATGCTGTTTCCTTTCTCGATAGAGATTTTTGAAATATGTATGATGATGACAGTGGATGAGGGATTTCAAAACAAACCTCCCTCATTTTATGACTAAACATTTCAAATTAGTGAAAATATTCTATTTTAATTAGCCTTACTCAGTCATTTTGCCATACAATTGTTGCCCACAGACGAATGAGAGCACATTTCTCCGAGATCATGGATGCCCAGAATGGAATAAATATTTTCCTATATAAATATTAATCTCAAAAATCTGTTAAAGAAATCCCCCCAACAAATCCAGTTACGACAGAACCATCTGACATTTTAAACTTGTACATACAATTCCATCCATCCATCCATCCATCCATCCATCCATCCATCCATCCATCAATCCATTTTCCTCCTCTTAGCCCAGGCAGCAGGCTAAAAGGGGCATTCCAGATGTCCCTCTCACCAGCAATGTTGTCCAGCTCATCCTAGGGTTCCTGAGGTGTTACCAGGCCAGATAAGATATATAGTCTCTCCAGCGAGTTCTGGGTCTCTTCCCATTTGGACTCATCGTAAAACCCTCCATAGAGAGGCGTCCTGGTCTTAATAAGATGCTCGAACCACCTCCACTCCTTTCAACATAATGGAGCAGTGGCTCCACTCCAACCTCCCTTTGGAGGTCTGAGCTCCTGACCTTATCTCTGTGGCTGAGTCCAGCCCCCCTATACGGAGGGAGCTTGTTTCATCCGCTTATATCCTTGATCTCAGTCTTTGCCGGAGCTCATGACCACAGGTGACGGCAGCAATGTAGATGAACTGGCCAACTGAAGGCTTTACCTTTGGACTCCTTCTTCAACACAACATATCAATACAACGCCCGCATTTCTGCTGATGCTGCACCGAACTGCTTGTCCATCGCACGGCTCATTTTCCCATCCCTCGAGAACAAGAACTTCTTTGCTTGAGGCAGCAACTCACCCCGAGCCAACCCCAACTATTTTCATGCTAATATATATTTAAGTGCTTGTCTTGGTTTGTCAGAGTTTGTTCTGGCTGCTTTTGAACTCATATTTCAGACAAGCAGAATATTTTCAACTATCTGATTCAGACATTTGATAGCTGGTCTGAGCGGGGGGGGGGCACCAACAAGTTTAAGTTCATAGAACTTGTATCCCTGATATCCCTGGAAAAATGTGCAGTTCTAACACGTGTCCAGGAGAGGACTCCAATGAACCTCACAGGAAGGACCCTCTGGTCCGAACATTGTTTTCAAAACCTCTTCTCCCACTGACAAGCACACTTTTCCTTGCGTCTTTCTTTTGATTCTAGGAGGATGTTTTCAATTCCAAGGCTTGTTTTCTTCTGGTGGCTTTGTTCTACCCACTGGAAACCAACAGACAATACCTAGTATAAATGCAAATCATATGGATGGACCACTTTGCGCAACATGACGGGATAAACTCAGATGCTTAACATGTCAGACATTTTCATCACAGATTTTACTATTCAAGTCCTGGTTTTCATTTTTCAGAGCATTGATGGAGTCTGAAACGTAGGTTGCAGTTTCATGAGCGATGTATTTGCACTGAACAATCAGTGCCTGAAGATGTGGAAACGGAGAAGTCTTTTTTTCTCAATATATGCAAAGATAATTTCTTTTGTCGAATGGAGCTCAGCTCATCAGATCAGATTAGAAAAGGTTGTTGATGAATTCAACCATTTTCAGCTGTAAATATGCACATATATATATATATATATATATATATATATTCTTTCCTCATTTAAAAATGAATCTGTTGTTCAGGAATTCCATTTATACTGACAATTCCAAAACATTTATAAAAGTTCAAACCGGTTAGGTTTTATGGCAAAAAAAATGTGCAAACTGTTTTTACAAAAAACTGCATCATATTGGAGGCATTGTCAGCTCACACATTAAATTAAATTAAAATCTTTATTAAGGATACAGCTCATGGAGGAGTCCATAGCACAATTACAGACAACCAAAAAGAGAAAAATTTAACAAATAATGAACAGAGAAATTTAAGAAACCATTATTAAGCATTAGAACCTTCATTTACATCATTTATGCTTCTTGGCAATTCAGCCTTGGCTTAATGGTAACATTTGATATTTAGTGATGCACAGACACATACAACATCTCTCAGGGAGAATGATGGTTGCTCTGACTTTTCAGAACGGCCACGCTCGTCACATTTGACAGGCCATTGTGGAACCTCATCAGTGCGACATGATCTGGAACTCCGAGACGAAAGAACACTCACCAAATGAATTTAAATTAAGAATTAAGCTGTATGAGGAACTTTCAATGACATTTAAATGGGTTGTCATACCTCTGTCACCACCATACAATGTAAATGTTCCATTTTTTTTAAAGCTTTAAGTCTAAATAATAAGTTGTTAAGGCAAGATGGGTTTTTTTCCCCTGAAAGTCCAAATGTTCACAGACTTTAATAAAATGTTGAAATAAATGTGAATATTATGAGACAGAGATATGAAATAAGAAATCAATACATTTTGACCCTTTCATGTCCTGCTCAACTGTTTGGTTGAACTCATTTTTTCGTTACAATATGTTATTGAAAAATAATATGACCCAGTGGCAGCTAAAGAGTAAGGGGCCAAGTGTGGAGCCATGGGGGGCACCAGAGGTCAACGGGGCAAAAAGGGAGAGGCCTTACCCATGGCTATTGAGAAAAACCTATTTGATAGCTAGGATTTTTTTTTTGGGGGCATATTAAATTATGTGTGGACTAACTAAACAGAATTGTGTAACTTCATACAACAACCAAAACGTAACGACGTTTCATTTTCTAAAAGCTTTCTTTACCAAAAGATTGAGATTATCTAATTATAATAGTATAATAGTATAATCCATTTTTAATGAAATACTAAATTGCATTATGACATAATTTGTTTAATAAGTCTGTTTTTTTATGGGTTTAAAAACATGTTTGACCAAAACAATTTTTCATTGAATGGTACATTTAGAGTGTCTAAGACATACATTTATAAATACCTCAAAGGAAATAAAATATGCAAATAAGTTCTTTCCCATGGCTTTATTTTCACTTAATATAACTTTATTTATTTATTTATTCATTTTATTTTCGAGCAGGAATTGCCTGTTTTCTCGCAGCACCAGAACAGTTTTGTACATTCTAGAATAAACATGTGAAGACAAAACTACTTCTTCTCGGAAAACTTTCTTTCTAGATTGCTCACGGTGTCCTGAGCTGTAAGCAGCCTCTTACAGGCTCATTATACCAGTTTAATGGATGCAGCGGGAGACAGGGCTCCTCCAGGCCTCTTCCGGCTCTGAGCACAACTCAGAACAGTCAACCCAGAGACACTATGACACTGCCACTTAAGAGCATGACAAAAAGGGAGTTGTGTTGTCATTAATGATCCCTGGGCTGGCATGGGTCCCAAAACAAACGCAAGCATTTCATATATGCTGAGCCTTCGAGCCCAATGCTGCAGCGGCGCTGTAGCTGCTTACCTTTGCATTCTGGTGCCCAGGATGTAAACGACTTGCTGTTACTGGCTCGGGCTGTTGTGACACCCAGCCTATAAATACACTCTGGAGTCCTCCTGGCTATCTGAAGGTCTTTCACCCACACATGCTCACACACACAAAGACCACAGGGGAACAAAAAAAACCCTGCTCCTGTGATTAATGAAATCTGCTGACAAGGTATTGCAACAGGTCAACGGCCAAGACCCTGGACCATGTGGACAGGAGCTCAGATAGGTTGTGGACCTCCAACCTGTATCACTGCAATGAGAGCAATTGTTTGTTGGGTGTTTTGTTTTTAATCCAGTAATTGTCTGCTTCACCATGAGAGGGAGGCAATATGGAGTTTGTCATAATGAGGTGGAGCTAGACATTGATCAGAGACACATAAGGTCAGAGCCGGCGGGTGAAAAGGCCAACAGCTGAATCTCACATTCTTCACCGCAACTAGACAGACTGCCATGTCCCACCATCTGTACCTCACACACACACAAACACAGAGTCACACAGAGTCACACATACACACACAGAACGGAAGGGAAAAAATGACATCTGCTAAATACCACAATTTAAAACCCAGCCACAGTGGAGAAAAAGACACAAAGAATGATAAAAACATAATTTAAATGCATTATTTGTTAAGAGCAGCAAAAGTTTTCAAGATACTGTGTTTACAATGGATTACAAATACATCTCCTTTATGTTATAGTTTGGCATTTATGTACATTTATATTAGTTTAAGAAAAGACACAGAGCCTTTCATCCTCTTCGTTCATTTCATATGTATAAATGCACGTTGTCACGGAACATACGGAAATGGACTTGACCAAAAAAGGCCTTATTGCTGGAAATAATGTAGGCAGTGGCTGTAATTGAAGGAGGACCAAGAAGAAGTTAAGTATAAATGGCATTAAAATGTTGCAGTGTATCTAATACCTCACAGAGCAGTGATCACATGTTGCCTCTGTGTTTATAACATTTGACCAACCATGCACCTAATGGCAAACTAGTTTTTTGACTCTTTACTGCCCACTTGTGGTGGAACGATGTCAACATAAAAGACGTGAGAGAGTATGCTGTGTGTGTACGATCATGGACCATCGTTCGATAAGCACAAACCTATTTGTATATGAAGATGTAGAATAAATGAGACATTAGGCCCCATCCACACTACAGCTGATTTATATGGGTGTTATTTTGGACCCTACCCTCTCTTTTGAGTCCCACCTCAAGTCCATAACCAGATCCTCATTCTACCTCCTCAAAAACATGTCCAGACTCCTGCCATCACTCTCCGACTCTCTTGCAGAAACACGCATTCACGCAAACCCAGCAAAGCCCAGGACGGACTGAAGTATGTGCAGAACTCAGCTGCCAGGGTTCTCACCCGCACCAAGACCTGCCAGCACATCACCCCAGCCCTCATCCACCTCCACTGGCTCTCAATAGAATCTCACATTGACTACAAGATTTTCCTCCTTGTCTACAAATCCCCCCATGCCCTTGCCCCACAGTAGCTAACGGACCTCCTTCATCCCCATACTCCGTCCCGCAAGCTGTGGTCCTAAGACAACAGGTCTGCTCTAAAGACCCCCCACACAACAAACTGCAAGCTTTTGGAGATATACTCTCCGGTGTCGCATCCCCCACCCTCTGAATCTTTCTCACCTCTGCAATCCACGATGCTTCATCTCTGGATATCTTCAAAAAACACCTCAAACACCACTTGTTCAACACCACTTTAAACCTCAGCTAAATGTCAACTCTCCCATCCATAACAATTATTGTTTTACAGCGCCAGTTTTTATTATTGTTATTATTTTTCTTTTGTGCCCATCAGTGGAAAACGTCATTGGGTCTCTTGAAAGGCACTATATACATTTAAGATAAATTATTATTATTATTATTATTATAAGATGTCAGATTATAAGATGCCTATTTAACAAATAATATATATGTTACAGACTTTAGTGAGCTGCAAAGATGCAGATTATTTACCTGGATAGGCAGTAAGAGAGTTTTCAATTTACTTACTTTCTCAGTCTAAATGATCTGTTTCATAGTCTGTGGCGGTGACTCCTTCATCACTACTCAATCATCCTACAGCCACCTTTTAAACAGGATTTTCCCTTTTTATCCAGTTTCTTTATGCTGTTGTTGTTGACGCACTAAAACTCCTCATTTGCCCCATCAGCTTCATCATTCATCAGTCTCAGCAGAGTCATCAGCCACCACCAGACTTTCTGACAAGCTAATTATTACATGTCGTTGGTTGGAGTAAGCATCCCTCTTTAATTCCTATTCTTAATTCTTATTCTAGTGCTTATGTAACTGAGCTTTTGCACTGCGGCCGACAAACCAAATACTCTTGGACATTCCTTGGTCCAATAGAAGAACCAGAGGTGACCAGGCCTTTGGTAGTGAAAGAACCAAACCCATGCAAATCGGAACTGCACAGAGCCTTTAAGTTTAAGAAAACAAAATCTTTGTTTAAAAAACCCACCTTATTTCAGATTTCATCAGCAATCAAATTAAAAATAAAAATATTTGCGCTTTTATCAAGAGAGTATTGAATCATGTGTGAAAGCAACATTTTTTTAAATTCTTTTAAAAAAAATGTTTTAACCGTCCGGGCTTCTTCTTTATAAATAGTATTCAGAATACTCAACTGTGACTCACATCTGTTCCATTAATTCAAATGTCACCAACCTGCTTTGTTCACGAGTGGGGGATGTTTCCTGTTTAAATGCTTAATATTCTCTCGATTTTAAGATTCTACTTATCTTAGAAGATAATAATCATCTTCTCTATTGATAAAACGTTAGCGAGGAAATAAGTTTAAAACTTATTTATGTTCTCACACTGTGGAGTCTAACTTTTGAAAATGAAAGAAACAGTGGAAACAAGAGGGTTAAGATAATCTTTTGAAACAGAGCATACGATGGGGATGCCGCCGAAGTCTAACTGTATTCAAGACTCTATATATATATGTGTGAGGTCGAAAAAGAACCGATGGCTTTTCTGAAGTTTAGTGGAAAGTTAGACCATGTTTCCGTCTGACACCTTGAAAAGTCCAACCACTCTCCTGTTTAGGTGTTCCTATTTTATACCCGTTTCTTCTTTGTGGCCCCTAATAACCTACACACTTCCACCAAAGCTGGGATTGAAGCCATTATGGGCCCCTCTTTGTGTCAGGCTGCGGAACAGACATCTGGACTCCTCTTCTGCTGCCCAATTTCCAGCCCTATTCAAGACTGACAATGGAGGGCAGGCGTCTCATCGTCCAAAAGTCACTCTCTATCATGTTGTGCACTCACAGCCTGACAGCGAGACAATGAGTTGGAGGTTCAAGAAGCAACAGCACTGAGGAACTGGTCTGGCTGGCGATGGAGGAGGGGGAGTAAGTGAAACCGAGCTCATACCTCCCAGGGGAGCTGTTTGTCTCCAAAACTCCCAGCCGGGCACCAGGGGCTCCTGTGTGGCCAGATTGTGGAGGAGTGGGTGCCAAACAGCAGCTGCTTTTTATATGCAGTGGTGGTTGCTAAAAAGCACGACTGCAACGATCTGGGATGACCTGGACGACTGTCAATCTCCTCAATTTGAGAAGAAGGTGAAGATGCTGTATTGTGGTTGCTATGAGTTTCAGAGTAACGTTTGACTAGTTTGCATCTTGTATAATATTTGCAATGTTGGCGTTTGATTCTGAGAAGGACAAACTGAAGAAAAACCTTGAGTATGAAGGAAAAATGTGATCTTATAAGAAACCTGGTGGGGTTATCGTCCCAACAACTGATTATTCGTTTTATTCAATGAATGCCCAACAAGTGTTTCGTATTATCTTATTATTACGGAATGATGCATGATCAGCATTGCAATTGATATTTAGGTATATATGCAGTGATAAAAAAGCTGCTGGTGGCTGAAGAGAGGCTCAGATAGAATGGAATTAAGAAACTAGTGATTAAGGTTAAATGAGCTTTAGATGGTCAAGGACAACAAATATTGCATGAAACCTGAGAACCAGTGTCTTTTGGTTGTTTCTTTTTGATTCATAACTAACAAGAAAATGTAAGAAAAGAAGTGTTTTTTCACAGCAAACACTGTCATGGTGTCACCATAATGACATAGCCTTATCTGTTCTGCCTTGTGCCAAATTAAGTAATAGCATATAACTCACAAACTGGAAACATTCCGTTCAATTCGAGCATATGGAATGATGTATTTTCTATAATCCATAGTTTATTAGTTCATTAGAAATATTCATATCTGCATATAATCTTTTGGAACTGACATGAAATCTATTTGATTGACTGAAACGGCATGATTTCAACTACATATTGGTGGCAGTGTCGTTCTTCTCCTGCTCTAATATGCCGTAGTATGACCACCGTAGTGATGCAATGTCATGAGTTGTCTGTTCCTAGAGTTATATATATATATTTATATTCTAAATGTTAAAACAAAACATTCTTACACAAGGTTGAAATAATGCAAACTCAAATCCAGATATGCCTCTACATTTAATTAACGTTTAAACTCACTCCATTTACCAAAATCACATTTAAGATTCTGCCTTCTGATTATTTTGCAGGTTTGTTTTTTTTAAAACTTCATTTCTTTATGACATTCTTGACGTTCTTTGGCACTGCAAAAAAATGTTAGATTTACTCAAATTTAGCACGGATTTTTTAGATAAAAAAAAATAAAATAGATAGATAAATGTACATTTCAACACGTGGAGGTTGCATGAAATCCAACAACCTAACTTTCACGCCGGAGTTTTCATATTTGTTTTTTTGTTTATTTTAAGTGGTACTGAAACTAAGATTTGCATTCCACAGATAATATCTTGATGAATATAATAAATCATGCCAAGTATTAATGAATCCCGCCAAAGTATTTCCAAATGATTGAATTGGTTGCATCCAGTAATTAAGCAACTCTGTTGGGCCAACTGAAATTATTGGGTCAGATTAAACTCCATTCAGTAAGGGCAATTTAACCCTATTAAATTAAGTTGAACCTATTTCAAAGTTGAACCAACCTTTAACTTTATTCAAAGAGTAATCTTTTTAGTGTACAAAACCAAAAAAGACTTTAGTATACCTCAAAAACAGAATATAAGTCTGACCTCATCACCAATATATGGTTATAAAGGGCCATAAACTATTGATTATTTATATCATTTTACTGGTGAGGGCTTTCTCTACCCTCGGACTAGACACACACGATGCAGCCCTGCTCACTCAGGAAGCAGACGTCGTGTCTGTCCCTTTAAAGCCCTGACTGTGCGCTCGGAGAGGATTTGTTGCGGTGAGCAGAGAGAGCGCAGCTCAGCTCGGTGTTTGCGGAGCGTCATTCTCGCTCAAACTGACGCCGAGAACTCAAACTGCCCGAATCAGAGGAGAGAGATAGAGGAAGTATTTTATTTATGACCGGTTCTAAATATAGTAAAAACCTCCTGCTTTTGTTTCCCGGGCATCTTAGAAAGAAGTCTGTGTGTGTGTGTGAGAGAGAGAGAGAGAACACACGGGGATGGAGAATTGCTGCTGCAGAGTTTTGTAGTGAGGTTCCTCCGGGGCGGTGCTGCTGCCGCTGCTCATGATGATCATCATCATCATCATCACCCTGCTGCCGTCATGTTTTCCTGGGAGTGACATTCAAGTTTGTTGGGATGATTTTACCCGCTTGAAATACTCCAACTGAGGCCCGGGCTCCAAATCAGCTCTCTTTACCTGGTTTGAGACAAATTGGTCGATTTTATGACTCGGCTTTTGGTTTGATTGACATTTGGAGTGGACTGTCTCCTAGGAGGCTGAAAACTCTACATGATTTGACAGAGTGTGGAGATGAACTTTGGAAATTTGCTACTTGTGACTCTCTCATCCATCACCATTGCATCAGGTAAAAATATTTATATATATATAATAATATTGTATATTCATTTTTATCGCTCTATTACACAGTTATACACTGTACAATATTGTGAAATTAGTTACCAGCATTTGGCCCATGCTTTAGAAGCAGTTGGCAGCTCCTGTGAAGAAGAAATATGTGTAAAATAAAATACAATACATTTATACATATATATATAACCCTATATAATGGATATTCTTCATTATCATGTTATAATACAGTCATACATGGTACAACATTATGAAATTAATTCTCAGCATTTGATCTATCAAGGGAGGAGCAGTGGGCAGCCCATTTAAAGGAAATAGTTATATATAATATTATGTATGTTTTATTATGGCTTTTTCACACAGTTAAAAATTGGCTCTCAGCATTTGACTCACCTATGAAGAGTACTTGTCACCTTCTGTGAAGAAAATATTTATACACATTTTCTTTATTACCCTTTTTTCTATATCACTTTTTCTATATATCTTTTTTACAGTTATACATAGTGGAACATTGTGAATATTGTAAAACATGTGAAATTAGGGTCATAGCATTTCACAAGAGGTGCAGTGAGTATGTGTGTGTGTGTGTGTGTATGTGTGTGTGTAAGTGTGTGAATACAAAATATTTTCTGCAATATGTTGTCCATCTGGATTGTAAGCACATTTCAAAGGGTGATCAAACTGGAGATAATGAGCTTTGAAGAAGTATCAAGTGTCACTTGCGTTGCATTCATTTGCGATATTTAAAGGCCACAGTCAGCAACAACTTAGCTTTAACAAGATTCAGATTCAAAAATGTCCCTCCAGGGCTGTGGCCAAAAGTGACTCCTATCACTCTGCCAAAGTGAAAGCATTTAGCTCTCACTTTTATTTTAGCAAGTTCCCATAAATTCTCAGGGACACTGACATAATCAGACAAGCCTCCTCCTTCTCCCCCCAAAAGTGGGTTTGAGGACACATGGAAATCATTAAAAATGCTTTTAAAAGCTCATTGTAATTACTTTTTGATATATCTTTCTGGTATGCTCTTATAGCAGCTTACACAATCCTAAATCCAAACTAAAAGCAGGGCTTATAAAAACAATTTATCAAAAATGCAGATGTTTTGCAATATTTTTTTAGGTATTATATTTCTGAATGAGTTTAACCTACAAAGAAAATAAAATAAAAAAATCAACAGAGAATTCTTCATTGATGCCAAACACTCTGTTGATTAGTATTGATATACATGTATACCTGTGAAATTAATGCTATATTGACAATATCCACAAAGCTAGGGCAACAAAAAGCCATCACGACGCAAATGGAATTGAACCCTATGGTAAATTGACAAACGGTCAATTTCCATGGGGATACCATCTTGAATAAAACACTATTTTATGCAAACTAATTTCATTGTTTCGAATGGTCCAATAATAAGGTAGTATCCTAAATAAAGCAATCCAATTGTTTCTGATCACAACAATGTTTATCTTGGGTACTGTTGTCTTTGGCAGAGGTTTGCACACTCTGAGGGCATCTTGCAGTCTGCTTTATTATTTTAAACCGTTGTCACCAGTATTTAACACAGTTTTCAGCAGCCACAGCGCCTTCACTTGTTAATAAGGAGTGAGCTTGTCATTTCATTCCCACGTCCATTTTATTGCATTGTTACATTGCAGCAGATGATACGTGATAATGGAGTCTATTTGAAAGTAATCAGCACTTAGACACAGTTAGATAAATCAGCACTTGGTATCTAGACACTTTTAGTAACTGAGACAGTTGGTTGTGGCGGTGGTGGTGGTGGATGACTCGTCTGAGACTGATAAAATGTGACTCTCTGAAAACTGGGCAGCATTTGGGCCGTAGAGGGTTGCTTAAAAGCAGCTTGTATGAACTCAAGGTACAGCGAGAATCATATTTAATAGGCTAACAATGAAGGTGTGTCACTGGGCTGTTGGATTGATGACACCAGCTGATTAGAACAGTCCATATCTCAATTGACAGCCGCAGACATTGACAGCAGGAAATTAAAACTGAGCATGCAGGAGCGGCGTGAATGACAGGGTGATATGAGGAACAAGGACCGCACTGCAAAGCGTCTTAGAAATAAGCGAGATGTTGTTTTGTTTTGTTTTTTTGTGTACAGACAGGGACATTGTCTCTGCTGGTATTAAAATGCATTGTGGGGGTTTTGTTTTTCTCCTCTGTGTGATGACAGTCGAAATAATAAACATCAGTGTCCTTCTCAAATTGCATTCAATTTCACACAGCAGCTTTTTTTCACAAGCGCACACTCACACAAAACAAATTTCAATTAAGACGCCACCGGTGTGGACCTTAATACCTCTAATTGAAATCTCAGTTATCATGAGCTACATTAAAAGTCAGCTGTTCACATGCTCGCTGTGGAACTAATCGATGCTAACCCGTAACCGGTGATTTGAGTCCACTCTGTCCCGCAGCTTATTATTTAGTAACAAATCGGGCTGAAAGCTGACTAAAGCCTCTCATAGTCCCTCTTGATGAAATAGCAATGGATGATGAAACCACTATTTGCCATGGGCTTGAATCGTGGTGCCGGATGTTGATGATGTCCCACTTCTGGTAGTCAGTGATGTCATCAGTTAGAGATTAGATTGTGGGTGAGAAGGATATTTCACAAATAAGAGCTCAAGAAGGCCCTGAAGAGATCCAAACATGACGTCCCTGCTTAATTAACTTTGCTCTGGCGTATTATCATGCTCCCACAGAGATTAGTTGGCAAAGTCACAAGAACTCCTTGAATGTTTTTGGCCTTTTTGGGTATGTAAATGGGTTGAAATCAAGACAGACACAAGCAAATCTCAGCAGACAGCTACTAGCCTAACAGACATGCTGCCAGCCTCCTGCTCCTGTCTCACTTTGCATGAAATTTAGTCCCTGCACAGTCGGCCTAGGTAGATTGTTTTGTTGTTTTTTTAACAGATATCAAGCTGTGAGCTCAGACAGGTCCAGGTTCTTGTGTGTGTTTTCCACTTGGAGCCTGGCTGTCGCTAAAAGGCACACAGATCTGAAGCGAAACAGAGTCCCCTCTGAGGCTTTGTTTTTTTTTTTTCACACATTAGTGTGACAGCAGTACACTTCTAGCCCTGGGGAGGTAGTGAAGTTAATATTTAGAAATACTAATTAATGAAAGCGGCCGTCATTATGCAATGCCACGACGAAGAGCCAAGGAGCAGCAAATACTTAATGAATCAGCAGGGTTTCGGGGGCATGATCTTGATCACTCCCCTCAGCCCTTAGCCCGATAGTGCGCTGCGTTCAATGAGGCGGAAATGTAGGAGATGCCAGGAGCGAACATGTGGGCGTGTGTCTGAGTTAGAAATTAGGACCAATGTGAAAGCTTGTCCATCAGTGCTGTGTGCGGCACTAATTAACTTTCTTTCTGTGGATTGTTTTTTATTTGCTCTGTGAATAAATGAAGGGTTTCTCTCAGATCAAATGGAATCATGACAATTGCAATCTAATCATCCCCAGACGCACAATTCAGATTATAATGAGTTAAATCTGCAGCTCTAATTCTATTAATACCACTGAGAGGAGAACAAAGGATCCCACAACATTGTCCCTCACTCGCACCCACTTCATTAACAGAGTTGACGGTCTGGGATTGTTAATTGGTGAGACTCTTTTTGTGGGTGCTCCAGCACACTTAAATTTCATCTCAGACATTTCTAGAGACAAATACAGTCACAATCACAGGTTAAATGCTTTTGTTTGAACAGGATTTATGTCCAGTGTTCTCAATGAAGTCGTGATGTTCCTCACGCTGGTCTGGCAGAGGGGGCTGTGTCAGCCAACAGATGTCACCGGACAAACAAGCCCCCAGATCCACGGACACAAATCCAAAAGAAGCGACTCCACTCTTAAAGATAAGATAAGATAAACCTTTATTAGTCCCACGATGGGGAAATTGCAGAGTTACAGCAGCAAGAGCATGTTACAGAATAACATTATGTACAATTAAATTAAATTCAATTAAATTAAATGTGCAGTTGTGGTCATGTTGAGTAGGTGCAGCGTGTTCAAATTCAGGGGTCTCTCTTTGAATAAATGGAATATAATATTCATACCCATCTGGTTGTTGGTGTATAATCAGCTGAAAATGAAAAGATATTTTTTAACATTAGTAGGAAGAAGACTTTTATAGCTCCTTAAGGAGCCAGTCGTCTTCGTGCAATGCTGCCATGTTTGTACAGTAGCCAGGGATGGACAAACGGACTGCTGGCTCTAGAAACGGTTCTTTATGCATTTTTATGTCACAGTGGAAAAGAGACAATGAAGAAACATGTCGCCTCTAAAGACTAACGATGAAGAAGATGATGAATATTGGTGGATTTCTGGAGGATCATACTTAATGAAACCTAGTGTTCAAAGGAAACAATTCGGTTTAATGAAGACCCAAAATGTGAAAGTGTTGAGTTGTGAACTTGTGGAGTCAACAAGTTGAATACTCGGCCGGCGATGAAGGGGTCCGTGGTGCTGAGTACTCACTCCCCCACTGTTGGTGTGACATAACTTGCTATGGGTCAGCTGGGGAGGTATGAGGGAAGCTGGTGGTTTTGATCGCAAGTTTTTTCAGCGTTCCTGTCCCCCTTCACCACAACGTGCAAATAAAACAAAATATGAACAAATTGTTTATCTAACTTCCAACATTGGGTAGGGTCAGGTGAGCTGATGTGTTATAAAAACCTCTATCTGGAAGTCCAACTCTAGATGTCACTAAATACTACAGACTGCACCTTTAAAAAAAGAAGACCAAAACAGACGTATCTAACTTAAACAGTTTACATAAGTGAGTTACTTTCCGTTTTGTCAGCAACCATTTTAGAAGTTTCTATAACTTGGAATTTGATTTTATATCATTCTTTGTAAAGTGACAACATCTCTTTTTATCTATGAGACTTAAATCCTGTTTTACTTTCAAAATCAAACATTTACAATACAGAGATCATTTATAAACTGCCTTCGACGACATGTTTTTATCACAAGCAGCACATATCGGTTGGAAATTCAAATTTTGGAAATAATAAAGCAAAGAACACTATGTAGAGAAATAGATCCATCCATTTAAGAATTTTAGAACAATAGAAGAAAGGACATAGCATCTTGTCTGAGGATGTGCGTTATTATACCTCTTGTGTTGGATCCAGCCTCCTGGACTGCTGGCTGAGCGATATTTACGTTTTGTATGAGACAGAGCGGCACAAAAGGTTTCTTTCAAAGCGATATGATGAATTCAGGCAGAGATTTTCAGCTCTACCTCCCACCATGTTCATGTTGCTCACTATATTCTTTAGTCTGAATAGGGAAGAGCATTAGCAGTTATGAAATGGAGTTACTTCCCACACATCAGACATGGATGGAAGCTCACCTGACTCTGCTGGCTCTCTTTGAATGTCTTGATAAATATTGGCACACAATGATGACTAATTAATAGCTGCAGTCAACTATTGGAACGATTTTAAAAAGATTTAAAAAAAGACCTACAGTAGCTGCCAGACACGATCCACAGGTCACATAATAGACAGGTGCACAGATTGGAGGGCTGGTTTGATAAGACATTGTCTGAACAGTGTGATATTTCTGTCAGAATGAAGCCGAGCATCTTCTATTAAACAGAACTCTGTAATTATATCCCTCCCAAACGTGGGGGATATTATGGAATGGTCATTGCTGTCGCAGATCCTCAGTGATAAAGCAGTAACTCATAAACTGTTTCATGGATCATTTCCAAACTTTATAACTTCTCAGACCTTAGTGCGACTGAGAACTGGATAGAGTTTGGGAAAGATAGGATTTCATATATTTGCATACACAAAATATACATACTATAGAAGTATTAAAGCAATATAAACGCATGAAAGTCACAAAGAAATTTCACGGCACTCTCCTTTAACAGCTAAAATACTTTTATTTTAATGGCAGGGTCATTTGGATTTGGACATTCACATGTAGTGAACAAGGTGCATTATACCTTGTGGTGGAAAACTCTTGACCGCAATCACGCCTACCGTCTTCAGTTGTCGCCATGGCAACGTGTACACAACGGTCAGAATGTCACAAACAAAAGCTATTAAATGGCTGGTTAAGAGTTTTAGTTTAGTAAGTTTTGGTGTTTTTGTAACGTTGGTGAACTGTTTATTCTTAGTCACATGACTGCATGACCCGGAAGTTAAGCAGAGCTACCACGGCTAATGAAAATATCATGAAATGTATGTACTTTATATCGGTTTTATTGACTAAATTCAGCGATAGAAAAATCGCGTCCAGGGATGCATCAACTTTAAAGGTCCTTCATAAACACGTCCGTTGTGCTGTGGTTTCTGCAGCCGGCGTGTGTTGTGAAATTGATGAAGATGTTTTTCTTATATTCGCTGCGCGCATGTATTGTCAACTTGATAAAGATTTTTTCTTAATTTGCAGCTTGCCGCATGTTGACAAATTGATGGTTGCAGTGGGTTTGACGGCCACCGTACACACCTGCCTTTTAAGGAGAATGGGAGCTGACACTCATTGGCTAACTTCATTGTACGCTCATACAGCTGTAAACAGGGATATAAATAAAACCCCTTTGCTTTATCCAGACCTCGGAGATCTGAACTGGGAGTGAGGGGAGGAAATACTGCAAGCTAGTTCAGGTAGACTAGTCGAATGTGCCCTGCTGCAGACACACACATTACATGCCTTATTCTTCTCATTGGCCATCAAGTGCACCTTTTCCTTAATGGTGCTCTATTTAAGCTGCAACAACTGGACATCTCACCCCATTGGTCTGACTGAAATGCGCTTGTGCCATAAAGTTTAGATTGTTTGAAAAGCCTAAAATGCAGCTCTGAGCTCTACTAACTGTGAAACAACACAGACATTAGATTGTATTTCATATTGCACACATACAAACCATAGATAGAGCTAATATTCTTAAATCATTCAATACCAACGAGAAAAAATTCTGCAAAAAAATCACAATAACACCTAAATTGTGCGTCATCCTCATGACAACCAACCAGACAATGAGGGACAGGATCGACTAATGACTGTTCTGTTCCGTGTGAGAAAATGTAAGCGTCAATGTCAGCCTGGATCAAACGAGTAGGGCTATGAAATTGACTGTGTTTCTCCATAAAAAGCACGCCTGCCTCTCATCCCAGCAAATTCATTTGTACACAGGATAGCCTTGAGAGCGATGACCTTGCACGCGGCCGGCGCACTCTTACTCACAAAGCCTCTCCACTCTGGATGACAGCTCAAGGTTGACTGCCATTTACTCTCATGGATTATCGCTGCCTCTCTCTCTCCCAATTAAGGTGTGACAGCCGCGCGGAACTTAAGATGTGTACGAAAAGGCAGCTAAAGATTTGTCATCTCTGACACAAAGCTGATGCGTGTTTAATCATTACCGGGGTTTAATAATTTATACACGTTCAATGCCAGCCTTTTGGATCCATAATCATCTTGAGCTGGATTGTGCAGCTCTGGTTTTGTTAAACATATCTATTGATCCATGGCTGCGGCTGCTGAGCTGATATTTCTTGTCATTTCTCAGTTAAATCCCACTTCAGTTTTCTGTAACAGGGTCACCGGGGGGGGGGGGACCACAAACCCTTTTGTCCCCCTCCATTCTTCTCACTCCTTCAAAGTGCATGGATGTCGTTTGCATTACACAACTTTTTTTATTTGAAAAAAGTAGGCAATTGAATTTTTGACAATAAAACCAGGGTTTCTTTGCATTGATGGGATATTAAAATATTTTTGAATTACATATCTGTGTTTAGTACCTGCAGCCGAATTGCTTTCACTAAATCAAACGCATTGGTTTTACATTTTTTGAGTGCGTAGAGGGACGAATGTCCTTCTTAGCCTTCTGCCAAAACACCCGACACCCGTATTCTTGGAAGAAAATGGATGGATGGACTTTTTTTTTAAGTTGAGACAACTAAATAGTGGCATCCTTTACATTAAAAAACATGGGAGGTTTAATTGTATTGATGCAATAGTCAAAGTTTTTAGTTGCTGTGTATAGTGCATGCGACATGATTGTATGCGGTAAATTAAACATAACTCTGTTTTTCTAAATTCATTATAACTGAATTAATTGAGACATTTAGGTTACATTTGCTTGAAAGCATTTAGTGATTATTACTTTTATTTGTTACTAATATTTTTCAACGGACAGGACTAAGTGAAGTAAATGGGATGGCATATTTCTTGGAAAACAAGATGTGACTTTATAGTCTTAATGATTTTGCGGCAGCTTAATGGAATTGAAGCAGAAGTTTGTAAAATAGGACATTATGTACTTACGTGCGACAACTCAGCTATGCAAGTTTTTTCCTGCTCACTCGTCCCTTGTGACTCTTAAATTGATTTCACACTAGAACGCCCCCAGCTTATTATTTTTTTCACACTCGTATGAAGTCACTCTTTAATTCCCATATGTACTTGGATATCTCTGCGGACCGGCTGGAGGCTCTAATGGGCCGTGGTTAAGACCACACACCTTCACAGAAGTCCTCCTTATCATTTGCGATGTGTATTTTTTTTTGCAAACCACATTCAGGGTTGACAAACGAGGTTTTTTTTGCAGAAAGTTGCTCTCAACAATAGCACCACAATCTTCCTGTCATGAAGCCAACATTACTGTGAAAATGTTCCTTCACACAAAGATAAAGTGTTTATGTCGACTCCACTGATTGCACATTCTTCTCTGGAGCAGGTTGTTACCTGTCAACTTTGACCACCTGAAGCTGCTGTTCTTTTTTTGACAAGACTATTTTCTTTGGCAATAAATAGAGATTGTTGCGTATTGAATCTGTGGCATGGCAGTCGTAGCTATACTACAAAACAAACGGGAGTCAGCGACTCTCATCAGTAATCACTGCTGTGTGCACATAGTAGCAAGCTTTAAAAGGCTTGCTCATTAAAATTGCCGCTCACCAACTAAAATGACTGTTTAAAAACTGTGATAGTGACAACTTGTCGTTGAAATAAGTGAGGCAACGAGGATGTGCTGACACACTACAGAAATAGTGACGCTACAAACAGACGATCTCGACTATAAATAAATATATATTGAAATGATTATCCCTTCATATGGAGTTTTATTTTGGGGATAGCTGGAATGGTGTGGATTACCAAGTAGACATTAGAGAAATACCATAACATAGATGTTTATTAGTTTTATCAGTGGAGGCCCGTTAAATGTCATATAGGACATTGGAATTGTTAAGTACGCTGAGAAATACTTTTTCTAACAGGAAAAAATCTGAATATTAGAACTTAATGAGTCTAGTTTGAGTTAAAAAAAATAAAGAAGAAAAGCTGTATGAAGAACTCAAACAGGTTGAGACACTTGTGTCACCGTGGTTCTTACGGAGGAACGAGCAGGGCCGGACTTAGGGGGGTGGGGGCCCCTGGGCTTGAGACATTGTTCGGGCCCTACCTACACCAAAAATTATAAGCTACAACTACTCCAACCAGGACCTTTGACCAGAAACACATGTATCCCAATGGAGTATGCTATTGGCAGAAAGCACATGAAGAACAAGTAAGGCCGTTATGTGAGGACAACAGAATCAAAACAGATTTAAAAGGGCAGTTAATGAAGAAGTTGCATTAATTAATCAGGTGGACAGAAACAGGACTCTAAACAAATGTTAATGTTGCTGTTCATCTACTGGACGTGTAAATGGACGACTGTTTAAACTGATTAAATGTCAGCGATAAATTCAAATAAAATTTCAGATTTTATAGTCATATAGGAAGATTGTTGTAGATGAAGTTATAAATATTCCTGCAAGCTATACTGAAAGTTGAAATGTCTGAGCTAAGACTCTGAAACCAGCGTTAAGAGCTGTGGCAACAAGATTTAATTATGAATCATTATGAATTATTATTACACACACACGCACACAAACAAACACACACACACAAACACACGCATTTATGCACAGAAATAAAAGAAAAATGCAGTTGAAGAATCCTTTTATTGAGCAATGATTTTTACTCAACGTTTTTACCTTTGTCGAGTATAAAGAGATTGCCAAATTATGTCATAAAGATGAACTCAGCCTCGGTTTGAAGGCCTTAAATATTTATAACAGAAAGCCTTAGTTACACGCTATGGGTGTGGATTTTTAAAACACGCAAACCAGATATTTGAACCATCTTCTTATTTCCAAAGGATGCAAACTTTGCATTACTGCCGCATTAAAATGTTAGAATAATCCTTTATGAGATTATCATCCCAAATTGTCTGTTTTTGTGGTACAATCCTGTTAAGATGCGAGTGATGTAACTGTATTACATGAGTTGGGATTGAGACTGGTTCTTTAAAAACGTGGTTCACCACGAGGACATCACTGGGCTGCAGAGGCGTCTCTTTAAAGTCATATTACATTTTCTGTGGATAAACTCAGGCAGACGTGTCAATATGTAGCCTTGGTATGTGATAGAATATCATATAAAAGGATGGGCATTATAAAATTTGAAAGGATTATCTGACATGCCAAGCATGAAATGATTTACTCTCTGTGTAAACAAACTGTTAGTGTGTTTGTGTGGCTGACTGGACGTGCTATGTCATATCTTTAATGCCTCGATTAGTTTCATCCGCATCCTGCATTAGCGTTTGGAGCTTTGCTGGTTTTTGACCTCGGGTTTTAGTTGAGAGTGCTCGGATCACTCTTTAGATGTTTACTCCAGGTTCATTCCATAATGGCGCCTCCTGGCTGCGTGGATGGACTCACTCCATGAAAGGGCATAAATCTGCTTACAGCTGAAAAGCGGGGGTTTATCCTGATGGCCCCGATTTAAGTGTAATGCTACAGAAGCATGTGGGACAACATGTGTGTCATTAGGTTACCGCTGACTGCTCCTCTACCATGATGATGGAGGATTTTCATGCTGTCTAGATTATGCGCTGAAACATAAAGCACAATGTGGAGCAGCACAATAACCGGTGGCCTGGTGACCATTTCATTTTCTTTGATTTTTAATTTATTTTTTTATTTCTATGTCTGAGGGAGAGACCATCTGTTCCTCAGAACCAAACTAAAAGCAGCAGCCTTCTGAATTATTCATTTTTCTAACTGTAACACATTTCCAGAGACATTTGGTCTTGCTCTAAAAGCTCACCTCATGACTCGGAGCCATGTGTTTTTCACAGCAAAGGGAAGATAGCAGTGGATCCCTAGAGAGAGGGATATGGGAGTTGTCTATATCGCTCTGCCGCTCTCATTCTCTCCTTTCCGCTCTTCCTCCCCTTAAATACATAGGTTTGCCTATTCTCAACTTTCTCTCAACTATTATCTCTACCTCTGCAACAATCCTGACCGACGCAGAGATTGGCCATTACCATATCGTACGGATGAATGCATCCTCTGTACAAGCGGTGCCGTCTCTGCCAATACTCAGCTCTATATATGCGTTACAACTTCACAGGTTGGGAATATGGAACCAAAGTATTTCGCTGTTTTCTGAAAGGCACAGGTGGCTGTTGAAAAACAAGACATCTTACCTTGAATTCACAGTCAACCTTCAATGAGAGATTACCCATTATTTGCTGCTTCACTGCACATGAATATATCCAGCACTCAAAAAGCCTCTCTAAAAGATCACGCTTGACTTTGTTTTGTTGCTGTCTGCTTTGTTACATCTTGATGACATGTTTTCTCTAATGGTCGGAGGTTAGATGGATATTTAACATCCATGTGTCCACTTCACAGGCTCCCGTGCGCGGTTTGAAGACAGCGCACCTCGGATTGTGGAGAACCCGTCGGATTTGATCGTGTCTAAGGGGGAACCTGCCACCCTCAACTGCAAGGCAGAGGGCCGACCCACCCCGGGCATAGAGTGGTATAAGGATGGCGAGCGTGTGGAGACGGATAAAGATGACCCCCGTTCTCATCGCATGCTCCTACCCAGCGGGTCCCTCTTCTTCCTCCGCATCGTGCATGGGCGCCGGAGCAAACCAGACGAGGGCATCTACACCTGCGTGGCCCGCAACTACCTAGGAGAGGCCATTAGTCGTAATGCTTCGCTTGATGTTGCCAGTAAGGCTCTACATTATCCATTACAGTCCTTCAAAGCATGTGTGTGTTCACACGGTTTTTGCACTACAGTGTGTAGCATGCAGTAAGCATCTTAGATCTTTATAAAGCACGCTGGCAGATTTTTGAATTTGCAGTGGTAAGTTGTGTGTGCTTAAAGAAATGCCATAAAACAACAGCGAATAGTTTTCAATGCAAGATTCTGTGGCAGCAGTGGGTTTTGCCCTTTGTCACTATTTTGTTAGTTGTTTGTTTGCAGCTTGAGAGGATACACCTCAGTTAATTTAGACACCATTTAACATTTAGCTGCACAGTAGGAAACATGGTAATACTATCTAAGTCCTTCGAAATTTCCCAAAATGCTACAAGAAATGATACATGCAGTAAAGTTTGAAGCGAACCTTTAAATTATCAAAAAGTCATTGAATAGTAAAAAGGTCTTTCAATCAGGAGAGACAGAGAATGATTTAAAGTTTATAACAAAAGATGATACGCGATAAATAGTCTAGTCTTTAGGGAGATTGAGATTGACAGGTAAAACAGGGGGATATGTCCTCCCTTGGAGTCTGGATACTGATGGTGATGGCTGATGATTCTGCTGAGACTGATGAATGATGAGGTTGATGAATCTGTGAGGACTGGGCAGAGATGGAGATGTGGAGTTCGAAGTGGAGTGAAGAAGTAGCATGAAGAAGTAGATGAACGGAGGGAGTAATATTTAAAAAGGCAGCAGCTAATGATGATAAGCCAAGTATGAAGGTGTGTCACTGTGGCTGGACAGATACGCCCGGCTGATGAGCGCAGCGGATATCAATTGACGGCCCGGTTCTTTTGAAGTGGGTAATTTAGACTCAGAACGTGTGTGTGAAAGGTGAGAACGCAGGAGTGGAATGAGCAGCGACTGTGATTTGAGTGTGCAAGGGGAACGTCATCCTGAATGAATTTGATAGAGCATCATTGCAAAGTTCAAGCCTGCCTCACCCATTCAGGAGCTGATTGTCATAACCACTAGACCATCTGTAATGACAATGGACCAGAATATGCCTGTAAGTTTCTGTAAGGAATCTATTCCATAAAAGTTGACATGTCTGTTATTTGGAGTTTATTGAGATTTTAACTAACATTGAAATAAAGTTGTACTGTAATATACAGTAGCTTCGACCTTGTCTATCTGATGATAGAGGCTGTAAAGTTTTCTAAAAGGACACTATACATTTTTGTATCATTCCATCACCCGGGTGTCTCATCAGGTCCTGATTGGTATGGATCCCAAAAGTCTGCACCACTTTTAAATGAGACACAAAAATGACCCTAGCTCACAAAAAAGATACCAATGAATACGTGGTTGAGATTTTAAATAGGCTACTGGATATATAAAATGTCTGTTGTATAGAAAGAAACATTACATCTTAGGTTCTAGTATCTCTGTGGGAGTCTGGCAAGGTCATCATGGATAAAAGGAGCTCAAGTGTCCAGCACTCAATGCACTTCACTTGACAGAAAGCACTCTTTGTGTCATAGTTGATGCTGCTAACCTGTGTAGATCTTCTCTATGGAGGCCACACCACCTGCTCCGTTTGTAGCAGCAGCATCATGTGTGTGAGCGTTCATGTATGGCCGTGTTTTCTTGGTACAGATGTGTTTTGCTGCGGAAGAGTAAAGCTGGGTAGCATGAGCTTTCCTTCTATCTTTAAGAAAGTGCACTGAAGTAAGAAGCGCAGACCAGGAGTCGTGTCTATTACATTTTCCCTCCTCAGTCAAGGACACTTGCAATTGCCTTGCTCCCCTCCTAATTGTGCCAGCAGCTCGGCGCTAGGCCGAACTGCATCTCTCTTTTGGCACTAGGAAATGGATTAGTCAGTGGGTTGATTAGAGGAAAGAGCTTTAGATTAGCAAGATTGAACGTCCTCGTTAAGAAAACACAAAACAGCCATTTGAAGACGGTCTTATCTCCACACTGACGCTTCCTCGCTGGCAGTGTGTGTAGAAGTCTTCATGGCTCGCTGCTCAAAAATAGGGGACAGCCTCCTCAGACGCACTCCAAAGTGGAAACCATAAGCCGCTGCAGCTGATACAAATATCCAAGATGAGACCAAGCATGATGCACAAACTGTCATTCCGCCTCTTTCAACTAATGACACTGAAAGGTTGCGTGTAGACGGACATTAGAGAGCAGTTATGTACGTAAAGACGTGACTCAGCTGCAGGCAATTGGCGACTAACAAAATTATTTAGTGCCTGTTTTGTTCTAATCACACCAACTCTGGCTAGGAAGGGCATAAAGGCAGCTTGATGGTGGTCTTAGGCTCTCATCCCCTCCCGCCTGTGTGAGTCTGTGCTGACTGTGGGGTAAATAGTGACCCAATTAACTGTGGCAGGGTGGGGAGAGGGGGTGAGGGGGGTTGCAGTGTTAATGAGAGGCCAGAATTAAGCTGGTGGTCTGGCTGAAATGTGTTAGTGTGTGTTGAGGGTGGTTTTGTGTGTGGGACAACAGGTGGGACGAGGAAAAGCTTTAAGACTCCCACTGAGCAGTAATTAATACCGATGCATCTGTTCATCTGCTCGTACAGCTCTGTGTAGGGAACAGGAGTGCTGACACTAACCCTATTAAATCATATTAATTACACGTTTATTGCCAGTGAAAGATGCATTATTAATATTCCTGCCTGGCTAAAAGTTTTTCTATGCTCAATGTTAAAGAGGCTGCGCTGAAGCGTCCTGCGTACTTTATCATAATCTCCTCTACTGTCACAATATTCACTGTTGTTTGAAACATTTTACTCTTCACACCCTGTCGTGGGTGTATCAATGCCACCATCAAGGTTGCAGCGATGCATATTGCCGTTGAGAGGTACATCATTTGAAACTAAGGATGTGGATTTCAAGCCAAAAAATATCAAGTTTTTGTGTGTAGTCCTCAGCAGTGGTGAGAACTATGTTTACTGCACTATGCAGCTCTGGTATTGCTTCGGTTTGCAGAACAGCACTATACATTTGTCCAAATATGTAATAAGAGGTTACCGTCTCTTAGGATTCTGTTATAATTGCTGTCCAAGAATCTGTATTCAGACTAGCAATACTCGGCAAAGTTTGTAGCTCTCCTCTCACCGCATGGGTGCTTTGCTCTCAAATATTTGTGCATAATTATTGTTTGAGTCCCATAGTCTAAATACAACTGGCTGAAGAAGTCCTGTATGTATAAGTCTGCCCTGTTGCTAAACTACAAATTGGTGTTTTAATCACTGGCTTCTGTTTGCATGTGTGTGGTTTTTAATGATTCAATGACGTGGTTTGAATTTCAAAGACTGTTGTTTTCAAGTGTGAATCTTTCTATCTGCCCAAGGATGGAAAATAAAGTTCAAATTTCAGTATTAAGTGAAAATGAAGTCATAAGCCCTATTCATATGGGACTATAATAACCTGAGGACCTCATGTGAGCTAGAACTTACCCCCGCATGTATGTGAGGTGCATTCACAAAGGATAATGGAAGCCTGTGATTTACTTGAATTTGCTGAAATTATCCCCCTGACATGATCTCAGTGCTCTGTGTAACATCTGCTGCTACAACCAGATCGGATGTCAGCGCCGAGGGATGTGTCTCTGTTGCTCTGAAGGTCTGATGGACAGGAAGGCAGGCAGAGGTCACCAGCAGCATGTGTGTCGTCTCCTGACCTTCTAGTCTGGACCAACCCTATGTTTGAGCTGGATGGGAGCCAACCCTCTGTAATAGCACAGCCCGCAGCGTGAGGCGTCCTTTTTTCCCCCAGGTCCGACCGTGAACACCTTCACCTCGGTCCTTAGGTACCTAACCCTCTCCCGTACCCACCTCGTCAGGGTTCGCTGTAGTGGTGTCCTGCCATTCTGTTATAGCTCTTACTGATGGATTACTCAGCTCAGGCACCAATGAAGAAGGCAGCTAGCCGTAGGGACCGATGTGAATCGCAGGACACAATGATTTCAACACTCCACTACCTCTAACTCTACCACATTACTACCATTCATTCATTCATAATTAGTAACTGCTTATCCTGTACAGGGTCGTGGGGGCGGAGCCTATCCCAGCTGACATTAGGCGAGAGGCGGGGTACACCCTGGACGAGTCGCCAGATCCTCACAGGACTGACACATAGTGACAGACAACCATTCACGCTCAGATTCAATCTTACGGGCAATTTTGAGACATGGGATAAAAACAAGGGGAAAAAAAAAAATAATAATAATAACATTTTTCATTATTCAATGATTGTTTGAATATTTCAAGAAAATAAAAGGCCCATTCTTATTTGAAGCCAGTACTTTAGTCTAAAGGGAGATGAGGAACAAAGAAGTATTTTTGTTTCATCTTCTTTTGTCTGCTGATGGAAATGGCATCATTACTTATGGTCAACAGTTATCTGCCATGAGATGCAGTTTAGCATATGTGCAAATATGTTTTGTTGTTTTCAAGTTTATAACCCAAAGATGTTTAGCGGTGGGCATTAAAGCAGGAACCAGAGTATAATTTCTTTATGATTAACTTTCCGGAAAGTAAACAGTGGCTTATGTTGACTGACTAATGGAAGATCCCTGATTTAATCCAGCTTGGTTGTTATTGTTTGTTTGTTTTGAATTATGTTCAAGGTCAGAATGTATTCCCTTTTTGTTCTCTTGCCACTTAATTGAAAGGAATTATGCAATGTCTCACCCGTAACCCTCAAGAAGGCAGAAACGGCAAATAAGTTGAGGCATAAAATACACATGCAAATTGTTTTTTTCTGAAGAGGAGACATGACTCAAGTCTGAGTCACGGAGGTTCTTATGTACAAACATGAAAAGGATTCAGGAATAAGATAGATTTCTCTCTTCTCTTTAGTCACTCCCTATTCGCTGCACAGTTGTAGATGAGGTGATGTTTATTGTGCTCAAATGAATCTTGCGCACCCGGAGGTTTCTTTTTTTTTAAATTTTTTGTTTATAAAGATGCTGTTTCTTCCTTTATCATAGCTCGTAAGAAGACCTCGCTTTGCTCCCGAAAGCAGCAGTCCTTTTCTTTCTTTCCGTTCTTACTCTAAGACGCCAGTGACCAGCTGAGAAAAAAAACAAAAAACAGAACAATGACACAGTAGTAGTCATTCTTTATTCTTGCTCTATGCTCTGAAATAGTTGTGTGTGTATTTCAGAATGTGCATGCGTGCTTGTCTGAGTGAGGAGATGGTGACAGGGTGCAGCTGGATTAGAATAAAGTAGGACAAATGAAAATAAAACTTGTTTAAAAGGCTTTAGAGCCAGATGTTCCTCTTACTGCTGATGAGAGATTATGAAGGCATCAAACTTGTTGTTGCAGCCTGTTTCTTCGGCTCCTCCGCTCTACGATTTCTTTTCACCCGGTCAAATGCTTTATCATCCCGGTATGTATGGCATTTTTCCTGCTTTATATGCATAGCTTAGCAGTTATCTGTGCTAGGATGAAAAAAATAAAAATGTCAGCCTATGTTTGACATATCACTGCTAGGAATTATTTATATGAGCTTCGCAAAGCCTCGCTGATAATGTGCTACTGGTAATTGAAACATTACCGTTTTGGGAAATATTGGCAATTTTTTCAGTAATGAGGATTTTTTTTTTTCCTAAAAACTATCTACGCTAGAGTTTCTTCTCATCCTCCCTCAACGCAATCAGACAATGGATGGATTAAAGCAGTCTCTCTTCTTTGTAGGCAAAGCCTCCATTAGCTGTGACAGGGCAGTATCATGGCAATGGGATTAGACCACCTCCCTAACGGGTTTACTGCCCTATGAAATAAATGAACAATAGGAGCCAGGCAGCAGGTCATCTTAAGCGCTCCAATACACAATCTTGTAGTCCTTCCATCCATCCATCAATTTAAAGTAATCGCTTATCCTGTTCAGTGTCGGGGAGCTGGAGCCTGTCCCAGCTGACATTGAACGAGATGCGGAGTACATCCTGGACAAATTGCGATTCATCACAGGTGCGACACATAGAGACACAGACAGTGTGAAAGTCGGCACATATGGACAATGTATAGCCACCAGTTCACCTCTATGGGACGTTTTTGGACTGCTTGGAGAAGCCGGAGTACCCAAGTGAACCCACCCAAACATAGGTTCCTTGCTGGATTTGAGCCTGGACCTTCTTGCTGTGAGGTGACATCAGTGGCTGCCCTTGAACTTCTCCTTCTTCCTATTATTATTCTGGGTTAAATGACGGTTGACAACCTGTATTACGGCCTCCTTCTGGCTGAAGTCCTTTCTTCTTCTGCTTTGGCCGCCTCTTACCTATGAGCCATGAAAACTACAAAACCTGGTCACCATTTTGACTTTTTACTTACCCCTCATGTTTATTTTAATTCACTGTATACGTAAATCATCTTGTTAAGTAATTTCCCATATGGCTTCAAGATTTTAGACAAAGTCACCATCAGTGTAGAAAAAACACATTTACAATTTGAATTTGCCAGTATGAAGGTTTGACTGCCAGACATTCCATTTTCTTGTGATTAATCTTCCTTCTCCCTTCTGTTCAATTTGTCCATAACACTAACAGTTGGTGTTTCTGCAGTCCGGTCACTCCTCCCTGCTAAACACTGATGTTATAGAGATGAAGGTCAATTAAAAATCAAGTGATGAATATTCTATGGGAGATTAAAACTCCTAATCTGTGTATCCTTGAAATATGGTGAAATGGTTATGACTGTTCTTTCTCGGAGTAGTAAGCACACAAATATTGTTGTAACTGCTGAAAGGTGTTTCGCCATGCATGTGGGGCAGTGGCTTGTGGTGAAGGTTCGTCGCAGGTGAGGCATCGACCTTTTCAGAGTCAGATTTACAAATATATAAAGCCAATAGAGTAGCTTAAATTCACCATTTCCCTGCCAGCTTGCACACTGACTACTAGTTGTGTTTCATATCTCATATCAGAATTCTCTCCACACACATAGGTAAGGGACATATTTGGCTAAAGAAGGACGTTAAATATGTATCGACTCAGAGAAAGAGCACATTTGCTCTGCACCCTTTTGCATTCTCGCAATTCTACAATTCATGCAGTGTGAGACAAAATCATAGTTTCACCCAATTAAAAAAGAAAAGAAAAAGATGTTAAATGCGGTATTATCTGTTTAAGAAAAAAGTTTATCATTACTCCTTTTACTTTTGAAAATATCTTTGTTTTCAAAAACATTTTCAATTAAATACGAAAAATATTAAGTGATATGGACAGTAGGCCCTAAAGGGGGGGCTCTTCAAGTGTTTATGAGGAGACAGGTCTATTCTATGGTGGGAAACATCGTCATATAAAATCATCTGTGGGGAATGTTTTTTGGTCAGGGCGAGATTTAAAGTCAGCTCATGGATCACATTCACTTGAACACTGCTTCAAAGAGCATTTTGCAGTTCTTGTTGCTCACTGTTTGGGGGAAGTGATGTCAGGAATATATTCTGCACTGTAGTAAATGTTTAAACCCTCAAATGTCCCACTTTCCGGGAGTATGTGCTCGGAGACTCTGGATTTTAAATGCTAAAGGTGTGTGTGTGTGTGTATGTGTTCATGCATGTCTGCATATATTTGTATCTATGTGTGCGGATGTGTGTCTGTTTGCAGTTCTGCGATAAGCTCTCTGCCTATAACTTTTTCACTTCAGTCACCATGGCAGTGAAACAAAGGTCTGTGTGCACCCATCTCACTAGGACTCAGACGCTGGTCTGAAATAAAATGCGGTGGTTTCAATTAGACGTTCAGCTCAACATAGAATATCAAACAGGCAGCAAAGTGTAGTGCGTATTGCTTATTCGTGGAGCAGACCCTGCTGAGTGTGAGTGTCTACAGTGGTCACGGTCCACTCACGTCGTCCCTGTAGCTCCTGCAGAGGTTCCTTAATTGTCCCGTTTCATGAAGACATATCTGGTGTTTGACCTCTGCATGTATACAGGATTTTTATTGGCTCCGAATGAGAAAATCTATTTCGATTTTACTCGAGTACTGTACTTTATTACACATTTAAGGCATTTGTGCTTTACATGAGTATTTTCATTTTTATGCTACTTTAGATTTCTGCTCCACTACATCGCAGAGGGAAATAATGTACTTTTTTCTATTGCACTACATTGGTCTGACTGCAGTAGTTACCGATTACTTTTCAGATTACAACGTTTCATAAATACTTCATGTATCCCTAAATGAATGAATATGACTTATTAGAGATTTTTGGTTCTCAGGACAGAGATACTGTAGAGAAGGTAAAATTACTTAAGACATCAAATTACTCAACAAAATAAAGTACATAGATTACCTCAATTTTGAATGCTGTAACCTAGACCGAGAGACTATTTCACTGCAAAATTAACACTTTTACTTTTGTTGCTTTACAGCTTGCTTATAATACTTAATTACTTTACTTAAAGGTTCACTGTCAACGATTTTAGGGGGACATTTAAGGGGATATATATTAATAATTGGAATACAGTATTCATAACTCGTCATTTTTTGTGTACTTTCATATATATATATATATGTATATATTTTTTTATGTTTGTTTAGAAAAGGCCCAATTTAATTTCATAGAGGGGGTCCTAGCTTCCATATGGACACCGTCACGCTGGTACCGATGGAGAGAGATTTTGATTTTGACAAATGGAGGATCCTACTAATTATAAAAAGAAAAAAAAGCAATTCAGTGCTTATTCCAGAGGATTCAACTCGGCTCGGCCGCCAGTAGAGTTGGATCCTCTGGGCATCTCGGCTGAAGGGAAGGCCTCCAGAACCTCCCACAGCCAACTTTTACACACTAGCCCTTAAAAAAAGGTTTTGAACGCAAGGCTTTCATTTCCAGTGGAATATTTTTACAGTGCGGTATCGGTACTTTTATTATAAGGAATGGATTTAATCACTTTATCCATCACTGTTTGCGGTACATCTATAGGTTTCAACATACCTGGTTCTGCCAAGCCTGACTGATTTTTAGGGGTTTCCTGAGTTTGAAAACATTTTTTTTAAAGAGAATATCCCATGATGACTTCATCCAATTAATCCCAAGTGAAAACTTCTTTGTTAAATTTAAACTAAACCCATGCAGATTGGGGAGAAAATGACATCTGCAAGAAAGCAGCAGCTGGAGTGACATGACCAGGAATCTGAAGTTAGCTTGATGGAGGAGGGACAGTTTACCAGCTGAGTCACCATTGTTCTGATTTGCTCATCATTCTATAATCGTGTAGTATATGGAACAATAACATACCCGCTTCACCTCGGTCAACGGTGTACAACAGAATCAGAATCTGACCTATCTGCCTTCTGCATCTCAGAATCAGGTACAAATCAGCCGCTGCTCCAGCAGTGGATTACTGGGCGGCGCCCCAATAGGCCAACCAATAAGTTATCATCTAGTAATGATCTGATTCATGATGGACTTGACCTTGACTTGGTGCTTTGCTAACGGGAATACGGCCGGTGCTGTAGTGTGTGCTCAGTTGCTGGAGTGGAATAACGTCATAGTTCTTGAATGACCGGCGATGGGCCTTGATCTAAAGCCCACAGTGGGCTTCTCTGAGTGACTGAGTGTGACAGACTCAGTAGCAGATCCAGGCAGTTGTGATTGAAGAATGGGGCGCCATCACATGGGACGATATCGCCTGGAGGTCAGGTCAATCCATTGGGAGGCTGCTGTCATCAACACTGACGGACGACACACTGATTCCAGATTCAGCGAAATGTTGTGTGTTCCTCTCTGTCACCTGAGAAAATGCATGATGAAATACCTGGTAATTTATTTTGTGACTGACCTAATCTACATACTAATGACACAAACTTGTATCTTAACATAGTCATGCGCTTTTGAATCCCTTCATTTAAAGACTTACAAGGTCCCCAAACCCCAGGTGAGGGAACCTTTTACTCTGTTGCCATGTGATCACCTGCTCTTAGTTGCATTACAGACTTTGACATTCAATAATGCTTGAAATATCACTGCACTTAAATGAGAAAATTTAATTATGTCACAGAGTTCAGAAATTTTGAATTGTGCTTTGGTAAAGGCTTACCATTCTTCTTCGCTTAAATGTCATGGCATTAAACAAAATCTCCATTCTCCCACTCAATAAAGAGAATTAACATCCTCTTCATTTCAGTCAAGTTCCTTTATAGAAAGCGTGTGCGACTGATTAATTCCTGTTACCTAGGAAATTCAAGAAATGGGGGCAAAATGTATAGATTTGATAACGTCCGCTTCAGACTCTAGGCAGAAGAAACTTTTTCCCAATTTTTGGAATCTTTATAACAATTTACACAAAACAAATACTGCCATATTCGAATGAGGAATGATTGCATTTTGAAAATGCTGTGACGAAGCCACTTCATATGTAAACCCAGTGGGTCTGAATATTGATGCTGCATTAAAGACCAGGGTGGCCGAGTTTATACAGCCCTCTCAGATGCTTGGTGTATTATTAATCTTGCACATAATTGTTGTAATTGGCTTGGAAGGAACTAAGTGCTTAGTAAAATACATTTGAATTATTTTCCCAATGATTAAGACCAATAGAGATTACAGAAGATGACATAACATCAGTTTTGCATAGAACACCAAATTTAAGAGACTTTTCCAGTATCAGTTTCTCCTAAATGTGAGGTTGCTTTTGTAGGTCAAAATTTGTGTAAGTAATGGGAAAGAACATATGATCATTTTTCTATCCACTGTATTGCTCACAAGTAAACTTTCTATTATTTCCATCTATTAAGCATAAATTCGTTCATACAGGGCGAGCTTCACAGAGAGAGAGAGAAGCGGTGTCTCTCAGCTTGTCCAACACTGGCGACAACAACAGCGTGTATGATGCCTCCATACGTTGTACTGATGATCAAACAGTCTATTTTTACAGTCTATTGTGCGACTACTTTGCCCATTGTTTGGTCCCGAATTCTACGCATGGCTCTGTAATATAGCAAGCTTGCTCCATTCAGGTCCTCTGTTATTGTCAAATAATAATGTCCAAAAACGCCGAAAAAATAACATTTCTTTATGTTAATCCATTTATCAGAAAGAAAGTTTCTCCCAATAATTTATATCATGAAAACCAAATAAAATAAACACATTTTTCTGCCTAAAGCCATCGCACCTTTGGCCACAACCAAAGGAAAGTTTCAAACTATTTAGCAGTTTTGAAACTTTAATAGTATTCTGTTTTAATTTAACCTCCTCTGATCACATATTTTGAACACGGTTGGGGAAATATTGTGTCTTGTACAATTTAATCAGCGAAAGTTAGAATTTTGATACATATTTTGGAACTGCAAATTTAAAAAGGGAAGTAAGAGTTCTTTCAGCAAACACAATCATGTTTTTTAAGTTATTTTTCAATTAGTAAAAAAAATTATCATAAAACCCTGATGTTTTGCCAAGAGGTAGTGTTTCCAAAATAATTTCAAAAATATTCTGGTTGATTTTATTTTATGTTCCCCATAACTTTCCTTTCACAGTTCATGACCATAGGTGAGGGCCGGATCCATAGGTGAGGGCCGGAACCATAGGTGAGGGTCGGAACGTAGATGGACCGGTAAATCGAGAGCTTTGCCTTTCGGCTCGGCTCTCTCTTCACCACAACGGATCGATATAGCGTCCGAATCACTGCAGACGCCGCCCCGATCCGTCTGTCCATCTCCCGCTCCCTTTTTCCCCTCACTCGTGAACAAGACCCCGAGATTCTTGAACTCCTCCTTTTTGGGCAAAAACTCCACCCCGACCCGGAGTGAGCACTCTATCTTTTTCCGGTTGACAACCATGGCCTAAGACTTAGAGGTGCTGATTCTCATCCCGGCCGCTTCACACTCGGCTGCAAATCGTCCCAGTGCGAGCTGGAGGTCAGTGTTCAAATGTGCCAATAGGACCACATCATCCGCACACAATGAAGCCTGAACAACTTCTTTCCAGTCTAAACAGTAAAAGATTCCCACTCTTCAATCAAACAGATTGTTTCCGATTCCTTATTGTGTTGTGCTAATTTTTTTAATATTTAATTTCAAAAGTAAATCATAGGGGATATAAATTACATATATCAGTTTCATTTTAGTCAGTTTTGAACATCAGTCCACAAACTTACAACACATGGCAATAGAAAAAAGATGCAACTGAACTTTATCTTCCTCATTGCAAAATCTACATAGTGATGATTTTTTCTATGTTATAGATGTGTAGCTCTAGCTGCTCTAACTGATCTATCTTGGCTAAAAAAAGACCCTCCATACTATTTGACCTGCCTGCCGTGCCTTATTGCAGTTGCCAAATAATAAATGAACATCAGTTTTATGGCAGGGTTTTTAAATAACTCAAGTATTGATTGAGACATGTATAGTTTTTGTTGAATCTGTTTCCAATGAATGTAAATTGATAGAGGAATAGATCATCTTCCATTTTCTAAATTGTATGTATTATTGCTAAAATGGTCATGAAAGTTGAAAATGAGATTGTTGGGATTCATCAAGCAGGAATAATACACCAAAGATTGTAGAGTTTGTCATAGTCCAACGTCAAAAGTGAGGTCGATTATGTGTGTGTGTGTGTGGTCTAAAATGTGAGCCTGTCACGAGGCCAGTGCTACCTTCCATTATACAGTGAGAGGGTTCCAGTTCACAGTTGACAAAGAGTCTTTCATCTGTCAATCACGGCCGAAGAGTAGAATATACAGTATCAAAGGGTCCTGTGTCAGAAGTCATCTCATCCTGTCATCATCCGCTGAATGCTGCGAGTGCAATCTTCAGGGGTGACACGAGGAGAGGCGTCACTCACTCTCTTCTGCTGATTTCGCCGAGAGGGTAAAGCTGCAGATTTGTGAGAAAGCGTTTGGATCAAATACACAATCTTTTCATTAATGCAGAGTCCATTTTTTCCCCCTTCACACATGGGCTAAATTATGAATGCCATGTTATTTGTTTACTCCATGTTGGACTGAGTGATGTGCATTATTCATCTGCTCTGACAGGAGATTGGGACACACTCCCAGGAAAGCATTAAAGAGACAGCTCAGTCTAAAAAGGACATTGCTTGGGATTTGATCAGTTATGAACACACAAACTTCATATAATAGACATTCTCTCAATAACCTTGTTTTCATCAAACCCACTGCAAGGAGATGGCTTGGTCACGAAACGCAAGCTTAAATGATATCCCAGACAAATTGGTGTTTCTTTTGATAATAGCGGTCACGTGTCTGTTTTGCTGCTCGTTGATCTGTGGGTGGGATTTCCAGGCATTGTCTAAAATCCACCAGGCAGACAGAGCTCCTGACGCTAATTAGATTTCTTTATGTCTTCTTCTACAGTCCTGAGAGATGATTTCCGCCAGGCTCCCAGTGATGTGGTGGTGGCCGCCGGTGAGCCTGCCGTGTTGGAGTGTGTGCCTCCACGTGGTCACCCTGAGCCCACCGTGTCCTGGAAACGCAACAACGTCCGAGTCATCACCAAGGATGAGCGCATCTCGGTGAGCTCAGCTCAGACAGTGAGCACAGAGAACACAATTGCATCTCTCAATCTCCTCTGGGTGCAGTTTCATTTCAAGTCTAGTGCAGATTATAACTGAACTTTCAGAAAATATTCATGAATGTCATAAATTCCCAAGATCACCAGTCCTTGACTGAAAATACTCCTAATTAAATTCTCTTTTTATTCTTGGTGAACAGACTTTTTGCTGTTTTGTGTAATTCATTGGTACATGCCTAAATTAATATATAATCAAATATTTTAAAAGAACAGTTCAGAGCACTTTTACAAGCCCACCATTTATTACCAACATTAAGCAGTCCAGGAGAATGGAGGAATACTTATTTATATTGACTATAGTTCCATTAGACCATAATTCTTTGCTGACAGCTTTGTTTTCTATGGACTGGAGAGAGCCTCAGAATGTGCTGTTACTTTTACCCTCTCCTCTCATGCGTAAAATCAACGCCTAGACATTATCTCGGATGGTTTTTGAAGGGCATTTTTTTTGTTTTAATGTTGGAATTCACTTGTTGAAGTTGAAGGACAGTGTTTAAATCAGTGATAGGAGCACTGGAGGAAGTATTCATATTTTTTACATCGTAAAACTTCAAATTTTCATGAGAAAAACTGTGTAGAATTTCTTGTCAAATAAACTGTAAGTATCATAAATGCAAGTATTCCAGTGAAAGTACTTATTTGTTTTGCAGTTTTTTAATGTAAGCGTTAATTGTTACCTCAGAATCAAGCATAAAGAAACAAGATAATAATTATAATAATAATTAAATTTACTGCTCCATCACTGTAACGTCGATCAAAGTCATTGCAGACGATCGACAGATATATTGATTTGCATTTATCTTAAGTCTTCAATCAGAAAACCCTTCATGTAGAATAATCTTCTGGGCCGTCGCTGTGCTGCTTTTCAGATGCGCGACGGAAAACTGATGATCTCCCATGCCAGGAAGAGCGATGCTGGCATGTATGTTTGTGTTGGGACTAATATGGTTGGAGAGAGGGACAGCGATCCTGCAGAGCTGGTGGTGTACGGTGAGTTTCTGATAACAGGAAGTCACGGCACGTAAAAGTGGGGGCCGCCAATGGGTACCAGGTACATGGTGGAAGGAAGATGAGGGACATTTTGAAACCCAATGATTATCATGTCCATTATGTTATATATGTTATGTCACTCTCTGCTTGTCACGCTGAAGACCCGGGTTTGATTCCCCAACCGGGAGTTTGTGCTCATCTCTTTTCACGGGTTGCCCAGTGGGTAGAGCTGCCGTCTCCCAATCGGAGGAACGCAAGGTAGCCGGTGGAGAGTTGCACCTTCAGTTCACCTCATGGTTTGATGCTACTAAGGTGTAATGGGGAGTCATAGTTGTTCCACCTCCGCGGTGGCACCAGACTTAGTGACAGCACATAACTATCAGGTAACTTGAACAGGAAAGTCAATGGAAAACGTCTGCAAAGCGGGGAAACAGTCCGAGGCTCAACAACTCCTTACCCTCCAAGTGATGCGTTGCAAATTCTGAAGGACACTTCCTGGATTCTAAGTATATACTGTAACCTCATATTAAGAGGGTCAGACATCCCATATAAGGTTATCCACAAACACTGAAGTAAATCAAAGCATTCTATTTGCTCTGAACCACCATGTCAAATGCAAATGTGCTCACTTAAGGTCACGTTTCTTAGATGGAACACTTGGGTCGGGTTGGGAGGAAAAGACAGGAGATGGAGGTAATCAAACCTTGGACCTTGACAAAGGAACATAAATTGAACATGTCTGAAACCTTCCCTCCTCATACAGAGCGTCCCGTGTTGGTACGGAGGCCGGTGAACCAGGTGGTCATGGAGGAAGAGATGGTCGACTTCCTGTGTGAGGTCCATGGAGATCCTGCCCCGACTGTCCGATGGCGCCGGGAAGAAGGGGAGCTTCCCCGTGGGAGGTGGGAGTGATGACCATACACAAGAATCCCTTCATCTACCTCTGACCTTCAACTATGTGATAAATGTCCTCATCAGATGCAGAGAAGGGAGGGTTATGGCATCTTTGCAGTAATGTTAGCATAATGAGTGAATAAATAAATAAATCCTGGATCCATACCATCTTCTAGATAAGACTCAAAATCTAAGCTCTGTACAAGGCTCATCTTTCTACAGAATTTTATTGAAATCAATCCTAAAGTCATTGAGTTGTCCTGCTCACAAACACATACACACACACAAACAAATGATATCGATCACATAACCTCCTTAGAACCTCAGCGATGGAGGTGGGGCTTAGACTGATGAATCACAGCATGGTGTGAGCCTGAATAAGACATTCAGCTTCAGGAGAGACAAGTCAGGTTTTGGATTATTAAATAATGTGACCCAGATAGCGTAGCAATTGTTCATTAATTCATGTCTATAAGTTTGAATGTATAAATTCCTCAATCTAAAATAATGCAGAGGAGGCATTTATGGAACAATCTTCCTGTGGCCAGGTTCAACATTTTTTCTATTTAAAGTCAATGTGCTATAAAACTCCAGATTTAAAAAATATACATTAGAGGTAATTTTCTCCCCGCAATCCTTCTCTACAACGACAATTTTTTTTTTTCTTACTGAATATTTGTTTTCATTATGTATGCAAATGTAACACCATGTACGTTTATTGCATGTCCACGTTGTCCGTAAAGAAAAGCAAAGTTTCATTGGTTATTTATTGGTTAAATATTCATAATTATGTTTTGAAAAGTTTATTTTAACTTCGATAAAAATGCTGTTTGTCCCAGTTAAAGGGAACATTTGATATTCAAGATTCAAAGATTCTCAGATTCAAAAATGTTCCTGGATCCAGTAATAATGTTTAAGGCAGATAAGGAAAGGCACATAGTCCTACTTGTTTCAAGATAATGGCAACTGTTTGGGTAAAAAAAAATCCCAGCAGTAGGTTGATTGACACGGGAAGGGCTGATGTTATCTGCATCCATGGCGGATTTCTTTCCCTTCGTGTAGATAGGTATGATCACTTTCTGCTATGCTTTGTTAGATCTTTCATTATCTCTCTCTCTCTCTCTCTCTCTCATTTCCAGGTTTGAAATCCGCCACGGCAACAGCCTCCGTTTGTTCCGCGTCAGAGAGCAGGATGAAGGGATGTATACCTGCACATCTGAGAACAGTGTGGGCAAGACGGAGGCCTCAGCCATGTTGCAGGTCCACGGTAAGAAACACATCATGCATATTGTATTTAAGAGCGCACACACTCCCATACACACACACACACACACACACGCACACACACACACACACACACACACACACACTTGCATGCATAAAAAAGCTCTCATTCCCAGAGCTGTGTACATAAATAAAGTAACATCCAGTCACATGGCAACAGCATTATGTAAATTCTCATTTTCTCACTAACGTTTATATGAGTGTATCTTTCTGAAACGCTGTCCAGTGCTCCTGCCAGGAGCTTATGCTAAACCATATGGATTACGCCATTTGACAGATGTTTGGTCGTCGTGTGCTTTAACTCACTGCCAGAGAGCAGTCCCTGTATTAAAAAGACATGAGCCTCCCCCCTGCTCCTCCTGTCCCTTTATCTCCCTCCTCTCACCTTCTCCTTCCCCTTGTGCCCTTTTAGTTCTGTCTGCGTTTGAATAGACTTAGACAACTTCATCCACTGTTGCTTTTATCGGAGTAAATTAAATCCAACTCAGCCGTTTTTGTTCCTTCAATTCACTTTTTGTCTCTTTCTTTTCTGTTCTATCACTGGTTTTGTTTCGCAGCACAGTCTTTCATCTATATCATTAATTCTCCATCTTTCTCTATCATTTCTCAAACCCCGTCATCCTTCCAGTCTGCCCATTCTGTAAGTTCACATTCTATTTAATTCTTCTATAAAATAGAATAGCTCATTTATCTTTGGCCTTTTCTGTATGTTAGTGGCTTCAAAACCAAAACCGGTGCCTAATGGTGTAAATAAGTCTTTACATTAAGCATGGAGTTGTTGACAGCAGGCTGTTGCTGCAGTCAAGCCTTAAGTAAGCCTCAGACAGAGTGACTTAATGTACAGCAGATTAAGAACTCCTATCAAACCCACATCTGCTGCGGAGCTGTGAGTGGGTCAGGGCAAGTGACACGCACAAAATGCAACAAATCCCTGTCCCTTTGACCACTCCGCTAGTTGAGAAAGCAGCTGCAAAATCCAAAGCAACTGATCCTACATTTGAACTTTGAACTACATTTGACATGCGAACATCCACAAGCATTTCTCTTGTCCGCGGTGTGTGACACAAGTAAGAGATAGGATAAACTATATAGTTGTGGTGTGGACTAGAAATAATATGACTTGTAATAACTGTGCTATACTCCTCTTTGGAAACTTTAACTATTTTGTAAATAGCACGAAATACTGTACTATTTGCCATACCATTGCTGCTGTGAGACTTAAATTCCCCGCACTGTTGGACGAATAAAGGATTAGTTTTTTCTATTTTGTCTCTTTATTGTGTTACAAACCAGGGACGAATGAAATGCATACGGTTGTTCACTTGTCATGAAGACTATAACAAATAATAATAATAAAGTTGAAATGTAGGATCATCAATTTCGTCATTGTCATTTAAATAATTGCAATAGAGGATTTAATGGTCTTCTGTCTATTTTGTCCCACCATTACAGTACCAGTTTAATTATAGCCCATAGTACAAATACAAATAAGGAAGGAAAAGAATTTCTTTCTTGGCATTACTGTATCATATTGTGACTCATTGAAAGGCTTCAGTTATGGCTAATTTCCATGATGGACCGTTGGACAGTTTGTCAAAGTTCAGTCAATTTGGTGGGAGTGTAGATCCACTGACTTGTAGATTTATGGTTTCAGACGGGACCCCTTCTTTACCCACAGGGATGTTTGACTTTTTTTATTAAGTAATCCATGACGTTCACATCAATACCTGCTAATTCAAAAAATAGGCTCCACCAGATATTAACGTTCAAAATTGGGAATAAATTGTCCTTTAGCACCATCCTAAGTCTTTATTTCGCCTCTTTAAGCAGGATATGGTAAACCGGATAATGTGATTGTTGCCAATCAAACGTCCAACAGAGGAAAACAACCACGAAATAGTGAGGAAATATATTTTATATTCTGTCAAAACAAATAGTCTTTTTAATTTGTCTAGAGCCAATTATCTTGATTATAAAAATGTTACTAATTAATAAAAAATAATTAAAAGGGACAATTATGTATTAACTGTGACAACTAAAGATTAAAGAAACTAAATAAATGTAGAAACCACTGCTCGACCAATTTGTCTAATTACTGATGTGTTTGACAGTACAAAGAAATCTCAAAACGATGAGCTGTTTATGTGGGCGGCGTGTACAAAAGCATCCATATCTATGATTAATGTAACACAAATAGAATAATTACAATTTCTGATAATGTTTCTGAATTCATTTAATCAAGAAAGTAGGATCCTGCCGGACAGTCTTTAAATAATAAACATTTTACGCGGGTCAAAAAAATTAGGGTTAAAACTTAATCATCGCAGTATGACACCAAGCTGGTTAAACTTCAGGGATATCAAATCTCTCCATTTAAGAGGCAACATGGATTGTGAATCAGTTTCACATGCTCTGATGAAAATGAAAGTGACAACAGGGTCAATGGAGAGGCAAAAGCATGACAACCCCCAAAAAGGGACTGGTTCTGCAGGCGGTGGCCACAATCCAAATTTCTCTCTACTTATCTCTCCTGACTGACTCTTCTCTAGTTTTGTCTTCTGCTGGTGTTGTTGCATGTACTGCCTCATGTCACAAGTAGTACATGCAGTTCACTGATGATGCACAGGCATTCCAACTCCTTCACAGTGGCTTATCCCTGCGTTCAGTTGCAAGATGGTTTGCCTCAAGAGTATGGAGGAGATGCCAGTAGACGGGCTGTTACACGAGGACAGCTGGACAGGTCCGTAGAAGGTTCCTCCTAAGTATGAGGAGGAACAGGAGGAGCACTGACAGATCCCTACAAAATGTGATGTTTCTGACAAAACTTTCTGAAACAGACTCAATGAGGGTGGCTGTTCTCCTTTGGTGCCCCCGTTCTCTTCACAGATGAGGGCAGGTTCACACTGAGCACATGTGACAGATGTGAGACAGTCTGGTGACGCTGTGGAGAAAGTTCTGCTGCCTGCATCATCCTCCAGCATGGCCGGTTTGGCGGTGGGTCAGTGATGATCTGAGCAGGCATATCTTTGGAGGGCCGAACCAACCTCCACGTGTGAGCCAGGGGTACCCAGACTGCTGTTAGTACTGGGATGAGATCCTCAGACCCATTGTCAGACCGTATGCTGGTGCAGTGGGCCCCGGGTTCCTTCTGGTGCATGACAGTGCCCGGCCTCATTGGCTGGACTGTGTCAGCGGTTCCTGGATGACGAACTGGTACGTCATGTATCGTTGCATCCACCGCTGCCACATCGCACCTCAGACGGTCCAGGAGCTGACTGATTCCCTGATCCAAGTCTGGGGGGAGATCCCCCAGGAGACCCCTCGTCTCATCAGGAGCATGCCCAGACATTGTAGGTAGTGCACACAGGGACACGGAGGCCATACACACTACTGAGCAACAATATGAGTTGTCTTGACGAAATTCACAGAAGTTGGATCAGCCTGGGATCTCATTTTTCTACTTTGATTTTGAGCATGATCCTGAAACCATTCCTCATTGGGTGAATGGTTTTGGTTTCCATTGGTCGTTCTTACGTTATTTTGTTCCCAAGAAATTACACTATGTAATCAATAAAAATTTTCAACTGGAATTTTTGTTTAATCCAGATTGGAATTGATTCAAATTTTCCCTTTATCTTTTTGAGCAGTATCTGTACAAATATTGTGAGTATGTAGCTTGTTAATACAAATTTGAGAAGAAGAGAGAAAACTAAACAAATAAATCATAAAACAGGAAGTGAATATATAAACACTTATTGTGAATTAACGTTCTCTTCTTGAGAACATTACAGCTAAACCCTGGTGACTCACATTTCTTGTGCATTGAGCCAAGGACAGGTTTTAATGTTGCTGCATGTGTGTGTGTGTGTGTGTTTGTTTGCACATACGAGCTACAGAGAGATTTGTAGAGATGATGAATCCAGGCTTGAGAAGATTCTCATCCAACCGGAAGCATGAGCCAATTATTGAGATGGGAGTTCATGGCGGTGGTCAGTGTAAATCTGCTGATGGTGGGATCATGTGGCAAACGCAGTGATCTGACCAATGCTGGAAATTGGCAACTCTGCCAGACCTTTCCAAAAATAACTGAGTAAATGTCAGCCAGACTGCACTGCTGTGATCTCTGATGGCTTTTATAGCAGTGTTCACATGAGAAATGACCGTGACTGTGATGAGAGGGTGAGGAGTGAGGAGTCAGTAGTGATCGATCAAAAAGCTCAGAAGGTTAAAGATAAAACTTTAAAATCTGGATCATTAGGAGCTGAGATGTGACGTATTGTTAAAACGCAGTCATGGAAAGTAACTTTTCCGTTTTAGTTGCTTGATCAACATGAACGCATGCATTATTACAAAAGATTTAGCTGACAGCTATAGCTGTTACTTTTCAAAGTCTGTATTATATAAGATGCTATGATGGGATTGATTAGAGATTAAACCAGTGGATTCCATTCCAGCGGGCTGTTCCAGAACAGCGCTCTTTCATTAGCTCTGAGTTGTGTGCATGCATGTAAAACCAAGAGTAATGTACGCATCAAATTGCTCTTATGTTTTAATTTCGAATAACAACCTGTGCTAAAAAAAAAGAAGTGTCAAATATTAAATTAAAAAATACCCAATTCAATCGTACTATGATCTCTTACAATCTTGGGTTCAGAGCTTCTTGATTATGTTTTCTACCAGCTTGCTATAACAGTTTACACATCAAAGCATCACAGTCAACACTTTAGTAAAGTCAGCTATAATAACATCTCATCCCCAGGCGATATAAGTCGGTACTACTTGTACTTATGCTTTTAACAATAAAGGTTGAGTGTTTAAAATGTTGGGGGTATTTAAGGGTATCTCTTGAACAAATGGAAACTATACTAATACCCATGTGTTTTTGTAAAAGTACATACAAGCCCTCAGAGTGGATTTCAGTGGGTGAACTGGACGGACTTAACCAGAACAAATGCTTGTTTTCTGGCCACATTTCCTTTTCGACGGGGCTCTGGGTCGGCAAAGGAGAAATTCAGGTTGAAAAGGAGGGGAGAGCTCTCAGCGCCAACCGCCAACCAAATTTTACACACTGAACCGTCAAATAATAATAATAATATCATCATCCTTGGGGTTAGCTTCCACTGTAAATATCCAGAATAAATATCCAGTTTCTATAAAATGTATAAAAATAGTCTATTCTTCAAAGACCTCCGGCGTTCCTTCTTGTGTTTGATTACAGAACATTTTCTCAAACCATTGACTCGATTCAGGTCTATGCTTACCTTTACGTTTTAATGCTTGTTTTTGTTTTGCTCGTAATTTGTCAAAATTAACTGGCTTCCATTGTCTTTGGTTCAAATGCAGGATGTTTTCTTTGCATTTTAGCATATTTACATTGTCGCTCGGGTTAAAAGACCAGGCGCTGAGGGTTATTTAGAATTCAAAAACTCTGGAGTTTCATACGTTTTCATGCAGATATCAGACTTTTAACAGGCAGCCGACCCTCTTTTTCCTCTTTAGTTCCCCCCCAGATCACCATGAAGCCCAGAGATCAGACTGCCATCCAGGGGAGGAGCATCAACTTCCAGTGCGGCACCATAGGAAACCCTCCACCTGCCATCTTCTGGCAGAAAGAGGGCAGCCAGGTAATAGACCAGACCATAGAATGTCTAACTTCCTGTTTACAAATCCCTGTAGGCGTGTATATCAGCTCTCTAACAAGCCTCAGCATGAAACTAAATATAGTGTTGGAGGAGGTGATCCATATGTAAATAAACTAATAGTTTAACTGTATTTTATAGAAATAGCTTGCTGGTTGGTTATCTCTGTATTAACACAGTGAGTCCAGTAGATAAATTAATTTAGTTAACAATTGAAAATACAAACAGATAAAACAGTAATACATAGGAATGAGTGCTTTTTGTTTCTCACTTTTTTCTTCATCAACGCATCCTGATGTCTTTCTTTTTTGTTATCCAGACAGCCATGAAAGCATATGCAGGCAATCCATCTTTCAGGTAGCCGCTACCAGACTGGAGACGTTTTTGCGTAGTAGATTTGTTATTTAGGTTCTACCTGACTAACTGAGAGATCCTACTTGATGCCTCTACCTTGACTCTAGATCCTGGAAATGGGTGTCAGTGACTGTGTACAAAACAAAGCTAAAAATATCTTTCACATTTATAATTGGATTGGATTTTGGTTTGTGGTAAGAATAAAGAGGGATTTTATTTATTTTTTACATAAACTAAATCGTCGTTTATTGCTTTTTTGTGACTAATTTGTATCAGAATTTAATATCATAACTTCATGTCAGCTGAAAATTGTACATTTTTACAATCTAAAGTGTAAATTAGATTTTAAATTAGGTACGTTGAACTATTTTTTGTAAGTAGGTTTCTTTAAGTAGCTTTCCATATATTAGTATTTTTATACTTCCTCTTCTCATAGCGTTTGTTTTTCTATACTTTGCTCCTCTGCTTATGCTTTTCCCATTTATTAAAACTCGTTTGATTTACATTTGCTGTACTTATTACTATTGTTTTTTTCGCTACTATTTCTGCTTTATTTGCAACTGTGAAACTGAAAATGTTCCTGTTGTGGGACTAATAAAGGTACATCTTATCTAATCTTATCTTATACTGTCTCTTCCTCATGTTGTTCATTTTCCCAGAAGCGATAGGCAAAATTCTGAGATCCTAATCATAAACAAATTAGTGATCACACATTGTTTTGTTCTAAAGGATGAGAAAGACTTGCTGCAGTATTACCTTGTCCAATTTAATCATACTATTTCTTCTTTGAATTATCCACACTCTTCCAAACACATTTTGAAAGCAGGTGGGTGAGAGCTATGCAGCACATTTGTATTTGGCTCTATTCGAATGGAGACAGAGTGTTGGAAGGCATTGTGGTATCGCGTTGGCGGGAAATGTTTCTCCACCATACAATAACAGTGTAAGAGCGTAGCGATGGGTAGAAAGGCACGCTGGACAAAATAAATCGAAAGAGGGGGGGAGTGTCAGGATGTACACCAGGTGTGGAAGCGGCTTCCTCGGGGCAAACCTGAAGAAAAACGCTGTCCTCCTTCCACATTGTGCCCAGATATAAATACACCGAGGCTCAGAGGTTGGTTGACGCATGTCTCGGATGTTTGTGTAGCTTTTCTGCTGATTTGGGGGATTATGTAGCCTTATAACCTTTGTTCCTCCACTGAAGTCTAAGCCTCTTAGAACAATGAAATAGATGGCTGAATGGATGGATGTGCTTCCCTTTCCCCGTTTTCCCTTCCACCTCACTAGCAGAGAAGAAGGCTGCGCCTCAATACCCCCCAAACACCAAAACGGCCCCGCTCTAGACACGCTCTCGCCATGTTGGCCATGATCTTATTTAGTTATCAACAAATGTTATCATGATTACATGCTTTACGAAGATGTAGAAATGGTTTGATGACTAAACGTAACATGGACACCGAGACCCTCTAATTTTGTTTTTTAGTAGATGTATGGTGTTTTAAATTCCTGTGATTTGACCTGAAAACTATAGTTCAGTTTGATTTGGGCAAACAGTTTCACAATTCCAGTTGTGGCTTAAATTGAAGTTTCAAAAATCAGGATGGAATGAGGGCGTTAATGTCAGGATCAAAAACAAAATCTGAAAGAGTTTCATTCTCATAACAGTTCTGCTGTTTGTGTGTTTAGATGTTGTTGTTTCCTGGCCAGCCACCATCCCAGTCCGGCCGTTACTCCGTCTCCATGAGCGGAGAGCTGACCATCACTGACGTCCACCCTGAGGACTCTGGTTTCTATATTTGCCAGGCCATCAGTGTGGCAGGAAGTGTGCTGACCAAAGCGCTGCTGGAGGTGGAGGGGGGTGAGACTTCAGTGCACACAGTCATTTTTTGTGTCTTATTCTTCATTCAGTGGCGTGAGCTAATGAGAAGAAAACGTATTAATTAAGAAGCTGCTGCATCTCATTACGGCTCATAGAGTCCAAGAGAGAACACAGTTATGGACACCATGTGGCATGAAGAATTAGATTTAGGTGCAATGTTCTTTGGCAGGCAGCTTATAAGAACCAGATTGATTTTTTTTTCTGTGTTTAATGCAGCCTTTTGATTTTCTCCATATTTTACACGCTTAGCAGTCCAATATCTGCCATATTCACAATCTTTCTTTCTTTTGGCGTCTTCTGCACATTTACAAGCATCATTTTGTTTCTAAAATTACAGCAACAATGACCCTCCCGGATATAATGTTCTGCCTCATGTCCCCTCAAACTGGTAGGTCCTACAATTCGTGTCCCACCGATTATTCGCCAAGGCCCGACCAATCAGACTGTAACACGAGGTGGAACAGTGCAGTTGCACTGCCGTGTGATCACAGGGCCTTCAGTCAAGATTTCATGGGAGAAAGATGCCGAGACACTTCAGGAAGAAAAAGCTCGAATGACCTTGATGGAGAACGGCACTTTGCAAATCACAGACGTAAAGGTGCGTGTGTGTGGAAGGGCTGGCGCTGAACTGTTATTTATTTGACAGGGCAAACATATTATGTTTGTTCTTAATCTAAAAAAGGAAAAGCTGACTGTGTCGCAATGGACATCACAAAATAATTCACAGAATATAAAAGCATTTGTGTCTGATCTCTGGCCAGCTTTCACTTTCTTTTGCAACCAAACATTTCTCCGAAACATTTCCACCGCAAATTCCTTTTCCATTTGTAAGATTAAGGTGAGGCAGCGTTTCAGAGACCAATCTCTCTAAGGCAGTGCGTATCTCTCCAGCACAATTATGTGCTCATGCAGTATGTAATTGCAATGTTAATGAAGTTGCTTGTTTTTAAATGCTAATGTTTTCTGCTTACATGGAAGAGCAGTCAGTCACACCTTAGTGCTATATCCCCACCTGGAGGTCATCGAGTTCATGCAGGATGGAGCAAAGCAGCATCCTTTCCATGAACTGACTGACGAAAGATGATTAATCATCTATCCGGCTTTTAATTAAACCTCCTTCCCGGACTATGCTTATTCACTTCCTATCTCATCCCTTTTCTCTGCTCCGAATTAATTCTTGGTCCATTGCACTTCTGAGGCAGGAGAAATCTGCCGTGCCATTGTGCTCAATGGAACAGAAGAGATGCATTAGTGTGGCATTGAGAGGAGTGACAAGGGAGACAGAAAGAGAGCAAATGGAAATGACGAGTGAGATACTAAAAATATTTAGCCTGCTGTTGCCCTTACCCTCCATCAATATTCTATGAGTAGTTAGAAGCATCTAAAGAAGTTCACCTACACCACACGCTGTGCTTTCTGTCAGCCAGAGGTCAACACTGCAGCGGATGATCTCATATGGTCTGATGATAGTTCCAGCAGACTGGCTTTCTGCCAGAACAGGGCTGAAGCCAACACCAAGAGTGCCAGTGAAGCATGCATGCATGTACACTTCCTAATGTAAACAGGTCAGCAGGTACATTAGAGGCAGTGTGGTGCCTCATGGGTCGTAGCAGTGAGGCTTTTACAGGTCGAGCTGATGAATGCTGGGGAAAATGAAACAGTTCAGGTATGCATGAGTTGTATTAGTTTTTAATTCAAGGAAACCAGACAACAAATGTCAATTAAGTATTCTTAAGAGTCTTTTTGTGAAGCTGCTAGAATGAACACTTTTATTTTCAAAATTGTTGAAATGTAAATGATGTGCATGAAACAAACAGAGTGGTAGATCGTTCTGTACTTCCCTCAGGAGAAGCCACATTTATTTATTTTTTTTCCTTTTTTTTTTGTCTTTCAGGTAATTGTTTTCACATCAGAGCAGATAAAAATATGGTCAGATGTTTTCTTCTGCAATTAGTGGATGAGCACAGAGCTACAAGACAGAGAGTATTTGATTTACTTCCATCAGATAGGGACTATATAAATAAAAATTTCCCTCTGTTCATTTTTAATGTCTATATTAACATATTTTGTTTAAGTTTGTTGGCCACATTATTCTACTTTATCAAAGAAACAAGAATTAGGTAAACCCTTTTAGGTTTTTGGTATTCCTTATTGAAAAAAGGGAGCCACTGAACTGAACAAGTTTATAATGTGACCCACATTTTATAGTAAATTTAGAGTGTATGTATATATCAAATTAATAAATGAAATATCTCCCCACATTTATTTCTGCTTCGAAAGGAGATAAAAGGTTTAATAGAATAACTAAATATATAGTAAGTACTTAAGAGATTCAGATATATTTTGATTTATCTCAAATAAGTAGCACAGTCCTTTCAACCAACACACACTAAGAGCTCAGACTAGCGAGAAGTATCTCTTCTGACTCTTTGCATGTTTTAAACAGAGAGTAGCAACTCCTGCCCTCCAAGAAGCGATTTAGAGTCCCTCAATCTAAATGCAGCAGAATGAAGAACTCCTTCATAAATTGGTTTGTAGGGTTAGGGTAAACCAAAAACAGTCCGACGACGGAGATCTGAATCCTCATTCCTGGTTGTCCATGTTTCACATGGTTTGATGCCTAAGACGATTGTCAAACATGTTACAGTCTTTTCAGTCTGTGTGTAAATCTGTTAAACTCAACCATCATATTGCATAGTAGTTAAATAGCAGTATTTATGTTTTTGGAGGTTGGCTGTAGTTCAGTGGGTAGATAGATAAAGTATCAATTATTATTATTATTATTATTATTTTCAGTAAATGTATTGCTGTCACACTGGGCAATGATCCACAACCCCAGGTACTAATCCTCCAATATATTTATTCTATCACAACTGAGCGTTTATAGAGTAGCTTAACTACTTAATGAATAAAAAAATTCATCAGTTCAAATATTGAAATAATTACCCTAAATTGATGGAACACACAGCGTTTCTACCCCATTGTGACATAAAAAAAAAAAAATATATATATATATATATATATATATATATATATATATATATATACATATTTGAAGAAAAAAAATGCTAGCAGCATTTGTTCTCCTAACTTTTATCTGTCTCAAACGTTGACTTCTACCTCACAGGATTCAGACTCGGGGATGTACGCATGTGTCGTGTCCAGCACCACAGGGGAGTCGAGCTGGAGTGGGATGTTGACTGTCAGAGGTGCTTACTCCATTCACACTCACACTCTGTCTCTCTCTCTCACTCCACACTGCACCACACCTCTAGGCTCTTACAGTCGACACTCTGCCACACAATCTGTAACAGTGAGATGGTGAATAAAATGTTGATCAGAGTTAATCCAGAGTTGCATAGTAATATAACAAGATGATGTGGTTTCCTAGCAGAAAATGGAAATCCCTCAGTATCCAGAGATTCTGAGTACATCCAGCTTCCAGGGCCTCCACAGAAGCCCGTTGTGACAGAGGTGACCAAAAACACGGTCACCCTCACCTGGCAGTCCAATCCTCATGAGGGCGGGGCTGCTGTTACCTCCTACATCATTGAAGCCTTCAGGTATGCGATAACAACCATCTGCATGATTTCATGTGTTCTTAAATGATTTGGCCATCATTAATAGTAGCGCAGTGATAAAGTGGATAGCACAGGTCCCTTGAAGGAAGAAGGTTCTGAGTTCAAACTCACCTCTAACTATTTCTGGTGCCTCTCAGTGTGGAATTCCCATGTTCTCTCAGTGTATTCCAGTTTTCTCCCACACCCCACAAACATGCAGTTTAGGTGACTGGGGACTTTTAAATGCCTGAAGGTGATGAACTGACATCTTGATCAGTGTTTACACCGCCTTATTGAATGTGATAGCCTTGTTAAAACAGTATATCCAGCTATTTCCTGCAAAATACGTATGTATATTTGTATAACTATGTAATGACACTGTAAGAAATTGCTGATCAAGGGAAATAAATTATTTAAGAAGAAAACCCACTTTGGTCATTATACAGAACACCAAAAAACAAAGGCAATACTTCAATTAGGAGAGTCAAAGGAATGAGGGAAGAAAATATTGTTTAACCACAACAAATGATACTTGAAACATTTTGCGATTTATCGTATGGATACTGGTGGTGGTGGTTGATGACTGCTGTGACTGATGAATAATGAAGTTGGTGACTATAAGAAGATTGGGCATTGATGGAGAGCTGGAGGGTGTGCCTAAAGCCAGCATGAAAAACCAAGTGAAAAGAAAGAATCACACTTTCATAAAGCAGCAGGCTAAAAATGGAGGCCTGTTAAGACTGGGTATGTGTGAAAAGTCTGAATGATATGATGGTGAGAGAAAAAAAATGGCTGTAAAGATATAGTATTCCTGGGGTAATTTTAGCTAGGCAGCGCTCCAATACAATCAACAATAATTTGTAAAACAAGGGGAAAAAAGGTAGATATGTAATAACAAATATAAAAGAGGTTTTTCAAAAAGGCAAACAGCACAAATACGTCAAAATCTAATTAATGTTGGATATAAAGCTGTTCTCAGTCTTTCTAAGATCAGTATAAAGTAACAAGACCAGAGGCAGGATACACAAATGTAGTACCACTATAATTGGTGGATTGCCCTTTTTCAGAATGCATCCTATCCTTTCTTCATTTACAGTCTTTGGAGTTTAGAGATTACTCATCTCGGTGCCGCTAAGTGAGGTCCTAAAGTTAAACCTGCATCAGTGTTTAGTGTCGGCAACCGAAGAGAGCCAAAGCGGCGCTACACACCAGCCATGGGCCTCAGTGACAGACAGTGAGTGAAAGAGGAGACAATTACTGCAGTGGTCAATTCAGCAGCTCTGTTCCATCCTGAGGGCAAAGGAAGGAGGGAATGCTAGCCCAGATGAGGAGTTCACTCATTACATAAGCAGGAGAAAGGGTGCTGGCCGAGTGTGCAGACACCGAAGTCCAGTAATCTCTGTGGGGAAAGGAGTGGCAGCTCGCACGAAGAACCGGGGATGCAGATTCCACTCATCTCACGCTTTGCCACCAAAAAGTACTTAGAAGTTGTTTTCAAGCATCAGCAGAGAGAAGTATGAAGAAACATCTTTTAACTCTTGTCGCAAACTACTTGAATTTCTTGATGGTGTCTATGCTGCCATGGGTTCTACTCTCGCCCCATTTACAAATTCAGATTTTGCAAAAAGCTGGACTGTTTAAATGTCAAAACTGTTTCTCTGAAGGACATTTGGTCGTGAGAGCAGCAGAGGAGGATTCACGGATGACAGGAAAAATGCTGCGGCTGTTTTTTTTATAATTACTTTGCCATTTTCTCGTCCATGGAGTCGGAGAAAATGTTAGATTGTTCTCATGCTGCTTGATGGTCCCTGCTTCGAGTTGTTGCATCCTCGCTAGAGAAGAAATGAAACTCACGGTTAAAGGATGCATCTTTACCATCTCGTGTAGTCAAGAATGAGTTATATTACTGAGTTATCATTACTTCAAATAGTAGTAGTTGTTCAAAGATTGCTGTATTTATAACCTGTTCTGGTTATTTAAATAAATATCTGGGATGGCAATGATTTCCTTCTATGGAGTTGTTCTACTGGAGTTTCTGAGAAGACTTGATGTTGTTCGATGACAGAATCATCATCATTCACACCTTGAATCACATTTATGTGAACAGATCACATGACACAGAACTGATTAAATACACTGGGAGACATGGTTAACAAGACGCCATAATCAGATAAGAGAGGACAATCACAGAGGCGAATCTGGATTGTCCTGGAATCTGGAGGAATGTTAGTGATGAAAGCAAAACAGGGCACAATGTGGAACAGGAGGAGAATATAACCTTAGCAAATTGTATGCAGATTGAACAAAATATAGATTATAAAAGTATTATTAGAGCTTTTGAGATGCAGATCTATGATATAACCTCTTGTACAGATTTGCGATTTCCTCTTGTTCTCTCCAAAAAAGAGAAGAGAAGATCAATCAATTTCAAGATCAAATCAATTTAGTAATTTTAAAAGCATTTGAAAATGGTTGAATAAATAAAATTATCACAAAACCGTACACACGAAAACATCTCAGACAAACTTTGTGTATAACATGGGAGGGAACTTAGGCTGGTTAAAACCAACAATCCGACAAGGAGGGAAAGAAAATCACTGACTTAAATGCACCGAGTAACGAGACGAATGGGGCTGGGGACAGGAGACGACATTCATTCATCAGGAAGGCAGGACAGACACACAGACAGGAGCAGGAAGGAGTAGTAATGGGAGGGATAAAGGTGGAACACTGAGTAAAAACAAGGAAAGGAGAAAAATATAATCAGAAAAAAACCTTCAAAATAAAACAGGATATACAACCTTTTACCGGTTTTAACTTAATACAAAAAAGAACCGAACCATGACAGTTAAAGACAAAAAAAAACTACCTTTGTCATACACTTGAGATATCGACCTTTTTTTCCTCATAATTTCAAAGTTAAAGTTCCTCTTTCTGATGTCTCCTGTTCATCTGCGGCCTGTCAGCGTTACAAGAGATTGAGAAGCAAGCCACGGCTTGTAATCAAAACAATTACCTCGTTATCTCAAGATAATATGATAATGAAGCTGTGCTCTCAAGATAACGGGAGTTAATGTCAGACGTTCACAGAGAGGACATTCGCCTGATTCAAATGTACTATATATAGACGTCCTGTTGGAAGTTTAATAATATTATTTCTTTCGAAGGCCACAGATCTCCACCCGTTAAAGATCTTAACTTTGAAGTGTGACACCAGTACATGTGGTTAAACCTTGCTCTCAACATATAGATTGATATTATGATACGATAAAATGTTGTCTTCTATAATGTAATCCCTTCAGCCAATCGGTGGGCAGCACTTGGCAAACGGTAGCGGACCATGTGAGACACGAGAGGCACACCGTTATCGGACTCTTCCCCAACACAGTTTATCTCTTCATCGTCCGAGCCGTCAACTCCTACGGCCTCGGCGACCCCAGTCCAATCTCTGAGCCCGTCAGGACACAGGGTGAGTCACTACATGAGTCCAACTATAGGATCATTATTTCAGCATGTATTTTTTAAAGTAAGATGTTAGAGATGCTGAATGTGAGGCTGAAAGCCGAAATAATGTGCCGCTTGGTTTCGAAAGTGTTGCGTTTGATGTGCAGTAAAACTAATTGCTTTCTCAGTGTGTTGCTTCTCAGCCCTGAGCCATGTTGAATTTCATTAAAAGCTTTCCGGTTTTTTTTGGAAGCTGAATAACTTCTAATCAGCTGTTAGACTAAACGAGTGTGTCATTTCCCACAGATGGGAGTCCGACAGAACACGGAGTGGACCACAGACAGGTGCAGAGAGAGTTGGGCGAGGTATCGGTCTACCCGCAGAAGCCCGTGGTGCTGTCTCCCACCAGCGCTCGCATTTCTTGGACTGTGAGTGGAATATTCGGCTGATGAAAAAGTCACTTTTCAACTTGTACTTGAATTACATGAAGGAAAGCTAAAATCTAAACAATAATTCAAACAATTCCCCCTGATTTTATTACAAATGCAGAATAACTTGAAAAAAAAAACGCTTCTGAATGGACGACTGATTTTTTTTCTTCTTCTCTTGGCAACTTTTCTCAGGTCGCCCATCAGTCTCACTATGTTCAGGGTTATCGTATATTTTACCGGACTATCGGCAGCTCCTGGCTGGTCCAGGATGTAGAGGTCAGGTCTGACCACAGTCTGATCCTTACAGATCTGCACAGCACCACTGAGTATGAAGTCAAGATACGGCCTTACTTCAACGAGCTGCAGGGACATGACAGCCTCATGGTTCTGCTGCGAACACCTGAAGAGGGTAAGAAGATGATAATCAGATCATTTTGTCTGGTAAAAGAACATTGATTATGAAGGAAAACAGTTCAAATGTATGTCCTTAAAGGACTAAAATGATTATTTTCTGGCAGAGAAATGGCTGAGATGAAAGATTCCACTTCCAATCTAGGCCTACGCTGTCACCCCCCACAGCAGGGGTATATACCTGTGCTGTACAAATAAAGACCCTGATTGAACTCCTAAAATGAAATGTGAAGTTCAGCCCAGAAACAGTGTTTTTTTGCTAAAAAAAAAACGACAAAAGAAGCTCCCCCTAATTCCAATGGTTAGGAAGTTATGTTTTAAATACAGTTTTTTCATTTAAAAGCGCCCCCTACTGAGTAAAATATGAACCACTAGGGAACCAGATAGTTCTCCTTGAGTTGAAACATAAGCACCAAATTTGGACTTAATTGGTCCAATGGTTGAAGAATAATGTCTGAAAACCTTTGGAGACAAAACTCCCCCTAGTGTCGGAAATATGCAACTGAATTTTTCCAAAATCAATCTAGTTCATTCTCACAATAAGGAGTTGTACAATTTTAAGATGATCCATCCAACGGTTTATGAGTTATCATGCTAAAAAGAAGGTTCTGCGAGAGACATGGAGGCGGCGATAATGATTCCATAATATTCTCGTATTTTTGTAGATATAATGAATTTGCAGCCACAGCCAGCAGTTGCTTAGCATGACAGCTGAAAAAAGCCTGACCTGAAACAACAAATTAGTAGCCATTTCAGCCAACAAGTCGAGTACATCTGATTTTATATCCATCAAAAAAATTTTAGGGACATTCTCATTTTCTTATCGTCCCTAAAGATGATTCTTTGACATGATTCAGACACACTGATAATAGTAGTAGGAAAATAATTTCCCTTTTTCTGCAGTTTTAAGTGCTCCCCCACAGGCTGTCTCGGTGGTGCAGCTCACTAACAGCTCCAGCATCAGCGTGTCTTGGGAGCCTCCGCCTCACAACACCCAGAGCGGGATCATTCGGGAGTATAAGGTGAGAATGCAGCTCTCGGGTTGGGACGACGCCTAATTCTCTGACTCTTCTTTTGGGATCATCATGTTAAAATGTAGCTGGAAGCTGCAAGCATAAAGTGGAACAGGTTGTTTTATGATATTTGCATTTTGATGCAGTTAATGCTCTGTTTTTCTTCTCAGTCTGGGTAAAAATGAAAAACACTGATTTTAATGAACCATTAGTAATGACTCCTTTCTTCATACCTGCTGTCAGTCCGTCTACGGCCACCACTGAGACCCAATTTAGCAATTTAGTCATCACATTAAAAACACCAACTGTCCCTGATATCTGTTTGCGATGTGAAAACACAGAGTTCTGAATATTTGTCTGAGCACAACACTGATTACTCATAATCATCAGACTGATTTCCATGGAAAAAAACAAACGTGGTTCTAATATTTGTAATTATTCCTTTCATTCTTGTGTGCATGTAGAAAGTTATTAGACACTGCACTACTCTGATCATGAAATTATTTTAAATGTGGAGGCTCATCAGCCGAAGGCAATAATCACAATTAACCGCTTCGACAATCAATTTGCTATCAACGGCCCTGGCTTCTTTTTTGTTTAATTCTAATTTCGATTGGTATTACTGAATTATAGAGCGCATTTCCATCACAATAGATTCCAATAAAAAGAAGACTATTGTAAACAGGGCAATGTAGATGAGACCGTTTATTATACTTTTTATTTCACCAAATGTTTTTTCTTTTCCTTTAACCGCTTAGCGTTGTTCAGGTTCGTTCGGGCCTCGAGTCTATCCCAGCTGACGCTGAATGAGAGGACGGATACACTCTGGAAAAGCCTCTTTGTCCACAACTCTTTGAAATGATACATAGATATTGTTGGATTAATAAAGTAATCATTCATTTTTGAAACTTTTTCCCATTCATCTACCGAGTTTTGTGGGACTGGTTGACATAATTAAGTTTATTAAATGTGATGTTTTATTTCTTAGAGTGAATTCATCACAAGGCAGCACATACAGCAGACAACGATCAAATGTTGTTGTTGGTGAATGGAGTGTTTCAAATGAGATGCAACTCATTTCACCACCAAAATAATAAGATTTTGCATGACTGCTTTAATTTTTTAACCTAACATTTTGCCGCTGATTTTGTGTGCTTAAAATGAGACTTTGCATATTTTTATGGAACAGATAAAATGTAATGTAAATGTGTGAAGGAGTTTTGCAGCCACAGTGTCTTATTGATGTCTAGTGTTAACAAACCTTTGATGCTGACTCTCTGTTTTTTTTTTTTTACTTTTGCAGCTTTTACAATACAATACAATTTTGTTTTAGTAACCTCTCTTCAAGAATTATTTATTCCTGAAAAAAATTATTTGCTTCAGTTTGATTAAAATGTAGAAAGCCCCTCATTTACAGAGCACTATTGTGCCTCTATAGTATTTCTCCTTTTACCTTGGAAATCTCATTAAGTCTACAGCTGCAGATATGCACGCATGTATGTTTATAGGATTCTGGCGTTGTCTTTGAACTGTCATTGCACCAACAACCCTTTAATCTTTAATCTGTGCTATACAAGACAGAGCTTCAATGCCACACCTATTATAATAACACACCATATCTCTCTCTCTGATTTCCATCAGGTATGGTGTCTGGCCAGCGACGTGGACCAGGAGAACCAGATAAACCGAACGGTGGATGGAGCGGTTCTGTCCATCCTGCTAACAGGCTTGCTGTCTGAAGTCCGCTACACAGTGGCGGTCGCTGCTGTCACCAGCCTCGGAGTGGGCGCTCAAAGCTCGCCAGTCAGCCTGATTCTGAGTGAGTCACTTACTTCTACATCTGCTACATATAGAGGAATATGGAAAACACAGCAGGTGTAATCTGTATGAGGAATTTTGACATAGTCTGGAAGACTTAACAAAAGAGGAGCCATCATAACTATATGTTTTGGATGTGAAAATATTCAGAAAACTGTGAAGTGAAGCTCATTAAAGCTGTATTGTGCGTACAAATGTTAAAATATTGAATAACATTTACTGACAGGCAGGCAATAAATGCAGTACAAACGGCTGAAAAATGTTGTACTGGTTCTAATAGAGAGGTGTCAAAATACACAAAACATTCCACCACTGCTCTAGTAGCAAGAAGGGGACATACACGATATTAGTCTGGTGGTTTTAATGTTATGGCTGAACAGTTTTATATGTATCTGTTGCCTACATGTGGATATAAATCATTATATCTTAGAATAAGCATTTTGAACCGTTATTATATAATATAAATGATAAAGGTTTGAATAAAAGGGTATTTTTTCCTAATAATGATAAATCTTCTCTTCTAAGTATTAAGATCTTTTGCTTTTCATTCAGCTGCTCCTTTGGAAAACACCCTAAAGCCGCCGAATGAAGGCGGTAACCTCAGCATATCGGAGCAGATCACAGGTGTCATTCGACAGCCGGCCTTCATCGCGGGGCTGGGCGTCGCAGCCTGGTTGGTGCTGATGGGCTTCAGCGCTTGGCTGTACTGTCGACACCGCAGGAGGAAGCAGTTGGGTCACTACACTACATCCTTCGCATACACACCAGCAGGCAAGTGGGAAAAGTAACTTAACTTCTTCAAAGTGATAACTGGAAAATATCAAATATCACAGCAGAAAGGGGAAGTTCTGAATTTTTCCAATTTTACTCCAGGAGTTCTTCTTCTTGGAATAGTGATGTTAGAGAGGAGTCAGGTTTTGGTTGTTGTACAGCAGACCGTCAGACTTTGTTTCCAATAAGTGACAAAGTTCTAAATAGATCGCTGCGCACGCTTCCAGCAGTGATTAATGTTTTCAATTTTGCTTGTTTGGTTGCAAAGCAATACATTCATTTCACTGCATATTTGCTTAATTAAAATGTATTTATCCCCACTGGGCAGTTCTCCAAGCATTAATCATGACTCACAGGGAAGACACATTGAAGCATATATAAACGATAACCACCACACTTTCTTTTAGATTGTGCCCTTCAGCAGAGGAGCGCGCGACAAATCAGTTTTTGATTGACTTAAAGGGATATTTATCCGTGTTCATAAATGTACAGTAGATCCCAAAGCTTTGAGAAAAACCTTTTCATATGTATTCCATATTAACCGCATTACGAGTGAGTAAACATACATTCTTTCTTGCTTTATTTTTGATTGTACTATAATATTCATTTAGATGGCAAACACTCTCAGTCAGAGCAGAAGAAGGTTCATCTGTTTTTTATGCGTGGATGTAAGCACTCAATCTGAAAAGTTAAAGATTGGACTTGATTAACTCAAGCTGTGTCACCTGCTTGGGTGACTCCAGAAACATCACTGATGATGCCCCCCCCCCCAATGTATCCAAGAATATATTGAAACCTGTAAAGTAAATGTATAACTACAGCGACTAATAGAAATAACATAACATAGTGATAGGGAGGGAACTGTCAGAATGATAAAATATGGTAGCATAACATTAATTAAAAGCCAAAAAGGGAATAAACACATTTTCAGCTGTCATTTGCACATATTCACAGAGATACTGGGAGCTAAAGCAGCACGGCTAAAACTGGGATAATTTGCTCCCTTTTCCTGGTTTGACTTAAAAGTCTAACAGCACAGTTATGAATAATTGGAAGTTCTTCAATAGACTGCTTCTGGGGACTGGCAAAAAGAGCATTGCAAAAAAATTTAAATCCATTTGGAAGACAAGCATGAATAAGTTTTTCACAATCTTTACGGGACAGGGACGTTTTGAATTAAAACCACTGACAGGTGAATTCAAAATAACACTGATTATTTTGTTACCATGGCATCTATCAGTGGTTTCCATATATTAGCCAGCAATTGAGCATTTTGTCCTTGAGGTTGTTGGTGTTGATAGCAGGAAAAGAGAGCAAGTGAAGGATCTGGAAGATTTTGACAAAATCTGATGGTTATACAGCTGGGTCAGAGTAAGCACACCTGGGAGGGAAGGCTAACTCCTGTTGTCTGATCCCATAGAAGAGCCTCCATAGCACAATTTACTGAAAGTGTTCATTCTGGGTCTATGAATAACAAAAGAAAGAGAGTAAGACAGACACAGAAAGACAAATCCAATTTATTTCAACACATGATCACCAATCGTACAAAGAATTTAAAGAACTCTAAAACAGTTCTGAGACACACAACTCAGTTATGGAGGTGATCTATGAGAATAACAACGATACTTTTCTTCTTACAGTTGGATTTGCTCACAGTGAAGGATCTGGAATCATCAATGGAGGGTAAACTAGAGTTCAATCTGATTCTGATAACTTATTTTCTGTCATGTAAATATATATACAATGTATATATATATATAATATATATAGAGAAAGAGGTTTAATCTCACCTTTTATTCCAGACCTGGATTATTAGGCTCAAATATGGGCAACTACCCCTGGCTAGCTGACTCTTGGCCCACTCCAAGCCTCACCCATACGGGCAAAGATTCTGTCAACTGTTGCTCCGGCAAACTGGACTCAGAGAGATATTATAACGGTAAGCTGTCTCACCTTACATGTTTCTTCACATATAATTGTTCTTGTTAATTTAACATCGTAGTTCGCTCTTCAGCAGCTGGCATCATCCACTACACAAACCAGACGGAGAAACGCAGCACAGCCTCCAACGACAGTCCCATCTACAGCACCATCAACACAACCGCCGAGGATGACCTCCTCGCCTACTACGACACCTACTCCAGCGCATCCTACAACCACGGTCCGGACCCATACAGCAGCAACCCAATACTGTCTAGCAATGGTTCTGTGGGTCTCGAGCAGAACCTGGACCGGTGGACCATCCAGTCTGGTCAGTCTGGGTCTGAGTATGCAAAGCTGCAGTACACAAAGAAAAGCAGTGGTGAGTTTTTTGTGACCGTGATTCTGATTAAAACTCACCCAAGCTATTTAGTGTGAGTGTGTATATTCATTTAGTTAATAATAATTACTTTATTGTCAGGTTAATAGAGGGAATTTAGATCGACAGAAACAACGAACTTCTGGCACTCTTAGCTAGAAAAGGAGAAAGGAGGCATTTAAAATCCCCTATTTGTGGTATATTTATCAAAGCATGAACTATCCTGCAGTTTTAACCTCAGGGTCTCAGGATGGAGGTGATGAAAATACAGTGATTGCACCTTTTCCACTATACAACGTGTTTTTAACACAACGTTTGTTTTAACAGACAAATTGGTGAAGCAGAGGTCACCCAAGTCGGCGCCTCTCACCTGGGAGGACGTTTTGTCACTGCCTCTTCCTGCCAACAAATCCAGAGGTGACACAAAGACAAATAAAATAGAGGAGCCACCCAGGTGAGCAGAAAAATATGCTATTGCTTTTCCTGCAGGCTCATACTCACCCTACTCCAGTTATAATTAGCATTAGTTAAGGAAGACGGAGATCAGACCTGCGTGTAACTTTGTCGAGATAACAAAACTTTAGTGAAATTTGAAGTCTGGAGAGTTTGTGAATTATCCACGGCGGCGTCTGCATGCTGTTAGGAGATGGCTCCCTGGGATTGAGGAGGGAGCCATCTCCTCTAACTGGTCCTGACAGTCTAGATTGCGGACATAATGGGATGGGAGCGGAGGGCTTCTCTGACTGCGTCATCTCTTTTGTAATGACATTAGCAACCATCTGACAGTTTGGATTAGAATGTTCCATTTCCATTGACATGTCCATCATTAAATTAGCCCCAACGGCACTGAAGTGACATCGCAAATCATGGAGGTGGTTCTCATTGTCTCAAACCCTCCCTTGATTCCATTTAAACATGGTCTAAATGGAATTATTCTTTCCCTACTTACATATAAATTCTTCTCTTATATTTAGACATTCAAAAAAAATGTTTCCCTTCTATCGAGATGTTAGCAAGTTATAGAAGGAGGTGTTGGTTGATCGGTTCACTTCTTTGGCTGAAATTTGAAATATCCCACGGATTTCCATACGGAAGTCGACCCCTTTCTGACTGGTGGTGGAATTTGAGGGATTTCTGATAACTTTTTAATAACATTTTTAATATAAAGCCATTTCATTCGGTGCAGGCAATCCTGCCTCCCAATGATAACTTCATTAATCACTCATTTACTCATCATCCAGTTGCATTTGGTGCTAAACAGTGCAAGTGTAAGCATCCTGACATGCTAAAACAGGATTTTGGCCACGGTTAACATTAACATTAGTAATCTTAGCTGTACAGCATCACAGAACCTTGCTCTCCTTTTGATTACATCTCTATAAGTAGATTTCTTGTGCTCAGTCTTTCCCGCCGAGTCTCACACTTTCACACTGAGCTGTTACTCATTTTCTGTTCCCTAGCTCTGAGGAGGACGATGACGACTGGTGTCCTCCTCTGCCTGCCAGAACTTACCTGATAGACACGTCCAGGGAAGAGCTCTCTGGCCCGCCCTCCAAACCAGGGGAGCCATCCTTCACAGGAACACTGAGGTCTTCCCCCCAGAAAGACACTCAGCGTCCCAGCGAGAGTCCACGCCTGCATCACTTTGACCTCTTAGCCCGTCAACACACAAGCTCCCAGGCCTCCCAGTCCAACCCAGATTTGTTTACCAACACCAAGGCCCGGGAAGCCGGTGAGGTGTACAACACCCACAGATGGATAGAGAATTTCAAGGGCGAAAGCCTCGGTAGAGGTCAGTATAAATTAAATTCAATGGATATTTTTGGAAGTGGCTTCTTAAGAGGACAACTGCAGAGTGTCATGTTTAATTTATGTTGAAGGTATTACATAACAGAAAGTATTTGTACGTTGAAATCGTGTCACATCTATTCAAAGTGCAGCTCTGTGTTCTTTAGTTTCTTCCAAGTTTCCTTAGGATAATGTCAGAATACTTTATTATCAGGACAATCTCCATCTGCTGCTGCTGCTGCTGCAGAGTTGAGCCCCACCGCCCAGGCACACAGATCGAGGAGTAAGAAGAAACCACCTAAGGATGGGCTGCTCAGGCGAGAGCTACACAACCAAGGAGGTATTAAACATGGTTCCTCAAAATTAAATGTGTATTAATAGGATAGTTACAATTCATAAGACTCGTTTTAATTCAGACTTCTAGGGTTGGTGACATGGACCTGCATGGTAGCCAACCATTACAGCTCTACCTTAAATATCTATACAAATACTGAATGCTATAAAGACTTTATAGAATGAATTCTAATAACTTCCCTCCACCTCCCGGGCTCATCATCCTGTCATAACCACAGCTTCATATCAAAATAATTTGGTTTATACCACATTATGTGCAAAACTCAATTTCTAAGATGCTAAGATGGTTCACATGGTGAACATTAAACCTGTCAAACATTAATATGTTATCACCGTCAATCCAAGCAGTTTTTTTTTTGGAAAGAGTCATTTCGCTTTTTTGCTGATCTTGACCTGTCTTCAGTGGTTGCCAGGCAACTGGCAGTGGTCAAGAAGTTGTTTGCAAATGAATCCCAGCACAACATCTAGTTTTTATGTTTAAACTATGTCTTTTGAATGGATTAAACAAACATGATATGAGCGAGTCTGAAAGGACTAGGAGTTTATTAATGATGCAGTGACTATGACTTGCTTTTTAACTGCTGCCAGGGTTTATGCTAAGCTAACCGACTTCTGTCTGTACCTTCGTATATAATGCGACAACATGAACGTTGTCTGAACTTATCTAACTCAGCAAGAAAGAACCTAAGTATTTAATTGAAGCATGGATGTGTGTAGTTTGTTTTTTACCATGGATCAATCATGTGCAGAACTTCCTCCTCCGCCAGCCCCTCCTGAAGACTCCTTACAGCTCCTGGAAGATGTTTTGAGCCACAGCCGAACGGACAGTGGAAAAAAAGAGATGTGCGATTCGCCGTCACTTCAGAGGAGGGCAGAACATTTCTCACCCCAGAGGAGAGGACCGACAAAGTGGTCATCGCAGGGTAAATATGACCCTCCCCTCTGTGGCACTATTCTCTGTCTGTCAACAATAGATGATTAAAAAAGCTCAGTGCAGGTCATTTTCCTCAACAGCTGGAACTGAAATAGAAGTATATTAATATTACTGAGAGGCTTCATATTAATCCCTTTCAGCTTAGAGAGCACCCACTGCCAACGTTTTCCTTGCACTTATGTGATAGGAGTGGATCCAGCGGTAGGGGTTCTATTTTCAGTCTGTTCCATAAGTTAGGATATAACCTAAAGTATATAAATACAGAGATAACTCATCCACAGATGAGAATGTAATCCCATACGGACAGTCCAGCATCCTGCCCGAGGTTCAGATGTCCGGTTACGGCTCTCTGGGTGGAGGAGTGTTTTAAAGACCTTCCAACACCAGTCGGAGGAGAGAGGAGGTGTGTATGGACTGACAGTAAAGTCCAGCTGAACAGAGATTATGTCTTTATATTGTGGGCCAGGTCATCGTTGAGCTGAAGGTGGTTAGAGCTACTTTTTTGAAATAAAGGTAATTTCCCCTGGACAAAAGTTATCTAAGGGTAACACCTAAGAAGTCTGTGTCAAGATCCGATCCATGGTTTGATTTTAAATGAGTTTGACATGTCAAAAGCATGTAACAGAACCGGTTCTATCCATCTTTTAAACCTCTAGAATGCCTTCCATCAGCACAATTTTCTGCTTTGCTCAGTGGAAATCCCGCTGTTTCAGCATTATTTCTCCGACCCCTACTGGTTGGGCCGTGTATCTTCTTAGACTTTTAAAGGCCCCTCCATGTAGGGGTTTGTCGAAAATATTACTGAAAACCTCCTTTAAGCGTTGTCAGGAGGAGACTCATTTGTTGATACCAGAATATCCAGGACTTTCCAGGTTTAGAGAAGAAAAAAAAGAATGTTATGTTCCCTTCTCAATTTAAACAATAAATACATGATTCTTAACTTAAATCAAATGGGATGATTTAGCATTGTGATACTGACATCACTCATTTTGGCCACAGCGATCCCCTCCTCTGTGACTCCCCAGTCATACTATCCCCTTTGCTACGTTTGTCGTCAAAGATTGTCCCAGTCGCAGGCCGACGCTGAATCATTTCAAACAGTGATCATCGAGACGATGACTTTCCCTCTGAGGAGGTTTGACAGCAGACAGTTTTCTTTTCCTGTCTCTCTCATTCAGCACAAACATTTGGGAATCAGAAAAGGATCGATGTAATCTAGTTGTGTTATCTAACAGACCATGCACATTCTTCTTCATCCGCTCTTCATCCTTCTTCTCTGCTGCCACTTTAGGCTCTCTCTCATGGTCTCCCAAATTCTCTTTGCGGTGTGAGTTTGTTGCTTTCTTCTCCTACTTTCTTTAATTCGACCCTCCATGTCGGCTTTATTTTCTTAAGTTACTTTGTGCATCAGTGGGAGTAGCTCCGTTGTGAATGGAATTTTTGTCACCAGGACATTGTTGTTGTTCACTGGACCACTGAGGGGCAGTAGGTGGGAGTGGGTCTCGGTTCTATTTCACCCTCTTTTTTTTTTCTATAAACCTCTTCTTCCATCTCTTCACTTTTCCTCTTTATAATCTTTCTCGTGGTCTTGATTGTTTGTTGATGTTGTGCCGCTTCTCCTCTAAACCAGCCAGCTCTCTCTCTTTTGTTCTCTTGCCTTGTGTCTTCAGGCTTGTGGTGTTTCATGTTTGCTTCCACTTCATCGCAGCGGGTCACACTGAAGGTTCCTTCTTTTGGCCGCCTACTTTTCTCTTCTGCCACTTCTTCATTTATTGTTTTCCGCTCTCTTGGTTGCCTTTATCTATTCATAGAATCAAAAGGCATCATAAAGAATGTGGTGATGGAGACTTGTTTTTATTCAGAGGCCTCTGTATGAAGAGCTCATTAAATTTGGATTTTCTTTTAAATACTATATTGTATTTGTTGAATTTTTTAATGAGTTATGCCATAAATAAAATGGTCAGGCCAGGCGGAGAGCTGCACACCGCATCGTTTATTTTAATTCAACGGAAGATTTGAAAAGTTTCGACCGATCAAAGTTTTTGATCCTCCCACGGATCGTTGTCACGGATCGTTGTCACGGATCGTTGTCACGGATCGTTGTCACGGATCGTTGTACCGTGGATTTCGGTCCGACAAGAGGAGGTGGTTACATACCAGATCAAAGTCAACCCTGGTTTAGATTGTTTACAGTGTGAAAGTACTTTTCCCTTTATTTTGGATGGTTCAGACTCTCGTACCAAGTAGTACTTTTTGAGAAACAAAGCAAAATGGAAATGGAAATTGAAAAAAAACACATAAAAACCCTGAAACTTTTATTTTTTCAAGAGTAACAGAATGAGAGTATACGAGGGCGATGCAAAATTGGCAGCATAAGAACAGTTTAATGGAAACTAAATCTCAGAATACCTCACAGTTAAAACTGAAGAAATTTTATACAAAACCTCCTTAAAACTGGTACCTCATGTTTTCTTTCTCTCTTCTTGTCCTTTCTTTTCTCCCTTTGTTTCCTTTCAGAACCTCATGTGAGCAGATGCTGACTACATGACACGACTTCCTCTTATTTCCTCTATGGTTGGTTTCCTGTGGGTTTGAACCATCGAAATGTTGAGTTTTTCCTGAAAATGGTATTTCAGGAAAAACTGAAGACTGAAGGGAAATCACGACGGCCAATCACCTGCCAAACTGCATTTTCTCTTTATGATTTTCCTTGTGATTTGCTCCACCCTTTCTTCGCCATGTAAATAGAGTACTCCTCATTTTTTTTAAAAAGATGTGATCAGATGCTGATAAGCTGTCTGAGATTTAAAATAAAGCAACTATTACTGTGTCGTCCAGCAGATTAATGATTGTATTTTCTGTTTACTCCCGACCATAAAAACATGATGATCTGTGTGTTTGTCGAAAGATTGGAAGAGAAATGAAGCGGAAAATGTGATAATCAACCATCATCAGCGTGTGCGAGTGCTGTGAATACACATTTGTTCTTGTTTTTATCTCTCATCTCTGTTTTGCTGTGTTCTGTGGAATCGCTGTTGATCACCAGTGTGTAAGTAAGATTTCTAAAATGACCATTAAAACATTTGTTACAAAAATACTTTTTGTCTTTGTAAGAATTATACTTAACTTTCCTGGTAATATTAACACTTTGGGAATCTATGGTGTCATGGAGAATAAAAATTATATAATCGCATCAAATTTAATAATTCTGGGCATAAAAGCGTTTTTTTACCCAAAATTATCATAATATAATCACGTTTTTTTATGTTAATTTCAACTTGCAACATTTAATTATGATCCAACATTTATGAGAGTCAGATCTTGAAACATTTTTTCAATATCTTGCGGACAAATAGCCAAACTGGAGGACACTCGGAGGGTCCACACCACTGGCATGCAAATTTATGAAAAATGATTTTTCATGTCTGCTCCTTCATCTGCCTCTTGTGGTCAGATCCTTTTCCTACAGCGTTTTACAGCTATGCTGTCATGGGAAGTGAATTAACTATAAAGGCCTTTGGCGACTTAAGCATTTAGTCCCAGTGGAGAGGAAGGATAATGGTAATCCAAAGCAATTTGAAGGATTTATGAAATTTAGAAGGGTTCTTAAAATGTGTGCTTTTAGCACACATTTTTTAGTTTAGTAGTTTTCTGAATTTCATTTACAATTCTCCCTTTACAGTGTGTTGTTTTACAGGGTGTCTGTGTGTGTGTTTGTGTCATTCTATACACATTTATGGTTAGAAACAGGATGTACAACTACACTGTAAAAAGAGAATTGATGGTGGACTTAAATTACTTAAACCAGAAAAACTCAATTAAATAAGCGTTGTCAAGAAAAAAATTTGACTTACTAAAATTTAATCAGTTCTTAAGTCTAGGTAGATTTAATTTGGATCTTAGGTTTATATTGCACATGTTGGGGAGATAGGTGGAAGGGATTTCCCAGCATGCCTTGGGACAATGTGTGTTGTGCATCCTGACCTGAGTTTCCATTCGGGTTGTTGGCATTCTGCATGAGTTAACCTAGTGTATATTGTAGGGAAATAAAAAATAGCAGATTCATTCATAGTCACTAATACATTCATAGTTTGTCTCACTGTCATGTATTCTAAAAACAAATTCCAGTCTGCAACAATATCACAAGATGTTACTATAAATCACAGCTAAATTTGCTTTCAAGTAAGACCAGTGTTATTGCTTCTTACAACTTTTCATTAATTGTGTTAGTTTAGTAAAAGTCACAGTAAAAGTATACTTGGAGAATATCATAACTATTGGGGTTTCCCAAAGTGAAAAAAAAAATTTGTATATGGCCTATTTAAAAAAAAAAAAAAGGTTTGTAGTGACGCAAAATTTTCAGCTTCCCCAAATCATTAATCCAACTTGACAGAAACCAAAAATAAATGTATGTGTAACAAATTTCAGTAATTTCTTTCAGTTTAGTTAAAAGGGACATTTTTTCCAGTGTAGAAAATGGATTTGGGTCTGTGTTTACTCTCCCTCCCTCACAGATGGCTTGGCTGGGCCGATGTGTTACTGAGACCATTTAATGCTTGTCCACTAAAACTGGATCCGCAGGAAGATTTATTTTCCTTCAGCTAAGTTAATGTAGCCAGTAAGATCTGCTCCAAAAACATTCTAATATCCTGGTTTGAGTATTTAATGTCGGAAATGCTTTTGACACAAATATGCTTATTGACTAGGGGAAGCTACTTTTCCTACTAAATCCAGAAAATAATAAATGTTCACCTTTTCTTTTTTATTACTTTCACGTCAGTCTCTGCAGGTTTGTCAATGAATAGTCTGTTCTTAGTGTTTGTGCACTGGAGGAATCAACTCTTCTCATGAACCTATGGGGTCTTTATTTTGATTTAATGTGCATAATGACTGCACCGCATGTGATTTCAGCATCGATGACGTAACTTACTGATGTTCTTCAATCACATGTCCGGACCTGTGATGTAAAATCAGACAAATCAACTCAAGCATGTTAGATGTCACAACTTAGTCGCTGATACTAAAGGATATTCTCTAAGGTTCTCGTTTCCCATGATTGGTCTCCAAAAAAGTTACTTTATCTTTCATGCCTATCTATTTTCCACCAAATACCTTATGTAAGCATTTCAGCAATGTTAGAAATGATGGATTACAGTTAAATAATCCATTTGTGAGAGTGAGGTTGGATTGTGCAAAGTCTGTCCGATTGTGATCGTGGTTTTGATGCCAGCTCCACTGCAAGACTCCTGAGGGAGGTAGAATTTAGAGGACAAGCCCGCAGGAAGTCCATCACAGACTTTGCCAATGCTGCAGTAATGAGCAGTGACTTGTTGTTGATGAAGAGTAGAGACCCACCCAGGCCCCCATGGGAGACCATCTGGATACTCAGTGAAGGTACGAGGAATCCATCCACAAATAATATACACGTGTTTTCCAATTTTCTTTTATTCTCTCCTGAAAATGAAGAGGTAGAGTTCAAAGCCAATAGTGTTAGGGGAGTGTTCAGTCCAAACTGACGCCACTCCCTCCCTCTGCCTTCCTCTCTGTCCTCTGTTCTGTGAAGGAAGGCAAATCTCTCCTTCTGAACTTTTAGTTTGATGGCTACAACTATGTTACCAGGAGAGTTTTTAAACACAGACTTTAGTGTTATTATTTACGTTCAATGCTCTTGGGGGGGCGTACAGTCCAAACAAATGGCAATCTCTGGCTCTACCTGTCACTCCCTCTCTCCCCCATCCCTCCCCCTTTTCTTAGATCTGTTCTACCTTGAAGAAGTTACTGCGTTTCTTGATGGCACTTTTGGGAAGTCTGTGAATGTGGCCGACTATTTTCCACACCTGGGCAAGTATATACGGATGGCGTGAGTCCTTCTGAGGACTGTGGGTGAGGACGTGTTGGATAAAAGAGAAGCAGTTTACTGCTCTGAAAAATTGTGGGAATGGTGGCACAGGGGTTAAGAGGTCATTTCATCACACGATTGATTTGACGCCATCCCTCCTACTGAACGTTCTTTTAGACTGTCTGAGATTAAAAGACTCTGTCAGCTTCCTGCCGGCGTGACAATCTTATCGCTGCATGTGCAAGAATGGACAACACACTGACCTTTTAAGACATATACACAACATCCTTGGACAGGACTTACTGGACATTTTACAGATTGTTTTTTGCTTGAGGGCATCTTCCAGCTGACATAATGGGCATAAACACATCGGCTTTCGTGGCATTGTTTGTGTTCAATGTTCGCTAAATTAAGTTGTGTTGAAAATCAACAGTCTCCCTTGCACCCCCCTGAATAACAGCAAAGCAGAAAAGCAGAAAAGCAGAAAAGCAGAAAAGCACACCTTTCAGTGGAGTGACTGCAGAATCCACATGATAAGATGGACACAATGACAGAAACTGTAATTTATTATAATATAGTAATTTTTTTTGTCGTTTTTTTTGTTTTGGTTTTTGTTTGTTAGTTTTATGGTTCTGGATGTGATACAGTATGTTCAAGTTTAAACATAGTGACAAAGTTATAGAAATGATGAAAAAAGATACCAAACATTGACTTTTAAAGAAGAGTTAATGTGGTAAATACAGGCAACATTAAAGGTATTCAAAAACATTCTACATAACCAAAGACTCCAAAGGGTTCAGCAAGATTTTGTTTATTCTTACTGCTTTAGATAAGACATGAAAGTCACACAACATAGAACAAGATAAAGAAAAAAGATACAGTGGTGAAAGAGAATAATATAGAAAGAGAAAATTAATTAAACAGAATCATGAAATCAAGTAAAGTGATATCAGGCATAGCTAAATATCACCTGAATGTATGTCTGAGTAAATAAATAATATAATAAACAATTTAGACGGCTTATTATTCAATCCAGCTGATGATTCAGGCTTTGCTGCAAGATTAAACTGCCCCATCTAGTGGTCATCAGGGAGAAATGCAGGTAACAGTGACTACATGACCCATCAGTCCATCATGAAAAACTCAGTTTGGTTTAGATAACAGTTCCTATAAATGGAAATCACAAAGAGATCTACTTTTATTCATAAGAGAAACGTTACTCCATACAAGTGAAAGCCGCGTGTTTCGGGTTTTGCTTTAGAACCATCATCCGAGCAGGTACTGAAAGGACTGTTGAGATTCTGATGATGAGGTCACGTTGACTTGTCTTATTAAGTCACATGTCACAGTTAGGGATGGCATCTGTGGTTTCTGGGTTCAGAGACTTCATCTTTCTGAAGGCATTTGGGGACTCATTAAACTTTAACTTCATTTATGGGTCATGTGACTCCGTCCCTATCCCAAGATCCATCATGGCACACAAGTGATTTTTTTTTCCCCCCAAAACAGCGTACACCATCAGTGGAATCAATGGCGGACAACAACTAAGAATATTTAGTACAGTACCTACAAGCAAAATTGAAAGTACTTCACTTAATTACTTCTGTGTTTTTGTTGTTGTTGTTTTTTCTAAATTATAGTTTTATTCAAGTGCATCTTAGAGTGAAATATTATTATTTCTACTCCACAACATTTCTGTAGTAGCAATAGTTACTAATTACCTTTCAGGTTCTATTTTACATCTCCAAATGTGTTGCTTTTGAGCGTTAGCGATAAACGGAAGGATTAAGCGTTTCCTGAGGTTTACGTTCATGAAGATCTCATGAAACGTTTACTTTATAAAGATACGTCATATTCCGTTTGGTCATTCAAAAGAAAACAAAGAAAAAGAGATTCATTAATTCTTGGGCAAACCTTTACTTGAGTATAGCTTGATACGATGCTCCTCATTCCTCATTTTGACTCTGGTGACTCTCTTGATATTTCCCCTCTAATAAGTAGAGTAGAGTTTATTGTTCCTAAAGTTTATTTCCTCTAAAAATTATGGATTCATTCTCACAATCTTAATTTTTTTTTGTCAATGTGGCTTCAATACTGTGTTGTAGTGTTACGGGACGCAGGAGAGATGGATGATGCTAAATATTGACTGTGTAAATATGCAGAAACATTCAAACCATTCAATTTATAGAATTAAGAACCAAAAGAATCAAAAGGAAGAACCCTTAAAAAAAACATTCTGTCATGCTGTAAAGGCACACTGGTTAGTTTCTTTTGTTTGTAGAGCGGCAGCAGTAGCCCTCTGTATGTCTGCCAGCAAACAATGTTAACTGTTACTGAACTTTTCAATTGAACTCTTAAAATGTCAAGTCAACTCATAACTTTCACTTTGGACTTTATATGTGCAAATATTAAGAATATTATTGACTTCTTAGAGACCTAGAAAAACCGAACATGTGTTGTTCTTCTGTTTTAACTGATGATGAGGATTTTGCGAACTGATCTCGTGTTGGTAACGCCTCAGGGTGTTCTGTCGGTACTACATATCTCACGGTTCCAACCAAAGCCACTTGAACAACTCGATGTGCGCCATATTTTGTCTGGTTGCGAGTTGCCTCTTGATTTTCTCTGAAATTTCTCTGAATAAAGGACATTAACTTGAAAATGAAGCATCTGAATTTATTTCAATCAGGAGAGACAAAAAATGAAATAAGATATGATAATGTGCCAAAAAGTGTCTCCTTGGTGCTCCGGACTCTTGGGGGAGGTTGTGATTGACGGGTATCTGACCTCGGAGGAAGCAGTTATATCACCATTTGGAGTCTTTATACTGGTGGTGGTGGCTGATGGCTCTGCTGAGACTGATGAATGATGAGGTTGATGGATCTGTGAGGGCTGGACTTGTCAAGATAAGGTGTGCCACTGTGATATCAGATGTGGCCGCTTCAGTCCGTGAAGCGGGTTATTGCGAATAATCGTGTGTGAAAGGTGAGAAAGACAGCGTGGGATGATAAATAAAGTGTGACCTGATTGTACCCCTACAAGGCAAGCGGATAGTCTCCGGGACTGAGAGATCTTCATTTCAATAGACAACAGGGCCCCTCATCACGGGAAGAAATGACATCACATAGAATAGGGATCAAAAAAAGTCAAAAGTAAAATGCTGGGTCACCGTTGACTATCAAGTTCTGTGAGCCATTATTGTCCATATTTCTCCTTTGAAATCCTAGAAGTCCCTCTGATTCACGACTTACACAAAGTTGTTGTTTTTTAAAGACATACAGAGATTTCTGTTTACACAAGAGATTGAATGGTTTCAATGAGAAAAAAAACATACATAAGAAATGGATCACTTGATATTTTAATAAAATTTCTCTTTTTTCTCCGGTATGTTTCACATGTTTTGGTGTCAGGCCTCAGAGAGAAAGTCAATCATTCCGTAGTTTGTATTTCATGCACATGTCGTGACTTCTGGGGACTCGATTCTGAGGTTGCTGCTTTTTTCACTCTCCTCTGATAGTATGTGGAATAACTATGTCTCCTGTTTTTCAATCCTGGGAGAACTTGAAACTAAAATCAACGCTTGAGCCAGTTAAAAAAATACAAAGAAATATAAAGGCTCTCGTTGAGTGTGACCAGCAGACCTGCTACCACACACTCTTCAGTATTTACCATGTCCTCTGTGAATTCTATAATTCAAGAGCAATGAAAAATGGAATATATCAATGCCTTTATCTGAGCATATGTTATTCTTCTGAAGCGATTCATCTGTTTGTTCCTTGTTTGAAGCTTCCATCTGGTCTGTGCGACACACGGTCTGTGTAATATTTGTACATTTCCTTCATATTTCTGCTCCAGCCTTTCCCTAATGCATCACATTTACGATCACACAACAACAGACCACTATTGGTATTTTTTTTATCCTCTGCACTGTGTTTACATATACTTTATGTTCATAGGGAGATCTGGGGTGAAATTAAAGGCATTTATTTGGCTTATTGACTGATGTGACTCAGTAGTCGATGGGGAAACCTGCACTATTTATTAGATTGTGATGATAATTTATAAAAATACATTCTATGAAAAAGCAAGAACGCAATTATTCACCTCTACTCTTCAATATAGATAATGTTAAGTTACTTTTCCAGATTCGTGATCGACCACGATGATGAATCTGATCATGTCCCTGATTTGAAAACTCGAAAAAAAAAACATTCACTCTACACAGTTGCATACATCCCTAACAGAACCAAGGAAATGCTAATTTTTCATTCAAACGTCTCTATGCAAGATGCTCCAACAAAAAAAAATCACTTTAATTGCAGTTTCTAAGCTGAAAATGTACAAACCCACCCACAAACCTGCGAGCCCATGATTCTGCACACATCTAAAACTCGTGTTGTTGCATGTGTTCAGTCATTAGATGCTCTTTGATAGATAAATAGCTGTGTATTTTTGTCACATTTGTCCGGGCTCTGCAGTGAGCCTAGTAAAAGATGAGAACTTACAAACAAAGACTAAATATAAGGATAAATATTCTGCCTTCACTTTCCACCGGTACTGTACAGGGACATTAAACGTAAGTTTGTTTTCCTGGTGTCTTCAGCACTCACGCTAAATTCATAAAAAACAACTTCATTCTTTTAGATTTTATATGAATTCATTTGTGGTAAATCTTTAATAAATAGAAAGAAGGATTTTGAAACTCACATTTTTAAATGTCAATGCTTATAATAATCTGTTTAAGATCATTTCCATCTACGGCTGAGGCTAAGCTTGCAGCCGGCTGGGCGTTGAGTGTGGTTGTGAAGCATTGTGAATTAAAAGCCGTGTGTCATCAGTATCCCTGAGTTGTGTGCAGCGCTTTAACAGTTTTGTGTTTTCAGCAGATTCCCTAAAACACAAAACTCATCCAGTGTGATTGGTTGTGGCTCAGCACGCTCCATTGTTCCATCAGCCCGTTTGTTCGCTTGGTTTCCTACGCACAAACAAAACTTTCCTGTCACTCTGAGCGATATTGTGCTTTGGCAACCTGGAAAATTGGAATCTCAGGCTTATTCTGCAGGAAAAAGGATACGGGTAGGTCAAAATATCAAAGTGCAATGTGTGGAATAATGTGTTTAACTGTCTCATATTTCACTTCCAAAATGGTTATTAAGTTCTATCTTATCAGTGTGATCTGATTTTCCAACACAAATATTATTTTTAAGCTGGTTTAAAATGTAGAAAACCTAATCTTTTATGAAGTACAGGAAGTCAATAGATGCCACGTTTTTACAATTGGATCGATTTGAAAAAAATCCCCGAAAAAAATAGATATGATATGAACCATTTTATACACTTTTGCTCATAAGAGTCAGCATTAAATTTTCAATTGTTCTCTTTTAATCAAAACTTGATTCTTTAGTGATAAGTGTATGAAATATGCTTGTCAGAATAGTATGTTTATTTGACGGATGGACCCAGCTCTCAGTCAGGTTCTGGCTCTGTGCTGCGGCTGAAGAGACATATTCTCAAATTCAAATCGGCCATGGCTTTTGGCATGCAGTAGACTTCTTTAGATATTGTTTTATTCATACCCAGGGTTCCTCCATCCTGTGTAATAGGATGTCGTAATTGATTCAGCGGAGGTCACATGTGGGGAGGCCCCTGACCTGCTCTGCTCTCTCTCTGTCTGTCAGCGCGGTTTTGGCAGGATGTACAGCTTCATGGGAGGTGGGTTGTTCTGTGCCGGAGTTGGGAATATACTCCTGATTGTTTCCACGGCAACTGACTACTGGATGCAGTATCGTCACTCCAGCAACTACATGCACCAGGGTCTGTGGAGATACTGTGTGCCCGGAAAATGCATGACACACACTGACAGCATCGGTAAGACTTGCTGGTTGAGTTTATCCATATTTATCAGGCTGCTCGGAAACACTTAATGACCAACCATGACAAACGTGGGAGGGAGGCGGGTTACTTTGCTTTGGGGGCTTTGCTAGTGTAACAGGTTGAAGCGTGTCAGAGTGATTTCACTGTTTTATGAATCTTAATCTCACTGTTTAGTGCTTTATAAGGGGTGGTGTGCATAGAAGCACAATCACCATTTTAGGAATATTTAAAAATGGCTTTATTTTCATTCATCCGTCCAACCTTCAATGCACATCCTTTGCCTTCCATTAGAGCAGAAATACGATTGCAATAACTATAAAAATCAAACATACTTAACAGTAAGTCGCATGATTTGGGTGCATAAAACAGAATGAGTGTGATTATTCAATACTTGGCATTCTTTGCTCTCATCCACAGCTTACTGGGATGCCACCAGGGCTTTCATGATTCTTTCCCTCTTGGCTTGTTTCATCGGCATCGTGATCGGAATCATGGCGTTCATCCACTACTCCTCCTTCGATGGGTTTGACAAGACTTTTGCAGCTGGTATCCTCTTCTTCATCTCCTGTAAGCCCCAAAGCTGTAACTACACGTCCGCCTCTCTGACGCAGTATAGACTTTGTTCAGTCAAAGCCAAAGTTTTTCTCTCCTGACAGGCTTCTTCGTGCTGCTGGCCATGGCTGTCTACACCGGAGTGACAGTGAACTACTATGGTAAACGCTATGGCAGCTGGCGGTTCTCCTGGTCCTATATAATGGGCTGGGTGGCAGTTGTGCTCACTTTCTTCTCAGGTATGCCAACTTTACATGTTAGAAAATCAAGACTAATGTTTGTGCCTCACTCTCAAGTGCATAACTGCTATAAACCGGTTAATCCCTTCTAGGTATCTTCTACATGTGTGCCTACCGGATGCATGAATGCCCAAGAAACTCCAACTCCCGCTGACCTGCAAAACTCACGGGAACACATCATCACCAGCCCATAATATAGAATCAAGAGGAACCGATACCCAGTTGAACCTTCCAACTACTTCCTATGAACCTAAATATTGATGGATAAGCAAAATAAATGATTATAAAATAAGAGTTGATGTCTTTATTGTCTGTCATTGATAAATCCATCCACCTGATACAAGCTGTTTTATCAGCAAACTTTAGCATGATACCGAAGTGGCCATGCAGGCATGTGTGTCGTTGAAAACATTAAGGGGCATAAAACACCGCCTTGGGGGGGTCTCCAGTTTTGAAGGTGGGGGAGAGTGATACATGATATTATTTCAATAATAATTAGACACTGATTAATTTGAATGGCGGAGAAGATAATCCTACATAATAGAAATATATATGCCAAATATACATATTTACATATACATCATGCTCACTTGAGGGTTCTGTATATAGACTGTACAACAAACTCTCATGTGAACATGTGAGAACCGACATTGAAATACTAACATAAACAAATTTGCTACAGATCAAGTTTTAGAGCATTAGACCAAATCTGGGATTAGTTTACATAAATTTGTTTTTTGTTTAATGAGCTCTTCTTGCCATCCCAGGAGAGTATTTTTGTGATAGGCTCCTGCTCAGGTGTTGCATGTACAGTGTTTGTTTGTGTGACTGAAGAGAAACCTATTGTTGGTTCTTTACTATCGGGTCATCTTGATACCACAAGATAAGATGAGATAAGGTGGATCCAACAAGTCTTGCACAATGTTTTGTTGTACAAACGAAACATGTTTTCACAATAATACATAAAAACGATTTCATTCAAATTAAGCATGCAGAAATAACGCTGACATCAATAGCATGGAATAAATTATACAAGACAGAGAGTCTTTTTTAAAAGGATTTCTATGTTATGTAATAAATGAAAGGTGTTTTTATTGTGATGTTGTTAGAGGGCCCTTCAGGGGAAACGCACTCAGCTGCCTTTAAGGTCACCAGACACTTGTTTAGTCCCCCGAGGCTCGTGTGACTTTACCATTCTTGATTCAATGTAAACATCTAGGGATATCTTTGTTCCCATTAAGTGTATGAAGTCCATTATTCATCATTTTTCTCAGAGTCACATTCATGGACACATGAGAGTGTTGTGTATACCGACCTGTCATTGTTGCAAAGCGTAAAGGATGCATGTTGAGAAAGTAAACACCCAAAACACTCCCTTTTAACAGAAAACAATGTAAGTTAATTTGTACCTGCTGTACAAACATGCAGCTGCTCTGAATGTATGAATCATAAGATCCCTATTTCCCTAAAATTAAACTAAATACCTCCCTGGAGTTTTAAAACTGAATATCATCGATTCCCTTGTAACAATATTACCTTTACCAGGTGAAGGTTGTTTAATATCAGCTTTTTTTAATTTGTTTTTTTAGCAAAATATGTGGAAACAGCAGATAAAGCAATTGGCAACATTTTTGTTGCGTCATGACTTATAATGGGCGAGTCAAACGGACAACAACCACGACGCCTGATTGGATCCAGATCCGGATCCCTCTCCAGAAGATTAATATTTATATTTGAAGGGAGACGACATGTACTGGGTCAAAGTATGACAACAAAGAGGCGTGGAGACACTACCACCAATACAGCTGACACAGTTAGGGTTTAGGTTTCTTTAAATGGAACTTTAGGGAGAGGTCATTCAGAAAGACTACCCCCTTGCACACTCAAGCCACAGTAACTTTCTCTCATTGTACTTAATTATTCTCACATTTCACAGTGCTCAGTGGGGCGTCAATCAGCCGACCACATCGGTCCAGTAACAACGACACACCTTCATCATTAGCCTATTCTCCTGCTGCTGTCTCTTTAAACATTATTCTCCACATTCATCTAGTTCTTTCATGCTGCCGGTTGATGCGTCCTCCAACTCCCCATCTCCGCCCAGTCAAATCGTCAAAGTGTGAGTATAAGCCCAGGGGTACAATAATGCCACAGTACATTTTAGACGGTGTAGGAGGATGTTGGAGATGGAGCTTCCAGGCAGGATAAGGCCAAAGAGGAGATTTTAAGTCAGTCTTTTGGGGCTGCTGTAGTTCTGTGGGTTGAGCGGATGTCCCCCAATCAGAGGATTGGAAGGTAGGCGGTTCGAGCCCCAGCAACATGGTCTACATGACGTAGGTTCGTCGACCCCTAAACCCAATATGCTTCCCTGGGAGCTTAAAAGGGTCGGCCCACTGTTCCCTCAGAGATGGGTTAATGCAGTGATAGAATTTCCCTCGGGATAAATAAAGCATCAATTATTCTTATTGGTCTAATACAAATGCTGATCTTACTTCATGGCAACCATGAGGATATGAGAATCTTTCAACACAATGTTCCTCCATACCATCATGTGTCTTTACTGCTCATTACTAACCAGGAAGGTTTCAAAGCCAGGACTATGGTAGCTGAAAACTAAATCTGTTTATGCTCTCTTAAGGAGAAAATATTCCATTTGATACTGTTTCTATGGAACCTCTGACATAGTCATGTTCACGTTAATTTCACGTATTGACCTACATACACTGGTACTGATATATTTGTGATAAACTGGGCCGTTGGATGGGGGACAACACAATGACAGGCATACAGTTTCATCCCATGACGTACTTTTAAAATAAAAAATAATCAGCACCGTAGAGTGTGCCAATGGGTTTTTGGCCCTGCTAGTATCAAATTATAGCCTCGTTTATAAAGTGAACCAATCTCCTCATCTGAGTCATGAGTCATAATAATTTGGATTCTCTGGAATCATCTGTGTTTCCTTTCATCATGAATCCTGAACTAAATCTGCTCCATATTTCTACCAGGTTTTTAATATTTTTCCCGAAATTGACCAAATTTACTGCTCTTGGGTCCACAGGTGCCAGCAGTCTCACTGATGGCGTAGCTTGCGGACAAATGCGTATTTCGACAACAACGGAGAGATTAAAACTGGCATTTGAAATTGGACACGACTTAAGTAATTTAACAGGCACCTTTTTCAGTATGTATCCCCGTGGTTTTTTTGTGGTCCCGGTCTTTGGGGACTCGAGATACGCATGAGTCCCTTTCAAGTCGGGATGCTTCACAAAGAATGTTTCTCACATAGGTGTGTCTTTTATTCATCCACAGTACAAAGCAGCACAGACGTTTTCAGCCTGAGGCCAGAGTAAAAACTGATCCATTACAAAAGTGAAGAAAATTATAATAATGAGACTCTTATCATGTAAAAAGATCTCAAGCAGAGAAGCCCAGTGATTGGATCACCTTACCGGCTCTTTCACAGGCCTGTGAAAAATAAAACTTTGTTTGTCTGTAAACATGGAGGTCTCCTATGCAACACTTTTCCTGCCCATAATAACCCATAATAAACCTTGTAAATGTTATGGAAAGTTCCTCACACAGCTTCATCATTCATTTTTATCTTGAAAACTTCCTGTGTCATTATTATTATTCTGTGAAGCACTTTGTGAAACTATTTCTGTGAAAATTGCTATACTTAAAGTCTTCTTCTTATTATTATTTTTATTATTATCATTATTATTATTGTTATTATTACTATTATCATTATTATTTCCAGCTAGATTTGTTGTAACTAAAAGTAAGTTTCAATCCATTTAACTATTCAAACCCTTTAATAACTTGACTACTGTATTACATTCCACCATTTCTGAAAAACTTTTTTTGAACAAATGTTAGAAGAATAAGTTTCTATATAAAATATATATATATATAAAAATGTTTATATATGGTACCATTTTTATAGAATCTGTGACGTAAATGCAAACTTAAAATTTTGAATGAAGTTATGGACTTGCATAGATATTAAAAAGCCACATGTGACGTCGACTATACGTTAAAAATCCAACAAATGCACCGTTCTCTGCCTCTTTACATAATCCATGTTTAAAGGGATACAACCCATAAAGTCACTCTATTCATCTCTGCAGGAACAGCATCCGGTTCTTAGTCCTGGCCTTAAATAACACCGAGCAGCGCTGCCAGATCCTGTAATGGAATCTTCCGTGTCGCTTCAATGAGAATTGGGACGAGGTGAACTAAATTCTCTCTGCTGAGATCGATTCCATCACGTTAATAACGCAAACACTCTGCCGACAAATGGCATGAAGATCGTTTCAAACTAACAAATGAGGATGGGTGCCGTTAGAAAACTCTCAAACTTGTGACACGGCATAAAATAATCATTCTGTTGTTTGATAGGTATTTGAATGTGGCAACATTTGATTAGTAGAAGTGCTTCAAGTGATTTCCGATTAACAGACTGAACTGGTGTGTGAATTGTGGACATGTGGATCAATAAAATACAAATGCAACATGAATTCTGAAACCGGAGAAAACTGTTTTCTTTACACATATTCCCCCTCGTGTTTTGTTGATGACACACACCGTCATTTCCCACCAGTAAAGAAAACCGGCAGGGCCTGCAAATCATTTAATGGGATCATTAAAGCTGACAGTGAGTGGCATCTGTACAGAAATAAATGCATTGCCGATGAAAAATGTTCTTCAACACAAGCCTACGTAACATATTTGGATGAAATGTATCTGGCATGTTTGGAAAAATTGAGATGTTAATTGCCAGCTCATCTTACACTATTGTCTGAAACGTTCCCTCACACGCCCCTGTGGGGGCAACAGTATAAATGTAGAGATCTGCTGCCCCACAGAAAAACAAAGAATGAATACCTGCAGGTAAGTTCTAACGACTTCTCTTCTTGTATTGCCTCACATTGTGAGAAAATTCTATGCTTTATTACATAATGACTCTCACTGGGTTTTTTCAATCATACTTAATACGTGAGATTTCATACTTTATCCTACAAGTAGAGATACTTTATTTGTAATTTTCTTGCTTTACATGTATATAATACAATGGGGTATTAGGATCGCATTAAGAAACAGCTGGAATAAAATGGAGATTAAAAGTTTAAGTTCATAATATTATAGAAATCAATGATTTTCAAGAAAAAAACCTCATAATTCTACAAAAGAACAGTTATTATTTTTTATGAGAACAGAATAAGAGGTGACTGATAATGAATAAAAGAATGAGAAGTCCCAATTTTTCAAAATGTCTTTATTTTGACAAATAAGAAATATGGAATCTAGTATCAGGACTACCTCAGCACAAAAATCAACCATTGCCTAAAGCGTTCGTCACTAAGCTTTTCTTTTTCTTCTCATAAAATAACATTTTTTGCATAAAATTATGACTTTATTCTTGTAAAATTAAAACTTATTCTCGTAAAATAATATGTTTTAGTTCATAAAATTATGTTCGGATTTTTTTTGTAAAATTCCAACAGTATTCTTATTGAATTATGTCTTTTCCTCAAAAATGTATGACTTTATTCACAAAAAATGATGACTTCATTCTTGAAAACCTGAATTTTAATATTTTTCACTTTGGCCTGATTACTCTGTAGAATACATATTTGACTATTTTTTTAATTGGGTCAAAAGATTAAGTTAATGTATCTTCATGTCAAGGACATTTTCTTCCGCTGAAAATAAGAATGTATTAATCACAGCTCATGGTTAATTTTTTAACCATGCGTTCAGTAGTTTTTTTTCAAACTACTGCATAATGTGATTTGGATAACAGGCTCAGTAACTAAATGACATTAAATGACTCCTGATCATCAATGTCGTAAAACAGTTTGCCACCTGAGTGTTCTGTAAAAGAACATTCATCTCTTGAAGACAACCATCGAGGCTATGCTTTGTTTTTTTTCCCAGGACTGCGTGCAAAACAATGAGGCTGGTCCTCCTTGTGTGCCACCTTGTCCTCATTCTGAGGATCAGGGCCCAGATCCCAGAAGAATGCATCATAAGTGATACAAACAGACCTCCAGGTAGAGTTTGCTTTGACATTCTCTTCAATAACTGTTTTTTCACGCATCCATTTCTATTCACTTTTGTCCTCTTTTTTGTCTCACTCTTGTCCTCTATTGCAGAAAGCGAGGACATAAGTGTGGTCTGTGGAACCGAGTTCATAGACCTGAGCATCTTCCTTTGCCCTCTGTACCAAGCTCTTTTCAACGAGTCTCTGATGGTCGTCAATAATCAATTTAACAGTCTTGAGTGTTACGGTTTGGCCGACTTCAGCAGTGATCCGCCTCTCTTGAAATTCAGATTCCCCATTGATGAGACTTCAGTGAGGTCCTGCGAAAACACTTTTGAGGTATTCCTAACAGCAAATGTACTTAGAATTTTGGGTAGATCGATCGAACAGCCTGTAGATTTCATATGTATGTTTCATGTATTCTTCCTTTTTTTTTACTAGATAATTGATAAAGTCGGAGTAGGCCAATTTTCTGACTTCTCAAATATCCAGTTCATCAACATCTCCGGTGTTGTGACCTCTTTGGACCCCAGTGCAGGTACGATCACCTACCGACCACAGGTCCTGTACAAGTTCTCCTGCCTCTACCCGATGCAGTATTTGGTGAACAACACCATGGTGGGCGTGTGAGTATACAATATTAAAGCTGGTAATACAGAGGTTGCATGTGAAATAAGTAGGATTCTGCCATCCAGTTTGTCAACCCATCATATCAACTCTCGTTTAATGCAGATCAGGTGTGAATCTTGCCATAACAGACAACAATGGTACCTTCATCAGCACACTGAGCATGGAGCTTTACGTAGTAAGATTTACCTCAGCTTGAAGAAAGTTAGGTTTTATTTGAAACATTTCATAACTATATTCCCTATCCTTTGGAACAGGATGAATTCTACCAAGAGGTTCTTTCAATGCCAAAAACGGGACTCAACCTCAAGACAAAGATTTACGTTGCAGTGAAGGCGTCAAATCTAACAGACAAGTATTTCAGTTTTATCTTTCTATCATTGCACTTAAAGCAATTTATTTTATCAAGTAACGTGTGTTTTAAACCATTAATTCCTCTGTCCTTGAAGGTTCAATGTGCTGCTTGACAGATGCTATGCAACAACTAGTCCGTATCCCTCCTTAGAAACCTATTATGACCTCTTTGTAGGGTGAGTCACATTCAGACTGTATAGAATACCTTCCACTTACTCCGACACTCAACTCCATGCAAGCATGTTTGTGTTTCCTAATGTAGTCACACCAACCGTCTCCTTTTCACCCAAGGTGTACGCGCGATGCACAGACTACGGTGCTGCTCAACGGGCTGGATCAGGTGGCGCAATTCTCCTTTGAGGCCTTCAGATTCACGGAGCATAAAAGTCAGACCATTTCTACTTTCTACCTGCACTGCATCACCAGATTGTGTGAGGTGTCGGAGTGTAGCACTTTACTGCCCGTGAGTCCTCATGAGAAAAATAATTTTCAAGGCATCAGAACTTTTTGCAGCTCCGACAAACATCTGGGTTCTGACTGCCGTATTGTTTTTGAGCAGGACTGCTCAAAAAGGAGGAAGAGAGATGCCCGGAACGTTTCATCCAACACTACCATCACTTCACATGCCATTATGGTGGGACAAAGCCTTGGTAAGTTTTTGGGTGCAGTTCAAGTGTACTTCATATACTTTACGGATATAAGGGTCGTGATTCACCCTGATAGAGTTCTCCTGCGATTTCATGAAATGTATGCAAATGAAATTAGGTGCTCTAAATTAATTCGTTCAGACTGTTCAAAATAAAGCTAGACCCTAAAAGATACTAGGTTAACATCCTCTTTAGTGCATATATTTCAGCAGCACTATTTCATATTATTATATAATAAAATCCAAATATCCCAGAAAAGTCGGGGATATTATGGAATCATCATCCATCGTGTTAACGAGATAACGCCAAAAAACGATTTCACGGATAATTTTTAAACTTTTACACCCCCATGGAAATTAGTAAAAGGAAGAACTGGATTGATTTCGGGAAAGATTAGTTAAATATTTCCGACAATTGTTTTTTTATTCAACCTTCATTTTACAAGGAAAGTGTCATTAAGATTAAAAATTTCTTTTTCAAGAGTGTCCTGGCCAAAAATAGCAGAAGCACACGGAGTTAGAAACATACAATAAATGTATAATAAATGAAGATAACAATTTACAAGGGAAAAAGAATTCAAGAAAATTTAAAAAGCCGTAAATTTGAAATATCCATATTTTTAAAAGACATATATATCAGTCAAAACATCTACAGCCAGAAATAGAAATGCTGGAACAGCATCCGGTTGCAGGTGCTGATTTTCATCCCCCCCACCCCTTTCCCCCCCCCGAGACGCCGGACGGTTTGCCAGAATGTCTTCGAGGCCGACTGAAAGTCTTCTTCCATGGTCTCACCGAATTTCTCCCACGATCGTGTTTTTGTCCCTGTGACTGCCACAGCCACGTGTCGCTTGGCCGGCCGGTATGTTCAGCTGCTTCAGGAGTTCCACAGGCCAGCCATGCTCTGTAGGACTCCTTCTTCAGCCTCGCGGCATCCCTCACCTCTGGTGTCCACCAGCAGGTTCGCGGATTACCGCCGTGACTAGCACCAGCAGCCTTGCACCGCAGCTCCCAGCAGCCGCCTCGGCAATGGCAGCACGGAACATGGTCCACTCAGTTTCCATGTTCCCCGCCACCCCCGGTTGAAGCTCTTCCGGAGGTGAGAGTTGAAGACCATCCTGACAGCGTCCTCGGCCAGACGTTCCCAGTAGACCCTCACTATTCGTTTGGGCCTACCAGGTTTGTCCAGCTTCCTCCCCCGCCATCTGATCAAAGTCACCACCAGGTAGTTCGGTTGACAGCTCAGCTCTTCTCTTCACCCTAGTGTCCAAAACATGCGGCCGCAGATCAGCTGATACAACTACAAAGTCGATCATCGATCTGCGACCTAGGGTGTCCTGGTGCCAAGGGCAGTGGTGGAAACCCTTATGTTTGAACATGGTGTTCGTTATGGACAAACTGTGACTAACTCCGAAGTCCAATAACTGAACACCACTAGGGTTCAGATCAGGCAGGCCATTCCTCCCAATCATGCCACTCCAGGTCTCGCTCTCATTGCCCACGTGTGCATTGAAGTCTTCCAGTAGGACAATGGAATCCCTAGTTGGGGTGCTTTCCAGCACTCGTTCCAAGGACTCCAGGAAGGGCGGGTACTCTGAACTGTTGTTGTTTGGCGCATAAGCGCACACAACAGTCAGGATCCGTTCCCCAACCCGAAGGCGCAGGGAAGCAACACTTTCATCCACTGGGGTAAACTCACATACATGGGCAGAGAGCTGGTCCAACCCGGCCCTCCGCCTCTCACCTGAAGTAACTCCAGCATAGTAGAGGGTCCAGCCCCCAATGAGAAGGCGGGTTCCAGAGCCAGTGCTGTGCATAGAAGCGAGCCCGACTATACCTAGTCTGTTAGACATTTAAGGTGGTCTAATTATCATCAAGTAGTTATTGACAGTAATACACTCCCATGTCTGTGTGCAATATATCAATTATAGTGCTTCTAAGGTTGTGGCAGAGGGAAACCTTAACCCAGGAGAGGTATATTCTTAATTTCAAAATTACTATGCTAATAAAAGTAGGCAGACTACAGGTGTCAGTCTCATGTATAGGTCAAAATCTTCTCATCGAGGCACAACTTCTTAAATGCCAGGAGTAATTTCAATCAACAATAAAAGAAATGCTATTCCTGCAAATTACTAACCATATCCGTGGATTAATTTTTCAGACGATGCACAGACGTTCTCAGCACTCCTCGGTAAGAATCCTGTTGAATCTAGTCAAGGCAGATGAATAAAAAGGAGACAATTTGTCTTTGAAGGACTGTTTTCCTTATCATGACTTGATCACTCAGTAATGACTCAGTAATTACAATATTAATGCACCCGTCATGTATAATCTTAGATGATATCTCCATGCTTTTATTCTTCCCCTCTCACACAGGAACATCATCTGAAAGCACGTACAGCGGCCCGGCTGTGGCTGTAATCGCCTGCATCGTTGTTCCAGCTCTTCTCTTAGCATCACCTCACTGAGACTGGAATCCCATCGTATATTTCCCAAACTGCCAGTTTAATGCTTCAGAGATGATAAAACAAAGCAAATAAAAATAACATGACAAAAACAGCAGTTAAATATAGTATATACCTCTACCTTCAGATTTTATAACCAAAATTATAGCCGGGTGGTCAGCAGTAATTTAGTTTTTAATCATTGGGTAGCACTTAGTTCATTGATATAGACATTTGGGCAGAAAGTCTGTACAAAAATGTGTACTATATATTTTTTTTTTTTCAAATTTTATTTTATGAATGGTATCATTATTTCTGCTCAGTTAGAAATTTTCCATCAGGACCATGTTATTTACAGATCTCAATAAAGTGTTTTTTGATGTGATGCTTTGTTACATTGAATATATGGGCTATGATATATTTCTGGAACGGCACCATGATGGAACTCCTCACATTAAATGTGAAGTTACGTTTATCGTGAAAAAGCTCCTCAAAGTTAGTAATATATGCACTACTACCGTAAAATATGAGATATACGAGATAGATCTCGAGTTGATTCATATGGACCAAATTTGGACTAGATGAGACCAATGGTTTGGAATTTATGTCAGAAAAACATAAATGTGTTTTCTTAAAAAAAAATTTTTTTAAAAGCCCCCCTAGTGAGTAATATATGAATCTTGAGAGTTATTTATGATATATAGAATTTTGATCTCCTCGAGACAATTCATATTCTCCAAACTTGTTATCAATCAGGCCGAAGATTGAAAAGTTATGTCCGATAAACGGTGTTTTTTGGAAAAAAAACGTTCCCCTACGTGAGTAAAATATGAACTTTTGGAGTAAATCATCATGTATACAGCTTAGATCTCCTCCATTCGATTCGTATGCCCCTCATTTGGGACCAAATTGGATTGATCAATGGTTGAGAAATGATGGCCCAAAAACATTTGGACATGAAGCTCCCTCCAGTGTCAAAAATATACAACCCACATTTCCCAACATCGCCAACAATGGCTGTTATTTTGTTTCAATGCTGTTTTTTTTATACATGAGTGTTTTAAAGCACTTTGAGTTGCCATGTTGTTGAAATGTGTTACACAAATAAACCTGTTTTGCCTTTCCTTCCTGCTACTTTGACACACAGGTGTTAACAGTATAGTTAGTTAGTTTTGGGAAAGGTTATTAACAATATTGCAGTGAGATGGATGAGGAGAAGGATACAAATAGTTTAAAGTGAAATTATCAACTTGTTCCTTTATGGTAATAATATTTACATCATATTTGCAAAAGGGTATTCCTTCACCGAAACGTTGCAAGACAAATTCCTTTGCAAGTAAGTCAGTGTGTGGGAATTCCTTTTTGTAAGTTACTTATCCCTGCCCTACCTAACTTGTAAAAAAAAAGCATACCATCATAAGTGTATTTGCCAAACTGTTCTTCCCCAATTACATGTGGAAGAACTGAGTTCAAGAAGAACTGATCATTTAAAATCCACCTTCAACATACTGCTCAAAAGACATCACACATAACAAAGTCAATATCCCAAGTCCCACTCCTCGTATATACAATATGCAAATAGATTAAACTCCTAGCTAGTTCTTTGAACTCCTTCTTTAAAATCTTTCTTATTTATCCAAGGTGTGTTCACGATGAACAAACCAGGGTGGAACTCGTCGGGGCATCTGAGGCCTCCGGACAGAACACAGAAATACAATATTTGCTCATTACCCGCATGGTGTATCCAGACTCTGTGGAGTATCTCATGTGTAATAGATTACTGCCTGTGAGTCACAGCAGCATCTCACCGTCTCTGCTGGATCGTTGAAAACTGTGCTGGTTTTCTTTTAGTCTGTTCTGTGGACATGTGTGATCCCTCCAAAACAGTTTTTCGGCACACAGTTGGCACACAACCATAAAACATGTTTTGATTCAGGCAGAAACATTTTGATCCATTGACCCTAATTCTTGATACTTTCCTTTTCCTTTTTGTGCGTGTTTTTAAGAAATGTTTTTAAGTAAAGAGTTTGGTTTAGACCTTTTCTTTCTGGAAAGCACCTTGAGACAACTGTAGTTGTGAATTGGCGCTATATAAATAAAGATTGATTGATTGAAGAAGGTTGTGTCTGGCCAGCTACGTTTACATCCATCAGTTCAACCGCCATCGGCACGTACACTGGTGTCACTAATGGGCTGAGCAAAGCGAATATTCCCTCATACAATCAGACTGAAAAAGAATGCAAGCATAAACATAAGCGACAGTGCAAAACAAACATTATCCTTAAAAGCTCACTTGGAAAAGAAAAAAAATGTAATTACATTTTTCAGAAGAGTTCACACTTGACTCAGTCTTGGTAAGAATCAATTCTTAAATCTTCAATGGATCATCCCCTTCTCCACATTTCAACCCTCTCAGCAGCAGCTGTTTTATACGGAAAGGCTAAAAATACGCATCCTTAAAAAAAAAATGTCATGCTGGGTTAAAGAAACGATTAAAACAGAATACCATAAATTTTTAAGTTTATCGGTTATAGTTACTTCCAAGGAAGTTCAGTCATAGGTTTGATTTGATCAGGTTATTAGGAGGTTTACACCAAAACCTTTATTTTTCATGAAAGTTGGTCAAAGCTGGGAATATGGCAATGAACTCATTAAATTCGGATAAAGTGGCCAATCGCTGTCATCACTATCAAATGATCAGACTGGAGCTGGGTGGAAGAGCGGGCATGGCCCAAAGGCGAAAATATTGGCAGGAACTTCCAATCCTCTGGAGCTTTCCACTACATCACATGCTCTTTTAGCGTCAATTATTTGTGCTTAGCTGTCATACAGTTGAGAATGACTCAACTTTTTTTCAGCAATTTTAGGTCTGATGTTTTCTACAATATTGTTTTTTCCTCTAAAGACACAAAAAGTAGAAATGTGAATATGATATTAAATATTAAAAATCACTCCTGTCCACAGCATTAAAAATAAATTCACACACTTAAATTGTAGTCCACAGCAAAGACGAGCATCAGGGGGAGGAGCTTCTGCTTCTGCTGTCATAAAGTGTCGTCTTGTGGATAATCTTCCAAAAATGTTAATAAAAATTTGAATTTACATTCAGAATCGCAGTTTCATTGTTGGAAAGATGAATGTAAAAGTAGAGATTAAAAAAAAGCTCACAAGAATAACTTTCGAATTAAGGAGAAAAACTACATAAAAATTTGGCAAAATTTACAAATAATTAAAAAAATAGACTTATTAGAGATATTTGGCTTTAATCACTTTATTCCCACAGATGGTTAACATAATTAGGTGCAGCTCATAACACACCAGATATGCTTTCAAATTCAGTTAGGATTTAGAATAAGACTGTCAAAGGTGTTTAAGTGAGATCAGACCTTTTCAGAGTGAATAGGTGATAGTTTGAGGTCACATGACATAACAGTACCTGTGTTTGTGAGTAAACAGCTCTAATATATACGTTATATATAGATTATATATATATATATATATATATATATATATATATATATATATAGATATAGATATATATATATATATAGATATATATATAGATATATACACATATATATGTGTATATATATATATATATATATATGTGTATATATACACATATATATGTGTATATATACACATATATATGTGTATATATATGTATGTGTGCACACACACACACCTTGTTTACACACACACCCCTTGTTTATAGAACCAAACAGGAATAAAGAAACTGTAATGTAATGTGAAAAGATTTTAGATTTTATTGTCCCAGAGGGATATTTGTTTCCACAGTCAGTACACATAGCAACACATCGCAACATGACATGAGTTACCTAGAAATATTCTTATTTTTGTGGACATTTGAATAAAATGCATTGATCATGGGATATCTGAGCGGGGACAGAATCTATATAGCGTTAGAATAAAATATATCTGGATGCTGTTACAAACTGTGGGTATTAAAATCCTTTATTAACAAGTCCAGGTTTTTATCAAAAAACTATTTCTGGTTTTTGCTTCACATGGTATTATACATGGCATATACTTATATGTATATATACATGCAAACCACAAGAACAACAGCATTAAAACATACATCTACTGTACAGGAAAATAGTCTGTGAATATATTAATTAGAACTAAACTTGCTTATAAACAGATGAGTCGGGTTTTTTTGCTGGATTTTCATTGGGGTTTATTGTGCCGTTATCGCTGCATAATTTATTGATTGCTTTCTTCCGAATGCCACACGTTCATGCTGCAGACACACACCCTCACATGTCTGCCCTCTTTCTCTCTCACTGGAGCCCCTGTGTGTGGGAGGGGGGCATAGCTGTCCCCCTGGACCTGCTAATTTCAGGACCGCAGTCTCAGGACCCTCAGGTTTTCACAACTGAGCCACCGCCCAAATTGGGTAACGATTAGTACCACATAAATATTGTTCTATTAGAAACACAATTTTCATCAAAATAGACCAGAGTCTGAAATCAATTAGTAAATATTAAATCTATTAGTAGCTAAAAATAGAGATAAACGTAAGTGGAATACACCTTTCAATCTATTATTAGGCATTCATAAAACGTTATTTCAGTGAGAACAATCTGCTAGTAGTTAAATATAAACAAATATTTGGCTGAAATGAACATAAATCTTTTTGCAGGAAAGATAATCTAGCATTCCGGGGAAACACATTTAGATCTTTTAATAGTTAAAATTTAATTATTAATTGAGTGAAATAAACCTTTAAATCTATTAGTAGCTAAAAATTGCTTAAACATATGAATCTATTAATAGTAAGAAATATCATATTTGGGTGAGACAAACCATTACATTTATTAGTAGTTAAAAATAAAATACATTTGGGTGAAATCAACCTTTAGATATAATTAGTAAATAAACTAATATAGTATTTGGGTAAAATAAACCTTTGAATCTAATTAGCAGTGAAAAAAATAATAATGAATGCCTACTGTGATGGAATAAAGTCAAAATCTAGTATTAGGCAGAAAAGAAAAATAAACATTTAAATCGATTAGCAGGTAGAAATAAATGGGTATTGGGGTGAAATACACCGTTAAATCTAGCATTAGGCAGCAATGAAATAGCATTTGGGTTAAATAAACATTTAAACCTTTTAGTAGATAAAAATATATCTGTACTTGTGTGGAATAAATAATAAATCTATCCTCCTGACCTGCAGGTGGCACTATTGTGGAAACGTGAGAGTCTAGACACTGCAGGTCTCTGGGGCTGCAGCTGTTTCCTATTGGACATGTGTTGAACCCTTTTGGGAAATTACTTTTGTTAAGGTAGCGACAAAAGGGTGATGTAAATTCCAGCCACGTAGCCGATTCCAGTGTTTCATTCCTCTGTGTTTGTTTTTCGTCAAGCTTTAATACGTTTACATTTTTCCTTCCTGACATAAATCACTTCACTGAATCGGTTCCCTTACAGATTTTTTTTTCCTCTTCATACAAGACTATTTATTATGTATTGCAGTTTTACGTTTATACGTATTTGAAAGTAGTTTTTGCAGAGCTCAGCATTCTTATTGGGAGGACGTCCTCCACCCATTCATTGGGGGATGCCTTCATGCGCTCCCATAGGGCAGCCTCGAAAGGGGTGGAGTCCATCCAGTCCACAACCGCGCCGTAACTTTTGCCTACAAGGAGGAAAACGGATAAATACAAATCACTTAATGATGACATGCAGCGGAGTTTTGTTACGTCGTGAAATTCATTCATTCATTCAATATGTGTGTATGTATGTATGTATATATACACACACACACACACACACACACACACACACACACACATGATTCATTTGACCGTATTTCTCAGATTAAGAAGTTTCATTAAACATAAAATGATCATCTAGACCTTTTTGTTGAAAAATTGCAGAAGCAATAAAAAATGGGTTTTTTTTTACATTTTATATAAATATAAGGTAAATATCTATATAATATTTAAAATATTTACATGAATATGAAATGTAAAAATATTCTATTTTCATTCACTACTTAACGTCCTGTTTGGATGTAAAGTACTGTTGTCACACTCCCTTGGATGGACAAAACCAGCAGATCAATGATGTTACCCTGGATATTATCTTGGATTTAAGAAAATTGGGAAAGTTAGTTTTGACTACTTTCTGATGTTTCACTGACCAAATGATAAAATAATGGCCGGACAAATATAACATGTTTAATTCTGTCATGAGACAAACTAGAAAGTTCTCCAAACAGAAATCTCTTCATAAATAAAAATATTTCTATTTATAAGCATACAATAAGCAATTAATGATGAATAATTTTAATAATTTGGTAAATGTTCCCTCACATACAGACTACATGTCTTATTCTCGTTGTAAATAAAGGATTGTACTCTTCCTGGTGTTAGGCGCTACCTTTGTATGATTGGTTATCAGTTTGTGGATTTGGAGATGGACCTCTGCCAATAATACCTAAACCGGCTCCGAGCCTCAGGCCTCCTAGCAGGTTGCTGCCCAGCTTGTCTCGATCCCAGACGGTCAGCTCCACGCAGGCTTCTGCTAGATCCGCCTCTTTGATGCCGTCGTACACCATCGTGTGGTTGAACGCCGGGTCCACTGTCCGCCGTAGCACACGGGTTTTCTGCCGACTCTTCCTGCTTGTGTCTGGAAGCATGAAGCTTGAGACGGGGAGACACGCACATACACACTGATTAGTCAAAAACTTCACTTGATATAAATGAATTATTCTGGTTTCGGGAAATGCTTATTCGCCGATTCGACAATCGATACCACTCTCCTGTGAGTCAGTTCAATATGAAGCTAATGTAACAGCCAGAGGAGGGACAGATCAGCGAGTCAGCAAGAAGACTGTAAACAAGGATGTCCGAGGTCAAACAAAATCAATCTAGACATACCTTTAACGAACACGCTATAGCCGGTTTGGTGGTGTTTATGCCTTTGGCTGCTGGTTTTTAGTTTCATTTGTAGCTTACAGACAGATCCACAAAATCTCAAACTCTTACCGAGAGTACTAATCTAATTACTAGTAAATATGTTTTATCGCACTGTTAAGACACTGAACAAGTAACATTTCACTGAGATTGAGGGATTTGTTTAGGTTGGTGAACATCTCATTTGGACATAGGATCTTTAAAATATCTCAAAAGCTCACATTTAGTGAAGCTTTAAGCAACTTAAAGAGAAATTTTATCATGAAATGCTTAGATTTGACTCTTGTCTTATTTCAAAGGGTTAATGGTCGTAAATCTAGAACAACGTTACTGCAAGATAGATAGAAAATTTATAAATCTCCAAAAGGAAGTTTGTGAGGTGGTTAGGGAGATATGATTAAAAAACATGAAAAAAATGTGCAAAAATTCACATTTTTCAACAAAAAAAAAAAGAAAAGGGGAAAAAAATGTATGTATCACTGTCCGATTCTGAGTATTTTAGAAGATGTATTGTTTCAGGGATGGATATTTTTTGCATACCATTTAACATATGGGTCAATGGTGGCCCGGATCAGAGGCAGGTTCCTGCATTCTTTTACCCAAATGTGGACCTCTCCACTGTTTGGACCCTCCTTAGCCGATCCTTTGAAGAAAGGACAAAATATGCAGTTTTTTAAGACCATTTTCATTAGATGGTTGAGATTTTGATGCGTCATACCTTCACTGTGGACGATCTGAGGCAGGAAACACACAGCTAGTCTCATCTCTCCCCGACCGTGGCCGTATGATGGCGCTAGAGCGGGTGCGGTCTGAAATGTCTGACAGTATACAACTAAGATAAGACAGTAGATTCAAATCCATCATGAGGATCCAAAATTCCTGTGTACACAGGTTGTGTAAGTACAGGGCATGTGATACAACGAGGTCAAATGACAAACAGCTGTGGGGATATGAGCAGGTTGGCCACATTCTTAGATAATATTTGTTTTTCTTCTTACCCGTCCTTTTAGAGCTAAGAAGTTCATCTGGGTGCGGTCAAAGTCCCACTTTGAAATGTCCACGTCTACTTCGCCCAGGAAACTGTTCCTGCCAAAGGTGTCATTGTGCCAAACCGAGAGAATGAGCATCTTGGTTTTGAGATACTCCATGCGAACACGATACTGTAACGGCAGGGAAGGGTGAGCAGCTTTTGTTTGTTGACTCTCCCACACACCAGGTACACCTTTCATTAAGTGTGGGAAATTGTCTGTGTGTGTTTAGGGTTACTGGCATTATAATATATCTCAAGATTCTTACTCTGAGGATCTCGTTGAAAACTGGATTTAGGGTCTTCTTTTTCACAGACGTTTTCCTCTTTCCCAGATTAGCTTTGTCCGGAACCAGGTAGCTTTTCACATACCTTGAGATGAAAAAAAGAAACAGTCAAAAAAGCAAATTCAATATATACATTATTGACATTATAACATATGGAATTTGACTGACTGACATGGACCTTAATGCCAATAACTGGTACAACTGTTCCCATTTAAGGAAATAAAATTTTTGAAGTTGCAAAAGTGCATGTTTGCACATGTAAATATCACATGTGACTTGCTGCCTAATATATCCCCGTCAACAGAAAGGTGCCACCGTAATCAGATAATGAAAGTTACCCTGAGCTCAACCTCATGGGGGTTATAATGTTATGGCAGATCAGTGCGTGTTTCCCATTGGTTAGTTAGTTCGTTTTTTTGGTCTAAAGGATGGCGCAAAGTTCTTATAATAGAATTATTCTTCTCAATGGGAGATTAAAGTAATATTTCAGGAATATAATACACAAATAATTTAATCCTCCAACGGTTTGGTTGAGCATTACATTTTGACATTTTCACTATTTCTAAATGAAAAATGTGAGTCACTTGACTGAACCCGTTTAACATTAGGACCCGGTGGCAGCATGTACATGCTAAAGGCTAAGGGACCAAGGATGGGGGCCTGGACTTATAAAATAATTATTTTGTAAGTCTGATATATTTTACTGGTTAAAACATTCTTGACAAAACTATTTGTCTTTTATGGTAAATCAAGAGTGTCCTAGAAATCAATTTAATAAATGTCCCAAAGAATTAACATATGCATATTGATTTTTCTTGATGAGGACTTAATTAGGACCAGTACTCACGGATCTGAGCGGCCCCTCTTTGGGTCGACGGGAGCCAAACCCTGACATTCTGCCACAAAGATGTGAAACTCTTTGAGCTTCTGGATGTAGTTGATGGAAAACTGGATGTTTCCCTGAACGTCCACGTTTGCATAGTCGCCACTGTACATGGTCATCACACTCCCGCTCAGCTAAGAGCAAACAAGCAGTCAAAGATTTGTGTAACAATCATAACATTAGTGCATTAGTTACTACATGTGTTTACAAATGGACAATTTGTGGTTTGCGTGTAATCTTAAATCCCAATCTATCTCCCAGAGATAAAGTTGAATATGATATATACTGGATATAATTCTACATACATGTATACTAGAATATATAATAGAAAATAAATTATAAAGTGTTGATGATTACTTTATGTTTTCATTGTCTGTAAATACAATTTATTCAATCTTTTTTTTTCTGTCTCTACACTATGCCTTTCATTTATTTATTTTCTGTTTCTTTATTATTGTTATTATTATTTAAACATTTTTAATTGAGTGCTACATCTCGTTTTGTTTTTTGTTGTTCTTCAGATATTCGAGATAAACATTTCAATCAATCAATTAATCAATCAGAGTTCAAGGTCAGAAATAAATAAAGTTGAGGCTCCAAAGGGATCTGCGTAAAACCTGCGTTTGTTGGCACTGAAGATTACTAGTTCAGCCAAGAAGAAATTTGGAGTGAGGCAGAAGTGAACACAACAGACGTGTGTAGCCCATATCTGCTTAAGGAGCATAAAATACAAGAGTAACCAACCAGCAGTTCATTTGTATTGTAGGTGTTAAAACAAAATTAGACAAGGAAGAAGAATGTGTGGAATAAAAAGATGACTCTGGTTGTGTTGCATCTGTTTTCCCTTTTTTTATAAAGTTGTCCAAAGAGAATTACCACCAGAAATCCCTTTCTCTCAAATTAGAAAAAAGAAAAAGAAAAGCTTTCAAGTCAATGCAAAGCATCACAGTTACATGCAAACGTCTATTAGATTGTCACACATCCAGAACTCAGCAGGAAAATGATATGGATGTGTGTAAATGACCCATATGAAGGTTTATTTGTAGTTTAATTACTTCATGCAAAGCCTTTGATTTAAATTTAATCTTGGGTCTTTTATTTTTGTAAGTCTTTTATTTTTGTAAGTACTCCCTGTAAAACAGGAAGTTAACATCTTAATGATGGCCACTTGAAGTGTTCATAACGGTTTTATTTTTTAGAGGTTGCTATGTATTAAGTTTTCAATATGGATAATTAAGCTCCTAGCTGGAATTGGTACAAGGTATTGTCTGTTTTATATTTTTTATTTTAAGTGTGATTAATTGGTGAAAGGTAATGTGATATATTGTTTTAATATTAGCCATGCTAATGTTAGCTCATGCACTGGCGGTTTAAGGGATAAGCTGACACATCGTTGTAAGCTAGTTTTCTTGCTCTTTGTGTCACTTCATACGACGGTGAATGTTTGATTAATGATCACATCTGTGGTTATATGTTAGTCAAGAAACACTCATGATTATAAGGGCTAATTGTATTTTATTTATTTTTTCCATTTGCAGCTCTTAGGTATGGTCAAAGGAAGGGAAATAATTTTGTGTTAGAAATAAGGCTTATGTCTGAACATAAAAAAAAAAAAACATTTAGAAACATCAGTATGCTTCACCTTTGTTTGGCTGGGTTCACGGAACCCAGAAATGTAAAAGATGTATGCACAATTCCTAAAATACATTTATAATTGAATAAAGAATATAAATATAACTCCAATAAACCTAATTTTACATGTAGTATCCCCAATTTATATAACAGTGTCAATGTCAAAAAGCAAATGGAGCCATGTTCCCTCTGGGAAGGTCGTACATAGAATAAATGGCTAAAATCAACAGAAAGAAGATAAGAATGCTAAAAGAGACATAACAAAATTTTCTGATATTCATGTCATGATTGCATGATGATAAAATATTTGTTTATTTTGAATGTGTTGATGGATTTTGTAAATCAGACTGATGGCAGAGCCCTGGACCAAAGGCAGTTTTTCCTTTGAAATATGCTGATCAGGGGGGACTAACCCTGAAAGAAAAGGTGTAGTACTACTACTACTAATAATAATACATTTAATTTATAACGCACTTTACATTTTGATCAAATCTCAAAGTGCTACAAGGTAAAAGCAGTTTTAAAAACTGAGCTGTGACATGTGAGATACCACTGAGAAAAAAAATCGTATTCATTGTGGATTCACATCAGTGTTGGACAAACACAATTTAAGTGTAACTGCCGAGAAGCTGTGCAGTTAAGGAAACCCAAGTTTGAGTGTGAAGCATTAGTGAACATACGGATGCCATGCCAGAGGAGTTAGTTGAAGAGCTGCCCATCGTTAGGATTTTTGAGTTGTAACTGTCCTCAGGGCTGGAGTCAGAGTCCCTGTCAATGTCCTGAAACACAGACAGCAGCCACAGGAAGCTCTGTGTACAAGGATGCAGAGCAGACTTTGACCTACTGGACTAAAAGATGCAGATATTTGTTTTACCTCCTTCTGCAAGACCAAAGGTACTGATTTGCTCATCTTCTTCAGGTGGTCCAGATCCGAACACAAGGATGACGAGGGTGACGGGATGGATGAACCTAAAGAAAGAAAGTCAAAATATGTTGACTAATTTATGCTTAAAGATAAAACCATAATAAGAAGAATAAGACAATTCTTACGATCACTGACGCATCTCATGTCAATATTCAGGTCCTGCCTTCTTTCTTGTCCTGTAAGAAAGAAAATGACAGCAAGACAAAATTATCCGTGCGTTTGATCATTCTGACTTGAAGATCAGAAGTTAGGGACGTACTCACGAGGTGATAGGGACGCTGTGAGGTCCTCCAAACTTTTGGCCAGACTTTTAGGCCTTGCTTCTGCTCGCTTCAGTGCTTTTCGCACCGGGTGGTGATCATCAAAGTCATTCTCTCCTTGAGTATGAAATTGGAGAGAAAAGTTGGTGTTCATACAGAAACCAGTTAAGTAAATAATGATAAGGAACGCAGTATTTCACTGAGAGAAGAGTCTTTGTATAAATCCTATTAAAATCCAAGTAATGTAGTTATTTTTCTTCAAAGTGCTTCTGTTTCAATACCTACTTAATTACTTAAGGCCGCAACTAACTATTCAGTCTAATCAGTCGATTTGCAGAACAAATTGAATGAATTAAGTAAATTAATGTTAGGTCTAAAAACAATTGCTGCATATAGTGAAATTGTTAAATTTCCTGTAGAGTTGATATTTCATTTATTGAATACTAAGAAAAGGAAAATTTGCAAATCCCCTAGTTTGGGAAATTGTTTGAAATTTTTGATTTATTTTACAGCCAAGTACCCCAAGATGCAACGCAAAAAATCAAGCTTTAAGCTACGATAAAAGTTGGACTTCTAACTTTATTCTCAGATTTTTGCCTGAATAAAATAAAGTACATCTTTAAAATTGGAAAATGTGTTTAAAATGTGGTTTATTGAACTTATTGTTTCATTGGTATTAAAATCATTACCGTTAAATCATTTTAGAAATTATTCCTGACTAATATATAATAATCACACATACCCCCTTTAGTACCCCAGCCCACTTAGACCGCACACACACGGATATCATTATTATAATAAGACAGTCCTTCTATTCTGATGCATTCCAAATCTACGAGCCTAACCTTTCCACCAATATGCATATTAATCTATCAAGGGTTTATGCCTAACTGACAAAAATAGTCAAAAAAGTCAAATGTTACAATGCCAAAAAAAAGTTTAAAAAACAAAACCATCTCTTGACTCCGCCCCTTTATACAGATCCTCTCCAAAATTAGGTGTGTTCTTCCTGGCAACACAAACTACTGTACATGTTGACCAAGTTTCATGGTAATTTATCAAGGAATTATGTGTAACTGAAAAAATAGTCCAAAACATATTTAGTTGCAATGTAAAAAAAAGTAGGGAAAAAAATGCTTCATACAGATCCTCTCGTAATTATGGAAATGAAGATCTTCTCCCGGGCTACACGACCAACCACTCAACCAACTTCCATCACAATCTATCCGATAATTCATACAAAATGAATGGAATTGGAGAGAAAACCTTATTGCTTGGGAAAAAGCAGTTTATGTGTATTCACGGAAAAATTCAATTGGTCATACTCTTATACGCAAAAAGTTGTAAGAAAACCCAATGAGCAGATATTTCATGCTCCTGCTGACATACAGACAAAAAGACAAACTAACACACTGCTTCAAAGCGATAAAACCACTGTGAAAGAACGCCGGCACAGTGGGTTCTATCTATGATGTGTCAATACGTTTAGAGCGACGTATTGCAGCCAGTCCACCCACAAATTAAACAGTCAGCCGATCACAGGTACACATCACAAGGTGTACCTTTACAGAGGTTTACTTCTGCCAACACAGATAAACCAACACGGACGTGATACCATGGATACGGCATAATAAAACCCACAGCAGCGATAACGAGTCCACAGCCAGACTACTTCAAAACATATACGGACTAGAAGATTTGTGTCCAAGGAGACAGATAAACTCAATTTGTGCTGATGCGAAAGCAGTGTCGGAAATATCATCGAATTCTGTTCTGCAGTTTTTAAAGATAGACCATTCCCCCATTATGTACAGACAGAGATAAACTAACAGATATGGGTAAAACTACATAGACAAAAAAAAACATTAATAACTTGAAATATTTGTGTATTTATACACTCGTAAAAATGAAAAAAGTCTACATGATCATTAATCCCTGTTTCAGTCTTGGTATATTTTCTACTTTTACTTTCTGCTTTTCAAAACTTGGCTTTACTTTAGTTCAGTTAATCTTTGACCTTTAAATGTTGTGATTCTTTGCGTTACAACAATCAGCACCCTTAATTCAAGTTAAGACAAATTAAGCAGCCTGATTGATAGAAAGTTAATTTACTTAAATTGAAAAATGGTAACAGTTCCATAAAATTAAATAACGTTGAAGAAACATTTGCTTAATTTTTTTAAATTCTAATAGTAGTTTGTCAATTCTCTTTGTAACAATAAACAAATAAATAATGTATCTATTTACAGTGCTTTGAAAAAGAAATAACATAAAACATAGGCAACCTGAGTAAACTAGCATCTTATTGCACATAAACTAGAGACACTGAGGCCTGATAAGTATCAGTAGAAGCATGGAGTTGGCTAGTAGGTCTCATCAGTTGCACAGTTATAAACATCAAAGGAAATTCAGAAAAAAATAGGGAGAAAGGTGATTGAAAAACATCAATTTAAGAAAGGAACAAACTACTCTTCAGGCTCTGGGACTCCACAAACCCACAGAGAGACATATTATTTATAGATGGTGAAGACTTTTGCATAAAATGAGAGGAGCTTCCCCAAATCCTCCAAGAGCACGACAAAGGCATCTAAGAATATTCTGAAGGAGAATGTCAGGCCATCAGTCTGTGAGGTGAAGCTAAAGCGCTGCTCTGTCTTTCACCAGGAAAAGCCCAGTTAAGACGCTCTGATGGACCTGAAAAAAAAAAAAAACTGTCCGGTGTTGCTGTGCTAAAGCAGTTCTGCAAAATAAGAGTGGGCCAAAATTCCACCACAATAATGTCAGACACTGATCCCTCCAGCCAACTGAAGGATTTGGTTGCTGCCCTTAATTCAAAGCTCACTCAGTTTTGCCTTGTTTCATGTTAAATTTAACTTGAATCCAATCCAGTTTGATAGCTATACACAGAAATAGACAGGATAAAAGAATAAAAATGGCACAAATCAATCCAATACGTGATAGAATTGTAGTTTTGAGAAGATTTTAAAGGAACATTTGAAATTAATTACCTATTATTTAATCATAATTTCTAGGAACCAGCTTACTGATTCTGAAGTCAAATTGCTTAAAACCCGTCAGTGAAAACAGCTTTGGTTACACCGTTTGTGTTACTCTGTAACAGACTGAAATCGGCGCTCACGGTTTGAGCTGCTCCTTGATTCGGGCCAGGTTTCCGCGGTGCTGCTCACAGAGGACTCCTGACCTGTGTCTGAACTGCTGTACTTGGACCACAAGGGGCGCAGGTTAGTCTTGCTTCCTTTTCTGCTGTAACGCTCATCTGAGCTGGCAGGAGTGCTGGCTCTCACCGGCCCACACTGTTCGAATTCATACTCAGACTTGTTCTCAGAACCCGTGGCCTCCAGAGCAGAGTCAAACGAGTTGCCGACGCTTTTCACGTCTGCCATTCCCAGGTAATGCCGGTAGTCTTTAGGAACGCATGCCCGAGCAAGTGGAGTCATTGTCTCCTCTGATGAGCTTCTCAGCACAGCATCCTTTTCTGTGTTCAGCCTCTGTTTCCTGCTCTGAGGTTGGACGGGGGCTACATCCACTTCATCTTTCTGATCGGGAGCGCTCAGAGAAAACATGCTAGCGGAGCGACGCATTGAATTTGCGCGACTGCTCGAATTGCCAAAGCTGTCTCTTCTGTTCTTCGGAGAGCGCGTCTCTTTACCTGAATTGCTTTGCGGATTACTGGATTTCTCCTCTCTGTTGGAGCGTCTTTTGGATTCTCTTTGCTGCTTAGTCATCATATAATTAGAAAGGTTGATTTTGTTGTTATTCGCTGCCCTCAACACAAACGGTCTATCGTGGGGAGATTTTGATTGATTCGGAGGATGAGGAGATGATTTCATGACAGCTTGTTTTGTTTTATCCCGGTAAATCTCAGGGTCACCACCCTTCAATTCTTGAGATAGAGGCTGAGCATTTAATGGTTCTTTTCTTTTGGGGCTTTTGGGTTTGTTCACTGGAAACGATCCCTTGGTATCAGACGTGGCTTCATCCCAGAATTCACGCAGCGTGTTGAACTGTGCTCGGTTTGTTCCCAGGCTTGGGGAGAACTTTTCTACCCTCTGATTCAAAGGAATGACAGTAAAATTTGGCTGAATTCTATCATAGTCTTCGTCCTCATTACCCGAATAGTTTGAAATTGTTCTCAGGTCGAACTCTGACTTGGTAAAACTTTTACTTAGTTTTGCAAAACGGGTAACTTTATCATCTGCAACAGCTTTGGGAGTGTAAAATGCTGGCTTCCTCTCCCGCTCCCAGAAAGATTTGAGCTGCCTTATCCTCTCTGCAGTACTTTCTTGATGTGGCGGTCTATCTAAGAGAGGGCTGTTAATTTTGTCTACATTAGTCGTATCCTCCTTCCGTTTAGGAGAGATGCTTGGTTGCATGTTTTCCTCGTCACTGTCCATCCTGTCTACATCTTCATTTGGATCTCTACGTCTTTGTGTTTTGGGGGGGATTTGGATATCATTCCATTGTTGGTTATTGTCAATATATGGGCTGTTTCTGGATAAGAAGCGCTTATCAGAGTCTGAACTGTCACTTCTTTGGAGATCTGCATTCGGCCGAAACACAGAAACAGTCATCGGCAATTCATCGAGGAAAGTTTCTGACAACTTGTCAGGTTGCTGATTTGGATTTACACTCTCAGACTCAGGTTGCTGATTTGGATTTACAATCTCAGACTCTGGACTCGGTCTGGACAGGATGGTTTTCCTCAGCTGTGGACTAAGTCTAGTAACACTTAAAGTCTCTGTCTCCGAACCACGCCTGTCTGCTATTTGGGGATCAGCTGCTAAATCTAACTTTAAGTTTCTTTGAGTTGGACTATTCATCACCTCCTGGTTGCTATTTAACTCAACAATATTTCCAGTATCATTCAGTGGAATCAATGTTGGTTGTTGCTCCTGTCCATCCTCATAATTCCCCTTCCAATTCTTTAGTCCTGGCACCAAAGGAATATCTGACACTTCAGGAGGCTTGCTAAATTTCTCAACATCTGTCTCAGCTTGATTTTGTCCTTTGTGGCGGGCTGTGGCTGATTTTCCATTAGGTTTTTTATGGTCCAAGTTGTTGTCCTCCCAGAATGACTTAAGATCGGAGTTTTCCTCTTTATAGTCATCAAATCTGGCATCCTTTATCACTTCTTTTGTTTCTGTCAGTTCCTTGCTGCTCATACTGTCTGTTGTTCTTATCTCTTTACAGTCATTATTCTGTTTTTGAAAGTGACTTCTTTTCATTTCTTCAGTTTCCGTCTCTCTGTAATTCATGACATTTGCAGCATCTTTTTTGATCGAATCTTCGCTTCTTAATTTGTTGATTTCCACATGCTTTTCGGAGCCCTTTGTGGCCTCTTGATTGTCTTCCGTATTCAGCCAGTCGCTGCTGTCTGTGCTGCGACTGAACCATTCCAGAACCTTTGCGATTGAGTCCTCATCACCAGTGGGACTGGTGTTCTGGGTGGATAATTTAAACACTTGTCTCTGATTTGAATTCTTCGTTTGCTCATCAGAATTATCAATATAGTGGAGGTCATAAGAAACAGGAGGTTCTGGATCTGAAAAGAAAGGTATAAAAAGAGAATTTAATCAGAAAACTACTACTGTCTGCCCTGCAGTAGGTTTATCTTGTCTCTCAGTGGCCCATTGTTTTTTTTCTTAGAAGACTACAGACAAGCTTACAGCATTGCGAGTGATAAAGTCATGATGCAAACATGCTTGCAATGACAATGCTAGCGTGCTGACACATTACATAAAAAATGTGTTATTTATAAACAGAAAGTACAGCTTACGTTGATAGAATTTAATCATTTTGCGGTATCTGGTCGAAAAACAATGTATTGCATTGTTCCAGCCTACATTCCCTCATAAACTATATAGAAAGCATTTTTCTTAATAAAGAAGGAGACCTTCAAGGTGTTAGGGGGCTAGTTGCACCATTGCGTATCATGTGACACTGTTGTATCCTGTTTTGATATGCGCTTCCTTACTTGAAGGCAGTGAAATCTAGGTTTGAAGTATTGTTACACCAGCTTCTTCTCTTTGAAGAAGTTCCTTGTTTGTGTTTTATCTTGCTGAGTAGGAGATTTTCTTATAATATTTTTGTCAAACTTCTTTATTGATGTTTTTTAATCTGTTTTTAATTTTGTTACTGCCTTCTATGGAATATAACATATGGCGTTGTCCACGACATAAAAAAATAAAAAATTGATTTAATATCAGATCAGGTCGATATGCATTATCTGCACGAATCAACCATAAAATTAAAACCTGGCTAATATTGTAGAAGCCTCCTGTTCAAGACACATCTGTAATTCACTGGATGTTTCACTGGGGGCTTCACAATCTCTTCTGTGGGATCTGACTAGCCTTCAGTGCAGGTAACCTGGTTGTCAGTTCACCAGATGTCATTTGCCAGTTTGTGTCTAGATCTAATTTGAGACATTTTGAAAAGTTCATGATGAGTGGTATGGTTTTTTTTTGTCCGTGTATTAAGAGTCTTCTCTTGTTGAAAAAATAAAAAATAAAAAAGCAGAAGAACTGCCCATTTTAATGTCTTCGCTAGTTAGTCTTTGATTAACTTGTAGAGGCCATGAGAGTGGTGACTTTGAGTGGGGGGCTTCACCATGAAACAATTGAGTTTTGGGATGGATGTAGCAGCCTTGGGCAGTCTGTTGACTTCACTCCTGACGTAATCGATGGTCGGCCAGAGGTAAGACTGTTCATATTGCCTCCATCAATCCCATTCTGTCAAGTCTTTTACTTGCTTTGAGTTAGATGGCTCATCTGCAGATGGAGACTAAAGAGAAGGAGTAATGGAGGAGGGGTTTCATCTTCTCGGAGATGGGAAAAATTACTGGACCCATTCTTCATTTCTTCTGTTTTTGTGTTTATATCACACTAATCTGTCATATTTTCATCCAAACTTCAAGTAAATCAGAGTTATCCCCAAATTTAAGATTTAAATGGCAAAAATTCCTAAAAGATTACTATTCCTTAATACCCCCCCTCCCCCAGAGCTTCTTCGCTAGTTGTTCCACCTTTATCAGCGACATCTGTATCCAAAATCTTCCAGGAACTGGAAAACGGTCTATGACATCACTTTGGGGGGGTTTGTCCACTCTTCTTTGCTAATCAGCTTTAGTTCTGCAACATTGGTGGGTTTGTGGGCAGGAATTCCGCTTTCCAGGTCCTGTCACAGCATCTTAATGTGGTTCACATCTGGAATTTTTAGCCATTCTGAGTTGTCTCACTCTTGAGCTTGGGATGACTCTTCTGCTGCACTCTCTCGTTGTAATTGAGTTTCAACTCAGGAAGTGATGATTTGACAATATCTTTCAGAGTGTCCTGGTAAAGAATATAATTAATGTTTCCCAAAGCTGCAAAGCATTCTAACATCCTTACATTGCCACTTTCATGTTATGTTGGTGGGATGCTGCGTTTAATTAATGCCAGATGTTGCATGACCTGCTTTCCAAACAGTGCAGCCGAGACTTTTCTATCAATAGAACATTTTTCCAAAAGTTCTGAATTTCATCGAAGTATTTCATGGCAAAAAGAGCCTTAATGTTCTTGTGGCTCTGCATTGGCTTTCTCTTCACCATTCTCCCATGGATGCCATTTTTGCTCAGCGTCTTTTGATTAGTGGAACTTAAGCTTACTGGAAGTGAGAGTCATGCGGTTCCATCGATGTTTCTGGATCTTTTGTGACTTCCGGAATGAGCCTTCGCCATGCATCATGGAGGAATTTTGGAAGGCTGTCAGTACTTAGAAAGTTCACTATTGTTTAAAGTTTTCTCCGTGTGTAGACAATGTGTCTCACTGTGGAACATCCTAGAAATAGCACTGGGACCCTTCTCAGACTAATGGTTTTGAATCACATCTATCTCGAGCTGTGCCAAGCGGGTACCTAGTGTGTTTGAGAAGCCTCAGATGAATGTTGGGCCAGACATGCAGTGACGTTGTCAGAGACAAAGGGGTCTTGTTTGATCAATAGCTTCATATATGCTGCTGAGATTCCTGCTTATGAGGCAATCCTCCTATGGTTTATCCAAGTGAGCAAAAGGTAGCCTTTCTGGAGCAGTCTGCTTCTTTGGTGGATGATTTTCACAAGACAGAGTTATGTTGGTGATGTAGGCCGTGGTAAACAGGTGGTGTTGAAGAGTTTTTTGAACATGTCGGGGAATGTAGCGTTGCGGATGTTGGTAGGGAGAGCATTCCAGAGGATGGGGGGGCTGTTGCACTGAAGGCTGGGTCTCCGCAGTTCCGGGGTCTGGTGTGGGGGGAATGGAGAGAAGACCAGTGTCTTAAGACCGGCGATTCCGGGAAGGGGTGTATGGCTAGAGGAGGAGGTACCAGGGGACAAGGGCATGGAGGGATTTGTATGTGCGAAGGAGGACTTTGTAATTGATGCAGAATTTAAAAGTGAGTCGGTGAAGAATGATGAGGGTTTGGGTTATGTGCTGCCAGAGCTTGATTCGGGTGAGAACCTTGGCTGCTGAGTTCTGGATGTACTGGAGCCTGTCCAGGGCCTTGCTTGGTACCACGAACAGGACTCCATTACAGTAGCCTAGGCGGGGGGTTATGAAGGCATGGTTGAGGGCCTCTGCCACGGAGTCGGAAAGTGATGGTCGTAACCCTTGTTTGCAAAGTGCGATTTATCCCTCCCTGTAATTTTTCTCAGTGATCTGATGTTTTCCGGACAAGCCAGTTACACATGCATCTGTGGCTACATCAGGTGCTTACAGTGTTGTGTTTCCTGCACATAGGCTGTACTTGGGTGGTCTGCACAGGTAGATAAAATCCAAATTTCTTTTTCTTCAAGCAATACACGCAATTTCTCAGACAATATGTACACTAGTCTTGCATAGCCAGAGGATATACACACAGACCAGCCGACCAATGGTACAGCCCAAGGCTGTAGTTTAATTTGTCCTTTTATTCTGCTCTCCAAGAACGTTAGCATTCACTTTGGGAGATGAAAAAGTTCTTCAAATGAGAGACAATGGCCTCCAGGTGCAGTCTGAATGTTTATTGCCTAACAGCAATGTTAAAAAATAATTAGATTAATACTAACATATAATGCGAATTGCCATATACATGCTAACGGAACTAGCATTGACGGCGCAACCATAATCAAACAAACAACAAGTGTGTACAAATAAAATATTTCTCTTTTTACTGGCACCTAAAAGTAATGGCACCCTTTGTTCCAGTATATACCTACAAGTTATTGCAATAAACACACATGAATTATCTACCTTAGCATGTTTAGAAGATTCTATTGACTCACTGGTCTTGCTGTGCTTAGCATCGAGCTAGATTTACTCAAAGGATACTGTCAGAAACGACCGACCACCATAGCTTATTAAATATCTGCATTTGTAACATCTGAAAACAGAGGCTAAATGGCTTGTGGGAAAGGTCTGACTCAAGTGTGTCTGGTCAAGTCCCTATTGCTTATCTGGGCAAATGTGTTGGTAATGGACAAGCCTGTCTTGTAGATTACAAGGTTGCCATTGTAGTCCCACCCAACTCCTCTAGAAGACATGAACTCTGCTTTGTGTTACGCATGATGGGATATTATCTGCACTTTAGCAAGAATTACTTGTATTGGATTCACCGCTTATTATTTTGGTACTGGTATACCTTTTGTGTGGTACAAAAGGTATTGAGGCTCCTAGGTAGATCCCCTGCAGTGCTTTGTCCCAGGAGCGGCTTCTGAATCCAGGGCCGCAAAGGTCAAATGAGCCACCCTGTGTTTTACTTGTCTGTGAAAGTCAGATGTCACCAGTTGATATTCCATCATAGAAGGAGATCCTAGATGTACTCCCCTCTTTCCAGCACTTTGAAGGGTATGTTGGTTCCAGTCGAGCTGCTGTGATGAAATCATTGACTAGAATTCTTTTTTCTTCATTTGTCCAATGTACAATCACAGCTACAATGATGAAGTTGCACAGTCTTCATGTTCAATTTTGTATTGAAGATAGTAAAGATTAGGACTTTTACACTGATGTGTTGTTTATCCGTCACTTTAAAAAAAATAGGGAAGGTATTTGAAAGTGACTAATGTGCTTTTCTAAAGTAATTAAAGTAAACTATAGCTTTATTCTTATGGGTGGGGGTAGCGCAATCTACATGCCTTTTGTGTTTCTATTCTCTCCATACCACCTCATCACTCTCTGACCAAGACATCTCTTTGGTCCTCAATGGCAAGAACTTAAACGCTGTTACACAACCCTGTTGTATTTTTAAAATTCCCATGTTCAATATGAGCAATGCTGTGAAAAATGATCTTCAAACATTATATATGCCAAGCCAGTAGTTTGCAGTGTAAATTTACAATATTAACACCACCAAAGACAGACTAGAAAGTGTGGATTATCTCTTACAGGAAAAACACCTGGAAAGGGAAGAAAAGAAGGGATGTAGATGGATGAGGTTAAAGACCAAGAAGATGTAGAAGAAGGAGGCAGTCATACAACTACAAGGATGTCAAATGCCTTTAAACCCGAAGAAGAAGAAAAAGAAGAGGAGTTGGACTCTTAAAAGAAAACTCAGTTTGCTTTACAAACAAAACTCTATAATCCAACATTGTTTTTGCCTTTGTTCTGTTAGCTCATTATTGAAATGTTTGCAGCCGTGAGCAATGGGATGTCACCATTTTAAGAAGCATTGTGATTTACCAGTTTAAACGGAGACGGAAACTGTGGCATTTTCAAAGGATTACACACCGTTTTGCAAGATTTAGTTTGAATTGAGCAAATAAGGTAAATATTTGGGCTTTTAGACCTTCCAAAGTAACTGAAAACTGCTGTTCACTACAGACATTTAGCTGTTATCTAGTTAGCTCAGTGCAAAGTTGCATCTGATGGCCCTATCATGTGAGGGAGGTCTTTCTGGATTGCGACCACGGGGGGAGACTTGCTTTTCATATGTTCACAGAACCACCCTGCAAAAATATACATGGCCATTCACCATACTCTGCCACTGTCGTCAAACTGACCAGTGGAGGCTGTGTGCAGTGATTTACAGTGGCTTCGATGAAGAGTTGACGATGATGAAAACGGCAAAGTGGGGGAGAAGAGGTGTGAAATGCAAGAGGAATGAAAGGTAGGTTGTTCATCACCAATGACAGAAAGCAGAGAGTTGAGCCAGGGGATTTTATGTTACTTGAACCCTGTGGCATTTTTTTTAGCTACTTTGGTGATATGACAACAGTCAAACACAACCAGGGCACCAAATCTACACTGATTCTTCAACATTCAATTTCTGATTATGTGATATGGCTGTGGAAATTGACTGTCAAATTACCAATGAGGTCAATATTTCCCGTGTAAGGTCCCATACATTTAAACAACTCTAGGTGAAACTTCATGCATATTCAACCATGAAAATATGAGCAAAAGAAACTCCAAAAGTGCCCTATTTTGCAATGGTTAACACACGTTATTATGACATCACGTGGTGAGGTCTTGGCGTTACGTTACCAACATTTAGTCATGTCTAGTTATGAATAAACTTACTCTGTTTAAAGTTATTCAAATAAACCGTCAAAAGTTCCCAATCTTGCAATGGTTTAGGAAAAGTTATTTTGACGTTGCATCATGAGGTCATGATCTAACGTCACCAATATGTAACCGTTCTGGGATATGTCAAAACCCATTCTGGGCAGAATTCAATGCAAATTTTCCCTTTAGTTTTTCTGTAATCTTGTTACAGACAGACTAACGAAGGTAAAAACATAACCTTTTTTGCCAGAGGTCGTTAATCCTCAACCTTTGGTATTCCTGTGGTTATTTTACAAGAGGTATCAGAGGTCTTTAAGATTTTTGTTCGACAATACTAAATTCTAGGGCATGTTCTCCAACTTTGCTTTTTCTTTAGCAAGAATAAACAGAAATACTGCACACTTCTGCCTCTTCAGACCTCCTTGAATGAACAAATCTGTCACTCTTGAGGTTGAACTACTCACAGCTCCTATAGGTGCAAGCTTCATATCAAGGATACAGGGCATCAGGATACAATAACAGTGTAGGAATAGTTCCAACCTACTTCTGGTAAGGGTTTTTACCCTGGTTGGTTCATTGTTTGTCTGTCTGTTTCTTACCATGTTAATGGAACAATTAATGCATGGGTTTTCATGGTTTCTGCGTATCCTAGAGATTACTTAATTTTAATGACATTATACGTGTCTCAGTATTTACAATAATTTAAAACAAAAAAAAGATTAAATTGGAGCGGTGATATCACTTTGTTACACAAGTGCTGTCTTGAAACACATTCCGTTTTGGTTTTGTGTCAATAGATTAATTTAAACCAGAGATATGGTGTTATTAAGTTGATCGCAAAAAAGATACAGGGATTATGAGAAAGTTTGTTTGAGCTTTTGGTATATTAAGAGGCTGGCAATAAATGAAAAGACAAATCTGCATGAAATTTTCCTAATTACAGCAATTTCTTTGATTCTGATTACAATAATTTCTTTCTTGGTAAATGTTGTGCTTTGGCGGATGTTTGCGCTCTAAGAGTTTTTTCTAGTTAAATTCTGGTTATTTATTAAAACTCACCCTCGGTACTTTGAGGCCAACTCACGTCTCCCTGCTTCATTGAGGTTCTGGTGCTGTCTTGTCTCTCTGAACCCGGAATGCTGCTGGTGTCCGGGATGCTGGTATTCGCCGCTTCACGCTCCCTTTGTGTCTTATCGTCTCTTTCATTGGGGTTAAGTGATATTTCTCTTTCAATGGACTGATCGCTCCTGAAGTAGATGGCGGGTCTGAAATAGGAGAGACGGAGAGTTGTAGTTGAAGGATGCAAGTGTTTAATTAAGGTTTTTGGATGAGAGTTGTTGCATGATAGTCCACTAGCCTTTCTTTTGCTAGCGATGGTGGCTTTCTCTTTCTTTCTCTCTCCAGACTGGAATTAGATGGAGGTGGAGGTAAATCATAGAGGGGTAGATGGGAGTCTTCATTGAAAGACAGAGATGGATGAAGGGACTGAGATACTTGATTGGCCAATGTGCTTTTCTGAAGCGTTTCAACTCGGCCCTTTAGGGAGATGTGGTCCGAGTTCCCACTCGACCCTTGCTCGAGGCGACGTCTTGGGAAAGGAAAGACCTTCCCTGAACCTGCTGGATCGTCTAACCCCAAGCTGCTTCCAGTTTCAAAAGAAGCTCGTTTTACGAGAAATGTCCTCTCCCTTGGCACTGGTTTGATCCCTAAGGAGGAGGCTTTAGATGTGATGGAGCTCCCCGAGGTCTGACCGGCCTCTGCTGCTGGTTGCTGCTGGCTGCTGCTTGCTGGTTGGATCTGAAGGGGAGATATTTTCTCTGAAGAAAACACAGATGGAGGGGTGTTTCATTCCAGATTATAGTTTCAATACTATATTGATATAACTTTGCATATTTAGTTTCATATAACAAATGTGGGTTTTTTTAAATCCAAACCTGTTTTAAATATCTCCTGATCCTGGCTGGTTGGTATGTTGTCATTATTTTCATGTGGCTCAACCACAAGAAGGGAATCTCTGTTAAAGGGGTTGGACCTTGGCTTTTAGGAAAATGGGTGGAATTAATGTTTTAAAAGGTGAGCAGTGTGAATGTAAAATGAAATCTCCACTGAGAAGGAAAAAAAAGGTATAAAAAAGTCAAATATCTTCAATAAAACATATACATACAATTCTTGGAGAGCGGACCGGATTGAGATTCTCTTGTTTTGCGTCACTGAGGAAGAAAAATAGGAAAATAAAAATAAAAGCAAGCAAGCAATATAAATAATCACATGGGTTTACACACATGAACTGCATGAATTACAAAGCATCTCAGCAGCAAAGTATACTGAAGTATGCATGACTGGGATTAAGTGACTCATTAGAGCATATAGCCGTCTTCAAAGAAATAGTTTGGTTATTTATTAGATACCATAGTGACTCAATAATGAAGATAAATACAGCTAATCATTTTTTCTGATCTACAGAAAAAGCTGAGCTACATTTGAAGACAATCGGACGTATGGTCTGGAAGAAAAGGATAAAAGAAAGTTTTTGCACACAAATAAAAGCCTTCCTATTTAGTGAATTATTGAAAAATTAAAGGTATATTTCTTTGAGGCAGTTTATATGAGGTAAATTAGGAGAAAATAAACCCACAATGGAAGATTACGTTTGAAAAATGGATTTATTTATTTTTTGTAAAAAAGCTCCCCATAGTTATCAATATATTAACTATTAGAATTAAAACAATTATTTATCAATTCATCATGTACCAAATATGGACTTACTCAGACAAACAGTTAGGAAGTTTAATATGCTACCTATTCCAAAATCTATCCAGCTCTTCTTCCCACTAAGATCTAAGGGGGTAAAAAATTTCAAAATGATCCATGAAATTGTTTTTTCAGTTTTGCGTTAACACAAAAGATCTACGGCGGACCCGTGAGCGACAGGGAATTGGGATGGCAGTTAAGTTGTTAGGGCGGCATCAGCAGATATATGGGTGTGGCGTCGGTCCATGGTGTTGAAAAAAAGAGCGGGGGTCGCAATTTTCCGGCCCATCTACGTTCCAAACCTCACCTATGACCATGAGCTTTGGGTAGTGACCGAAAGAATGAGGTCAAAGATACAAGCGGCTGAAACGAGCTTCCTTCGTAGGGTAGTTGGGCTCAGGGTTAGAGATAAGGTGCTGAGCTCGGACATCCGTAGGGAGCTTGGAGTGTACTCACTGCTACTTTGCATCCGAAGAAGCCAGTTGAAGTGGTTCAGGCAACTGATCAGGACGCCGTTTTGGAGGTTTTCCAGGCCCACTCAACAGAGAAGACAACGGGTTGGACCCAGAACTCCCGGGAGGGACTAAATATCTCTGAACTGGAAAAACCTTGGGTTCCCCCAGGATGAGCTGGAGAGTGTTGCTGTGGAAAGGGATGTCTGGATTGCCCTTCTTGACCCGCTGCTAACACGACCCGACCCAATAAGCTGAAGAAAATGGAATGTACCATCATTAACATTGTTGAGTCTAATGTCGGGCAGCATGTTGGTATCATGAGCAGCACTGTTGCCTCACAGAAAGGAGGTTCTTGGCTCAATTCAACTTCTGACCTTGGGGCCTTTCTGCATCGAGTTTGCATGTTGTCTTTGTGTTCGCATGGGTTCTGTCTGGGTACTCCAGCTTCCTCCCACAGTCCAAAAACATGCAGTAGACGTGAACTGGTGAATCCAAATTGTCTGTAGGTATGAATGTGTGAGTGAATGTTTGTCTCTGTGTTGGACCTGTGATGAAGTTGCGACTTCTCCAGGTTGAAGCCCTCCTCGTCCACGTTGAAGCCCTCCTCTTGCTCATTGCCAGCTGGGACAGAATCCAGCCCTCCTGTGACCCTGAAAATGATAAGTTGATAGAGAAAATAGAGTCTAATGTGGGGGAGAAAAATCGAACCAACTGCATAGAAATACAGGAAATTAATACTGATGCAACTTGTAAGATAATTTTAAGTCAAGTTAAGGTTAAGTAAGGTAAGTTTATCTCAGCTACGGCACAAACTTATTTAAATATACATTTGTTATGAGCCAAATCTTCCTTTGATGGATAAAGAATCCTCCCTCTAGACTAAGTTTCAACATGTAAAAATAGCAATATTAAAATAATAAAAATATCACAGAGAGGAAATTATTTTTCCCACCATTGAAGTAGGAGAGTAACATCCTGGTCTGTAAAGTGGTTATTCTAGATATAAAACAAACAGTCACTAGTTATTTGCATAAATCAAGCCGAAAGCTCTGTGGAGTTAAACACTCTGCTGAGGTGTTGGTTTGTTTCCTCTCTGTGTCAAACAATATTGTATTATATGTTGAGCGCTGTCAGCTGGTGGACCATAAAAGTGTCATGGTCACTGTTACAGCACCACCTATGTTTACACAGTATGAGTCACAAGACATATACACACACACACACACACGCACAGAATATTGGCTGAAATTGCATTTCAAATTCACACTGTTATTTACTGCCCTAGATTGTCACCGTGCATCAGCATCTTTAATCAAAGAGGCACATTTTAAACAGTATGTCCTGATTCTACAAGTCAATCCTTAATATCAGATGGATGAAGAGTCAATCAAGAGTGGTGACATGTGTGTTTAACAAATCAATGTTTACATGACGATGTGAAGTCCAACCTCTGAAAATCTCGCTTTAGATGGGTACTCCAGTAATCAGGCTACCTTGACTAAAGCTAAGGCAGGCTGAATGAGAACATGAGAATATGAAAATGAGTCTTCGTGAGAATGGATTACCCGATGTCCTGTGGCTGTAGTGATTCCAAACATCTGATAGGTTTTGGTGGAGCGATGATGTCTGATCCGTGACTGCTGGGTGTCCTGGGTTTTTCAATTCTAAGAGAACCGTCTGTAGCAGACGAGTGGAAAAGGGATGGGTTTACAGGAGTTTAGATACAAGATGAAGGAGCAATCATGCTATGAGGTGCTACGTTTTTTTGTTCTTCTTGCCAGATGAACGTCTGAATCTATTCTGATCTGCTTCTCTGCTGTAACATCCAACACATCCAATGTGGGTCATGCAGCAGGTTAAAATTTAACATTGGTGCCCCGCTGGACAAATATTGAATGTTTCCAGTCATTAAACATCATGAGAATCCCTCTAAAGATGAAACATGCTGGTCTGTTTATGACAGAATCCTGGATGAATGACAACCTGCACACATCTGCATGCGTGTTAAAAACAAGCCCTTGGTCAACAGTCTAGAAAGAACACACCTAAACCAGCTTTCTGCTGTTTCATGGAGGCCAGGATGATTTCGGAGCCATGGATCTTGTCCATGTGCCTGCGAGATTTGGCCTCGTAGAACCATTGTCCACTCATGTATTTCCACATGGTATCCGGCTTTGAGCCGCTGTTTAGGATTTTTTCCAGTTTGCTGGAGAAAAAACAGAAAGGAGACGAAGTTGACAGTTAACATGTTTTCCCCTATGTTTGTGTTGATTCCCTCTGGTTACTCCAGCATCCTCCCACAGTCCAGAATCATGAAATACAGGAGAGTTAGATACTCTAAGATGCAAGTAGTTGAGAATATGAGTGTGAATGGTTATTTGGCCCCCTGTGATGGACCTGTGATTAACTGGCCCATCACCGGCCGGAACCTATAAAAAATAATAATACTATAATAATAAATAATAAGGCTCCACAGCTATTAGACCAGCTCTTGGTCTAAGAGCTGTAGACCAAAACGCTATAAAAAAAAGTATGTTGCTATTACAAGCAATGACAAACTCAGAGTTATACAATTAATGTAAGATTAGTAATTACAAAAAAAAAAACAAGACAATAAGCAATTATGATGATGATCAAACTTTTTTTTTTATTCAAGGTCATTTCATAAGATTCTTAAATTGAGAGTTTGTGTTCTTATTTTCGAAAAGTGAAAACATTCTTGTTCCTCTGCTGGTATTATGCTCATTTTTTTACTTTTGTATTTAATAATACATGTATTAAGACTGTAGTAGTACATCTGCTTTTATCTGCTTTTACTTTACTTTGTAGCACTTTGAGATTTGATCCAAATGTAAAGTGCATTATAAATTAAATGTATTATTATTATTATTATTATTATCTCACTGGTGACTGAAAATGTACAGTATAACCATTTGTTTAAGCAGCAACTTAATTTCTTCTTCGAGGATTTGTGTTGTAGATTTGGCTTTAACAAAACCTTATCGCCACGTAACCCATGAGACGAAACATTGAAAGAGTGCTCCAGCTCATCATCCCTCAGAATCACGGCAGTCATGTGAAAAAGGGGTAGCACATTATTACAGGCTGTTGGCTTAATCCTTTTACAGTAGACGGGTGGAGACACAGCCGGCATTCAGCCCCCAGCCGATGAAATACTTTCCTGGCAATTCCATTAAACTCATGATGAAAATCACTTTGTTTTGAGAAACTCTCCACACTTGAAAATAAAGTAAAATCTTCCAATGATTTGAATTTTTGTCTTTCTCAGATTACCGAAGAGGTCAGAAAAGTTTGTTTTAACAAACCCCGGATATGCTTATGATCTACTAACTTTAAGTTTAAGCTGCAATGTTCCTTAAATTTGACAATGAAAGCTTCAGGACACACTATTCCCTATTAAACCAAGCCTTCATCACACGCTTTACCGATGAAGGCTCTCATCGTTGCAGTCTTTCATGGGTTCTACCTCGGTCCGTCAGAGAGCATGATCTTCTACCATGTGTCTGGCTGTAATCTAATTGCACATTCCACGCCGAGGCTCCTCATTGATGGCGAAAGCTTACGTATCCTGCCAGCGCTTATTGCATTATTCTGTTATGGTCAGACAGGTTTTATTTCCAGCCTCATCTTCACCATGCCACAAAGCCCTCCTCTCAAAGGTGATGGAAGGACTTATTGAATCATTATAATGACATTAGCCAAATATCATGAGATTAGCCTAAATGTCAGCCAAAAAGTTTTAGCTCATGTTAAATAAACATTCTTAGGGGCTGTTGACACTCACAACCATAAAAAAAATCATTAAGTCTGAAAGGATTTCTACCTGATTCTCTCTTCCTCAGCCTTTTTCAGGTCGGCGTCCCTCTTCAGCACCGTCATGATCACGCCCTGCTCCTCCTCCGTCAGGTGGCTCAAGTCAATCATTGTTCCTCCTCACACGTTTGCCGGATATGGAAACACTCAGCAGAAATGAATCGGGTCCGTTTGTCTGTCGCCGCTAGACAAGCAAGTTGAAACAACTTCAACTTCACTTCCTAAAGAAAAATGAGATTTTTTATTTAATGCCTACTACCTCATTTCACAAACCTGTTTATGTAAAAGAGAGGTGAGGTTGTGTTTTAGGAAGACTTTTGTATAAATTCTTGATGTAAAGTAAAAAAGGAACTGTTTGTATCCTAAATTCAAGCCGGCACGATCCGTGACCCTAAACTTTCCTGTTCTTTGGTTCAGAATGTTAATACAGTATGTTAATACCCTTTAATGTCCTCAGCAAGAAAGAAAAAAATCATATTGTGAATATTTCTTTGCTTATTTCCTTCATTAATTTAATATCTCAGACACTCTTAACTTTCCATAAAATTACAAAATCAATTGGTCAAGCATGTTTATAAACAGTAAAATAAACAAAAAGAAAATATGTTCAGTAAGTCCTCACATACTACAGCAAAGGATAGAGCCTTTTGACCTATGGTGTTCCCCAGGGCTCTACCCTCGGCCCCTTACTTTTTTTTCAGCACATACCTGCTGCCACTGGATATATTTCAAACAGGTTCCATCACGTGGTACACATGTTTCCATAAGAACTAACAACTTCAGATGTGCTCAACCAAACAATTTAGAAAGGCATTAAAGGGTTAAAGAAAAATAACAGAAAGGTCCTAGAGGTGATGTGTTGCAAAAAGTTATACCACACTTTAGCATGTTGAACATTATTGACTGTGGTTTATAAAGTGTTAGGGTCAGTGCCGAGATGGACTCCAGAAGAGATAATGTAACCAAGCATTAAATCCTCAGGATCCACTACCCTGGGTGCATTTAATTAAATATGGACAATGAAAATGAAAGTGTTATTGTAAGATGTCACATTCAGTTGCTATTCTTGTTGACTGTAGGAAAATCTTCAATTATAAAACAAAATGCTTTATAGTATTTATAGTATAAATATCAAAAGGCACCTCACCTGTAGATTGATGTGTACTTGGAAATAGTCATTAGTTTTGAATGTTAAAGTGTTTTTCATAGAAACACTCATCTGAGAAAATATTCCACTCGCAAATAATGGTATCTTTAAATAATGGAAATGGAAAACAAGTAAAAACAACAAAAGTTTCTAAATAGCAGAAGTACGTTTTGTTAGAAAATATGGAATAGCATTCTTGATCTGACCCGGAGAAGAAACCAATCAACGAAATGAGCAAATAAAATAAAATAAAAAAATCATAATTAGAATACTAGGTTGTTGTTGGCTGAAATATCTACTAGAAAAGAAACTAAACACGAACTTGTTATTAAAATCCTACGTTTAACCATGGAAACCAGAAAAATGAAAACAGCAAATATCCCAAGATAGCAAAAGGCACAATTTTTAGCCCTTTGTTGTGGTTTATAGAAAGTATCATGAAAAGACATTCTTGAATTATAATCCGGACACAAACACGACAGAAGGGAGGGAAAGAGGGAACCCATTCCCACATTTTTAGATTTTACATTATTTTCTATATGGGGCAATCTTTCATTTCAGGAGAAAATTGTGCCGTCAACATTACATTTATTTCACAGCCACAGGCTGTGATCTACTCGTGTGATGAATGTTCCAATGCCGAACATTTCCAAGTGGATTTTCATTCACAAAAATGTTATTTTAATGCATTCTGAGTCAACTCTGCAGATGTCATGAAGCTCCACTTACACTGAGAATGAAGGTGGAGAAAGTTAATGAGTCAAGATGAGTGAAGGAGTTGAAAGCCATCTGCTCAATGAGCTAGCAACCTAGTTGCTAGCAGTGCTAACTAGCACTTAGCAGTAACTTACTGTAACATCTATTCTCTGAGTGAGTAGACTACAGAGTAGACCTCTGGACCCAGTTCCATACTGTACTTGTCCTTGGCTGCAGGTGAGAACACTGTGTACTTGTGGATAAAGTGTTTGGTAGGAAGAATAAGGATGTAGACGTAAGTCTGTGTTTGTTTGTTTAGGATAATGGACAACTTTGCCTGCAATATTAACCAGAGGTAGGCTTTTGACTTCAATTTTGATGACGTTACATCATGACCTCAACAAATGACCTCATAATAACATTTTATTAACCACTGCAAGGTAACGTTTTTCATTAATAACTATGTCAATAATTAAGCAATACGTTTCAAATTTTATTATAATTTACGCTATCTGACATTGACCCAAAGGAAAAGAATTGGATCCAGAACTTGTTTTTTTTAATGTATTCTTCTGTTTTCAAGAGAAAATTAAATTAAATTAATTCTTCACTAGTGGTTCCCATGTAAACTAAGGGTGGTTGTTAACTTTAACTGTGAGGGTGTTCAATTTTCATAGTTACAATGCATATACCTTTATAAATGTTGCTTTTATGGTGGGAATTTTTTTTATATGAATTTCTCCCGTCTACTTATTCCCTGACATGCATGCATAGTATGCATATCCATCAAAAATACACATTAACTGGTCATAAAAAGCAAATACAAATCAGTGTTTAAACATGTTGAGGCTCAAGGACGGGTTGTTTGTCAGATTACAGATATGTGCAAGTTGTTTGCAGTTCCAGCAGGAATTTATTTTCCCCGCTTAACATTTCTGATAATTTAATTTACCGGTAAGTAGCTATTTGGGGCCCATAGAGATAAAATCACATTCTTCAAATTATATTTTTTTCCACCAGGAATCATTTAAAAAGAACCTTTGGATGTTTTATGTAACAGTTGAAATCAAATGAATACCAATAAAACTTTTAAGGCAGAGCAAGTATTTTAACTTTTATGATTTGCATATGACATCCATGAGCTTCTACCGAGGAAGGAGTTTGACAGAAGGACTCTTGTTTGTAATTGTGCCTTTTTAGATTGTTGTGTTTGTGTTCTGTCTTTAGTAAAGTCTCTGAAGTCATTCCTCCTCCATGATGTTGCTTAAATATGTCTCGTGGGTTTGCATGTTTGTTCAGAATACCTGTTGTTGACACTGTAGGTGAACACGGCAAACTCTCTCACAGTCTGAGGATTTGACTTTTTCACAGTTAAAAGGCGTGGATAAACAGTATCATATTATTTTTATTTCTTAATAAGTAAATTGGAGGGATAATTTGGTTTCCGAGCCTGGCCCACAACTGATGTGTCTATTTTAAACTATAGGTCAGATTATAAAGTCGGATTAGAATTTTTTATTACATCTGTGAGGATTATCTGCCTTAAATTGGTTTGTTAAATGTAAGGGCTATAAATTAAATCATGTGACAGACAGTGGCGGAAAGAAAGTTCATTTAATCTTGTCATTTGCTTTGAACATATTTTCTGTTTTTTTTAATGCATCAACTCCATCGCCTGTCAGAGATAAATGTAAAAGTACAATTTACTCCACTATCTGTGTCTGGTGACGTAAAGTACATGTAGTTCCAGTTAATAAGGCAAATCCACACATTAACTTTATTAAGTAATTCAAAAACTTTCCAGAAGAAAAAAAATTATGTGGGACATCTGGAAAAAAAATCAATCAATAAGATCCTCAATCATTTTAATTGACCACATTATTGTGTAGTGTGGGACTCTGTATTTTTTCAGTCAAAATAAGGCAGCAACAACAAATATGCAACTACTAACAACAATAATGGTAATCATTGTCATAATTATAATTATAATAATAAAATCATATTTTTCATACTTTAAACGTCTAGCACACTTTTATAGAACATACTTTAGAGGTTTTATCCACCTAATAAGTTACAGTGCAAGACAAAAAACGATATTAAAGGTAATATTAGTTCATTATTATTACTTATCGCTCCTTCAAACTTATTCCTGTGTCTTCAGACAAACTTTATCATGAGGTGTTTATTTAATCTTCACTTCAAGCAGCCATAAGGGTTTTTCACGTCACCTACCTCAGAGGACGGCCGTAGATTTGTCACAGTCGGCGTCTTTCACTCCCATCCTGCTTTAAAATGAAGAAAAGAAGGTAAAAGTTCTCAAGTCCTCTGCATGATTGCAGCAGCTGCTGCAGTTTGATGCGCAGGTCGGCCGGACAGGATCTGAGAGAGGAGGAGGAGGGAAGGAGGGAAGGAGGGCGGACTCTGTCTGTCATGTCAAACAACAAGCAGCCATCGCAGTCAGGATCTCTCAGTTCAGCCTAGAGCCGGTGAAGATGTTTAGAGTTAAAGTGTTTGTTTTATCAAACTTCAGTGTGCTGCAGTATGAGGTGCAGCCAGCAAGGGGCCCCCATTTGTTTGACAAATGGGTGTGAACGTTCTCTCTGGCAGGAGAGGATAGAAAACAGCATATTCACAACCTGAACAATATAAATACTAATAAAAGTCTATGCCTGGGTCTTCCAACTGATTTCGCTCGAGTTAGTTAAGGATTTATTTAATTTTAACTAACTTTTACATTCGAGTTAGTTACGTATTAAACTGTTGTCATCAAATTTGAGTGAGTCATAGTTCTGTGCTGTAGTAGCAGGCAGCGGCCAGCAGGGGTCCCGATTTTTCACGTCTTACCACTGTTTGACAAATGGGTGTGAACATTCCTCCTGGAAGGGCAGGTGCGAGACAGCATATTCACGATACAAACACGACAGCATATTCAAAACACAAACATGAAAATAATAAAAGTATTTACCATCCTCTTCTATCTGAAAGGTATTTATTGTTTTCTGTCATCATCATCATTGTGTGTCGCCTACCTGAGCTGTAGCAACAGTAGTCGGCCAGCAGGTGTCCTCGTCTGTCACAGCTCAGTAATGTTCGACTACAGGAAGTGGAAATTCCGTCGGGACGGAAGGTGAGCAGCAGAAGGTTCTCAATACATACATCCAAAATAACGCGCAACAGGTGAATTCGACCCTGTGATGAACTGGCAAATTGTCCTCCTCCTCTCACCTAACATATGCCGTGATAAACATGACTTTTCACTAAAGATAAGACAAATGTTAAGGTCATTTTCCTTACTGTTCTTTTCATTTTTCCTGATTCATTTGATTGATTTTTTGTCATTTTATTCTAAATGTATTTATTCTTATTCTCATAACCCATGATGAAGTCCAATCAAGTTTGAAACGGTCATGAAAAGATTGATTTAAAAAAAAAAATGCATATCTAGTTTACCTTTAGGATGTGGTTGTCAACATTTCATATTGATAATACTGAAGATAAGACAAGAAAATATTTGAGAAATCTCTATAATAGCTCCTTATAAAAGCATGAGTGTGTCCAATAGAAATGCAGTGCAGTTTAAGAACTTACCAATTTCTTTTCTGCTTTTGTGATTTTTTTAAAGAGCTTAAAACCAGAGGTTCTTCATGCGGTGTCTGTTCAATTGCAGTGTTTTATGGGATTTTTCCATTCAGTAATCATAGTTTATAAACCATCCATAGATTATTCACACTATTAAGATAGATTAAAATAAAATGTATTCAAGATTCACTCTTAAAAATAAATAAACAATACAAGAGTTTGTGGAAGCTGCTCTTTATTTGTAAAAGAAAGGAAAAAAATGTCGGTCGTCGTCTGCTACACGTTCTAATTACATAAAGAAAACATCTGCGGAGACAAACGCAGAGAGAAGATCCTGAATCAAACTTAGGTAGAGTCTAATTTGATTGAATTGCTTTCATATTTCATACATCTTTCACTTTTGAAGTCAAACAACAGTCAGTTTTTTATATATACACACAGAGCACCGATCAACAGCGCTCCGACACACCAGCCTGGTCTCATGGATCTTTTTATACAATTAATTTACATCAAATCTTTGACCCTTATTTCTACATCAGTGTAGCGACGGCTAACCAGCAAACTAACACATTCCGTCCCTCTGCAGTGGAAAGATGTGTGCAACATGAAGACAACTCTTTCACATTCAGAGTAAAGGCAGCCTTGAATACGTCGGTGAGTCAACGGCATGCCATGCTTAAAGCAAATGGAGCCCACCACCACCACCATCTCCTCCACCTGGTGTGACGCTTCAGATTTGTGGGTGACGTTTTTTTTTTTCTTCCCAACTAGACAGGAAATTGATCCACTGAATAAAAGCCCTAGGCATAGAATCGACTATATACTGTTAACTGACTCTAAACCCTGCACTTAATAAAACAGACTGTATTATCTTTTTCCTCTAGTAAAAAATTATCTTAACACAAAACGGGTAGAATATTTAGTGCTCTATCATTCCGCTTAATAAGTGTAATTCATATAATAGCTATTTTTAACTATAACTCTCAATGACAGTCTGAGATTCTTGTTTAATGCTGAAGCACTCCCACAGGTGTTCAATGTACTGTAGATTTTACATCATTTTTTCTCCCCTCCCCCCAATCTTAAATCAATATTCATAAATAAATACAAACGACACATGAGGAATGCCTACTGTAAACACAGTAAAAAGACAAAACTAAACAGGTGTAAACGCCATTAGCATCACTACTTAGTGACAGTTAAATAACAGTGGAGAAAGGGTGCCTGATGCTTGGATCGAGGAATGGGAGGATCGCTCTCCATTCTGCCTCCACCCTCACTCACATCCTACAACAGTACAGGTATGTCCAAATACATAACATCAACGTTTTCCAGCGCCCATAATTATCTTTACAGGTTACACTGTAAAATGAGGAAGAAAACCTCTTTAAGGGGGGTTTGCATGGCAGCATCACTCCGACATCTCGGGCGGATCACGAGCTCTCTGTCCATTCTCCGTGGTTTCTGACTGTGGTTTTCCCGTTGTGTTCTTGACATGTCTGTATCTGAGGGTGTGTGAAGGTTTCTCTGGAGAGTCAGACTGCAACAAGGACAAAGCTTTGCTGCTAGGTGCTTCATCTTCTTAGAGACGCTTTTCTTCAAATTACATGAACTGCATCTGCAAGAGAAGCAACAAACAGTATTAGTGAAAGGCTAAAATGTGAGTATAAATTATTAATACATGTCGTGACTATTTGCCAAATTCTCCCCATAATGGCATTTTTCATTTAGTCTTAGCAACCACCTCCAGACATGTAGACCTGTATCAGGTCTGTTAGTGCCTTAGTCTATAAACCTATTCATGTAGTCTTTTATTCTGCCCCTCAGTTCTCTATAAACGTAGAGCAGGCTTAATGAGGGGCTTCAACCAATGGGACTTTGGAGAAGGTAGTAACAGATGTGAATCAGAAGGCTGAATAAAGATGAGGTTGATGTATGTGTATTATTTCTGGGACCCACAACCAGAAGGTTTAATAGTTAGCTGCTAGGCCAGAAAGAGGGGGGGGTTCCATGAAGGCAATTATTGTTTGCTGGTTAAATTATATCTAACACTATATGCAATTTTATAGTTTTCCTATTTAAATCCTGCTCCTGTGCAGTATCGTTGTCACTTTATGGACAGACTACTTATTATTTATATTTTTTTTACTGTTTACTTATTTACTGTTATCTATTACTGTTACTGCCCTTTTACTTTTGTGTTTCTCATTATTTTGTTACTGAGCCAAATAGAAATAATTTTGTTTTGCTGTGTACCTGTCTGGTGGATAGTCTGAATGACAATAAAGTTAATCTTGATCTTGAATCTTGAATTTGAAGTTAATCCCTTTATCTAGTAAGCACCGCTCTACGCGTATGTAAGACGTAACACCAGACGTAGGCACCATTGTGCATTACATCACGCCTGTTTTGGACTCTTCCAATGTGTGTTTTTCAGGGGGAAATGGAAAAAACTACTACTTTAAACTGTTAAAAGCAAGTCTTAACCTTGTTTGTTGTTTTTTCTCTTCTGTCCTGCTCTTTTGTGAATCTGCCAACTTAACCTCAGCTATAAACACATCAAACATAATGATTAGCGCCAAGAAATCCTTTTCTCCAAGGATTGATTTTAAACACCCATGACCCACCAATATTTTAGAATAACTCACATTCTGATCTTACATGTATTCACCATATCCGCAAGACATACCAGCTTAACATTAACATTAACATTACATCCTCCTTAACTGAGGAAGATGATCTGCTGCTTGTTTACTTAAGCCTCCTTTAGCTTGATATCAGTCGTCAAGTTTGTGTTGAGGATCCATGGTTTTCTTTTTTTCAAAATACGCAGCTGAAAACATTTAACAGCTTTAGAAAGCACGGGCAGCACACAGTCTTTTCTTTTATAAGACGTCAGGTTTCGGTATTGTTTTTATTTCTTAACCTTCATATTAGTTGTGGTTTTATATCCGCACAACAATCTTGTAGATTTAGTCAGTTGGTGTTTAATGACGGAATAGAAAATAAGGCATATTTAAATAGTTTAATATCAATTTTCCATTCAAGTGAGGATGGAACGTTTGAAGGAGCGCAGTGACTTAAGGGGAACAAGCTTAGCGAACAGTTTAAATAAATCTTTGCTTCAGGGCTCAGAGGAAAAACAGGTTTCGCCGATATGTAATGTTAGAACATATGGGCGAGTCTGGCTACGATCAAGTGTCAAAACAAGCAAGAAAACCAACAAAGGCCAAGACGAAATATAAGAAACAATAAGAGCAGTGGGCATGCAATGCATACAGCTGCACCCACTGACAAAGAGCATGCTGTACCTAAAGAGATGCTCTACAAGAAATCCTTGAGAGAGAGGTGTGCAAACGGGTCCTGTCCCGGGGCTCGGAGAGGACTCTGGCTGGAAGGACTAGAGGCTGCGGAGGGCTATTTCAGGAAAGAATACAGGAAGTAGGAGGACAAGAGGAGAAGTCAGAGAGTCAGTACAGAGACTGAGGGAGGGGAGATATTAGTCTGGAGAAGCTTTGATATGTGAAAGAAGTGTTAATGAAGACGAGATTCGGGGAAAAACAGGGAAATGGCCAAATGATTCACAGTTTTGGTAACTTTGTGCTCACGGGGGTTAAGTTGTTAAAACTGTCATCATCTTCAGCAGAGTTCTGCCTGGCAACAAAGCTCACGCTCTGATGGATTATGGTGCACATCACAGATAACGGATATTTACTCAACCTGTGCAAATACACTCAACTCTATCAGCTTGATATATCAAACCGTCAGTCACCCACCTGAGCACTTGACACAGAGCCAAAGGGGTTGGGCGGCCTCATCACAGGCTGGGAGTACATCATGGTGGGCGGATTGATCGCCCCCATTGAGCCCATCTGTGGTGGCTGCAGGACGTTACACAGAGATGAAGATAGAAAGTCTTTCAGCAATATTTAATTTACACATTTAAAGACAAATAATAAAGACTACCTCAGTGTTCTTCCTTTTTATTTTGATTAACTTTACACTTCCTGTCCTGGTTTATTTGATCTGTCAACTTAGGGAACTTATATTGCCTTTCTTTATTTTTTTGTTTTATTTCTCATCCTTCCTGTGTTTGCGTTGTCTTTGAGTGTTTCACTTGATCTCCCTCTCCCTCTCTGTTTCTGTCTTTTTCTGTGTTGTTTCTATTCTCCTCTTGTGTGATTGTCCATCATGTTCACCTGTGTTTCCCCTCCAGCTGTGTCTCGTTGTCTCGTTACCTCAGTGAATAGAGTCAGTGCTCACCTTTCCTTCTGGGCCAGTTTACTGTGGATGTCACTTCCTCACATGTCCCAGTCAGCTCCTCGTGTTTTGTTTACCCCCCCTTCCCCTTACCTATTTTGCTCCTAGTGGATTATTTGGATTTGCCATATTTGAACTGCACCTGCGCTGCCTCCATCGTGTGTTTGCTCGTGGGTCTTAAACTCTTCTCTTGCTAAGATCTTAGCACTGTTCTTGAACAACATGAGCTTCTGACATACAGGGACCCTGTTTCCTGTAAGTTTAATGAACTCGGAAAAACCGAACCAAAATCTTTCTATTTATAACAATGAGCTGTTTCAACAACATTGAGAATGTACTATCTAACCGTTTTTTTTGTTTTTTTTTAAATACAATAGAATTTGTCATTAAACTGACCATGCTGTATCCCATCATGCCTGTGGGTGTGGTAGCAGGAAAGGACATGATCGACGGAGGCTGAAGAAATACAAACAGGCCAGGGAGGATTAAAAACACAAAAATGACTCCCTTCCATTGAATCAACCATTTTTCAGTAATGTGGGACAGCAAAACAGCAGAAAAATAAATGAGAAGTCTGTCACCATTGAGACGGGGTTCCAGGTCGTGGTCGGCGCCGCTTTAGGCTGCCAGTTGGTGCCACCAGTCATCCTCTTTTCCCCCGGTTGGTTCCAGTGGATATCACTGGGGATTAAGAAACATCAGCTTGTTAAGACCCTGAAAGCGCCGAGCTGCTTCTGTGTTAACGGCCACAACGTACAGATCACTCACTTTTTCATCGTGCCATTCCCAATGCCGAGGTCTGAAAAAATACAAACCAATGAGACGCGGAGTTAGATATCCACACGCAAATATATCAGTTTGGAACTTAATGATCTCATGCTTTAATACTTAGTGGAGCTGAGAGAAAAGAATCCCACTCACTGCCAACAAGGTTGGCCAGGGAGGAATCAAGGTCATCTGACACCAGCTTCTCTGGCTGCTGACCAGGAGGCTGGTTGGAGCCGGCAAGAGTGGGTTTAAGGATCCCCCCAGCAATATCTGACAGGATATACAGAGATAATAAACTGTTACTACAAACAGTACCCACACAAAGAGAGAGAGCAATGATTTACTAATAAACGTTAACAAAAAACCCTGGGCTCAAATAGTTATTTAGACATGCACCACTGGATTTTATGGCATAAATAAAACTGGTTTTTAATTTAAATGTAGGAGAGATTTTATATTATTTTTCAATGAGGTGTGGTCAAGCTTGGCTGATGTTTGAGTTACATTTAATAAAATTTGTTCAACTGAAAGCCCACAAAAACATAGTTATGGATTATATATATGCCATTTATTCAAACAGATATCCCTAAATACCCCATCAATTTTACACTTTGGACATTTAAGCTCGAACAAAAAACATTGTTGATATGGCCAGAGTATATAGGTGTTATTTATGTTAGTCGACTTATATTAAATTACTTTGCCCGGACAAACTTAATGTTTTTTGTGAGCTTGATGGATTTTGTTTTTAGGAGAGGGATTAATGCAACACTGGACAGCGACTCACTGCCGGCAAGCTATCATTATTAATATCATCTTATACACAGAAACCGTTTGTCTGTTAGTGCAAAAATCCTCACCATCAGAGTTGAAACTGTTGGTGCTTGCAGCTTTGGTTCCAAACACTGACTCAAAGTCCACTTGGAGTCCTCCTGCTGACGGCTGCGGTGGAGCCTGTGGTACCGAGTATCCTTCAGAGATGGGAAAGTGTATATTTGTATTCGGAGTTGCATGAAATGAAAACTAACCAGTAAACTGACGACTGGTTGGACTTTTGGATCTGGACTGGTCGTGTCAATACTGCATCCCTACATCAGTCACTCTAGTTACTCTAATCTCATCACTGCTGCTGGGAGGGCTGTCAGTACTCTACCTCTGAATAGACCTGCTACGGTAGAGGGCTCTGTGGGGAAAGGAGCCTGATGTGGGAGGTGCTGGGCAACGGACACTGGACCACAGAAGGAGTCTGACACGCCACAGGAAGCAGGAAGAGGAAGAAGAAAGAGGAAGAAAGAAAGTAAAGGAAGAACGCATTTCAAAACAAGGCCAGAGAAACAGGTAGGAAATGACAGCAATGCAGGCAGGATGAGGAAGAAGACAGCTAACAACTGTGTAAACGCTATATTCAAGGTTTCAAAAGTAACAATCAGTTTTTTTAGCAACCAAAAGGGAGTCATAGAAGGAGAAGAGTTGAAATTTAGGGAGATATGTCCGTTCTTACTGAGAATGAGATGATGTTTAATCAATAACAGCCATAACCTGTCTAGCTTAGCTTAGCATAAATAGTGGAGACAGAGGAAAACGGTGGGCATTTTATTTTCATTCTATTTTATTGTATGCATTCCCTGTGTTATTGATTGTCTATATTTTATCATTTTATATTGTTTATTTTAATATTTGTCCGATTTTTGACTGTTTGTTCACTTTGTAACTTTGTTTGAAAAGTTGTTGGAATAACCATTTAACGGAAAGTGCTACATATATAAATATGTTATTATTTTCATTCTGTTTGTTATTTGCATGGCTTTGTTCATAATCTAACAAATCCACCCAAAAAAGTACGATAACTACTATTGGATTTAGAGATGATTTTTTTTTTCATGTTTAATCATACAAAAATTGAAACTTGTTACAGGAGGTTATTGGTTGAAATATTTCTTGACATCCAGTTGTTTCCATCTTTATACCGAACTAATTTATACATATAATGGACATAATACTTATGTCCATTTAGACTGAATAAAACTAAAACGACATAATGCCCATTTAGTTTCAGATTTTAGATAGCATACCAGAATATAAGATTCTGGGTTAAAATGCACCTCCGCCTTATCTTTGTGAAGTTTGCATGTCCTCGTTTGTTTGCGTGGGTTATCTCCACGTTCTTCCGCTTCCTCCCACATTCCAAAAAAGTTGCGAGGTGAATTGGTGCTTCTAGATTGTCCTTAGGTATGAATGTGACTGGATATCTGTCTCTATGTGTCAGGCTATCTCGCCTCTTGTCCAGTGTGCTAGGTTAGGCTCCAGCCCCCCACACGGCCGTAAACCAGATAAGCGGTTTAGAAGTCGTGGATGGATGATGCATTTAAGGAATTTATAGTCTTTATATCACAAAGTTTAATTGAATACATATCCAAATGATTTTATTCTGAAATAAAAGGGCATTTCTGTCCTCGCTGCCAAAAGTTAAGTTAAGTTAAGTTAATTTAGTTATAATGAAAAAGTACATGTTCAGGTAAAAGAAAGATTTTGAGTTAGCTTACTTTTTTAATTTATTTAACTATAATGAAAAAGAACCTATTTACAGAGTTGGTGAAGGTGACTGCAAACAGGTACAGGTAAGATATTGTTCTCCAAAATTAAAAAACAAACAAATATGAATATCTCCCAAAATGCCAAAATTGTCCTTTAATATCAAATGATCTCCACAATTTTACCATAAACATCAAACTAAAAAGCCCTGGGATTGTATTAGAGGGGATCCTATGTTTTCCAGGGCTCAGGAAACATAGGCCGAGATGGTGACCCATCATAGTACCTGAGATGGAGTGTTCTATCCGCACTGTGCGTTTGTAATTTGTTGAAACGGATGAGTTTGTGTCAATAAAGGGATTGTAACGATCTGGAGAATCAAAAATAGTGTTGGTAAAGGAAGAACAGGTTTCAACTTAAAGCTCAATGGCATGTTTTTCACACGATGCAACACCAAACTGTTCATTAAAAGAGAAAATGCGAAGAAGCTGTAAAGCAAAATGGGTGAGTGACGTCGATACCGGGACATGGAGCGTCCTTGGTTGATATACTAATAAAGGAAATATTGCCCCTACAGTAAAATAATTCTTCAATTTCATCTTTGCATGACTGGTGTAATCGTTTCGCACGGACAGAGTAAAACAAGACTGAAGACATTTACACAAATCAGCAATCAATCTAAAGCAGCAAAGTAAACATGCAAATCTGTCATGCTTCTAAGTGACGACAGATAAATGAACCAGAGCGACAAGACATTTGAGGAAAAACAAAACGAGTCGTTACCAAACATTTCATGACCAGATGTCCTAGAGGAAAAGCTAACACCGTCTGAAGACACGACAGGTAAGTGAGTGGCATCTACAACGAGTTTTGAGAGGAAAGGGTTAAGGTTTGGCATGGAATCATCTCCAGCGTCGGTAGAGGTGAAAGGATCTAGGCAGGCAGAGGAAAGAGAGAGAAAAAGAAAAAGGCAGGAAAGAGAGAGGACATCAGATTCCGACACCAAGAGAAGGAGGGCATGCAGAAACACGGATGTTGGGTGGAGGTGTTGGAGGAGCTGTTTACCTGCCCACGCCGTCGCCACTGGAAGCCCTAATGAGCCGGGCTGCATGGAGGGCTGGAAGGTCGACTGCAGGTCGAATAGATCGCTCTCCATCTTCACAGCACTGACAATGGAAACACATATTTGTCCCTCATTATAAGATAAGAAAAACAAACCCAAACTAAAAATGTTTCACCCTATAAGCCCGGATTTTAACTGAGCTTCAACTCTGAAGCGGTCACACATTCCTTCAGGTTGTCGTTAATAAAGAACAAAGACAGGCATCACTGCGCGGGGGATCCAGCAGGGCCTGTGTTTGTCTTCTAAGAGGAAGCTGTTCCCGCTCACAACAGCGATGGTTAAATGCTGCATTTGTTTAAGTTACATGATGGAATTTTATACCAAGCAGTTTTAATTCCTGTTTTCACGCTTCTTTTAGGGACACTTGTATTATTTAAATGTTTTTTGTTACATATTTAAATGTTTGGTTAATTTCTGGGCGCTACGAAGATCAAGATTAACTTTATTGTCCCACAAGGTGGGAAATTTGTTTAGGGCTTTTCATCCATCCTCCAGCCATAAAATACACATTACATACAGACGGTATACGAACATAAAAGTATTCAAGGGTTACGAAACACTAAAAGATAACATTCTCTAATGTCAAACATCGTATCATACCCAGTCAGACATCTCCTCTGCTACACATCAGCATCTGCTACTGTTCAAAGGTTTTATTTGCAGAGGGATAAAACCATTTTTTAAATCTATTCAATTTGCTGCAGGGGACGCTGAACCTCCGACCCGAAAGCAGACGGTACTCAGAATGAAGAATACGGGCTATATCTCTAACATTTCTATGGGCCAGTGCGTAAACAGACTGTAGGGACATATTCTCTTTGACACCATTAATGTTCCAAGCCGACTGAACTTCAACTTTACAGAAAGGATTCCAAACCAAACTGTAATGCCGTACCTGGTGAGGCTTTCAAAGACCGTCTCATAAAAGACGAGCAATTATAGTGACATAGCGTGCGGCACAGTTGTCTTACGGGTATTCCAGTCCCCATTATTGAAAAACCGTGAGATTTTGTTCAACTTATTCTCCATCTATGTCACCTTAAATGTGTCTTAATGCATCCAATATATGGTTCTATGAAAATAAAACTTAACCTGATCAGCTGGTAAAGCTAAAACGGATTAAGGCACATGACATATTTCCACATGACATTTGGGTCCTCAAAACTCTTTGAACAGTCCATATCTATTTGTCTTTTTATTGTATATATTCAATCTTCTGACAAATCAAGTTTTTTTTGTGATTTTCCGAATTCTATATCAGAGGTGAACCATAAATAAAAAGGAAATATTCACAAATTAACTGAAAATGAAAATTGGCTACAGTTGAATTTTCCAACCTTAAAGGGTAAATAACTTCTTTTTTTTTATTCCAACATGGAATGAAGGGATGCTTTCAGGCTATGTCTTAATGCTCGATTCAGATTTTTTTATTGGATTACATTTTTTGTGTATAACTGTTCACATTAGTTTAAAAATGTAGCCTATATCAGACTCCAGAATGAACAACTCATGGCCATGAGTTGCAAAAGAACAATAACAAAGACCTCCAACGCAGCGCGCTGTCGACACGGAAACAAAATGGCAGCCACTAAAGTTAGTTTGAACGCCTTGGTTCAAAGTGATGTTTATAGTTGTGTTTTCTAGTGAAAACTCAACCCAGCACAGCTCTGTGACGAATGTTGATGCAAAAAATTCCTTTGGAATGGTCTGATTCCATGTGGTTTGTGCTTTTCACACCGCCATGAAAATTGTAGATATGTGCAGAAAATCACACTTCTTCCTTCAGTGTGAATGTAGCCCGAGTGATGAGGTGTAGTAGTATCAACTAAAACTGCACCACCTTTCATATTCATGCAGCTTTATACTGAGTTTCAGCTCATTGTTAACTACCTAGTCAACAGTTTCATTAAATATACTTCTTGTTACCCACTGTACACATCAGCACCAGCAACTAACTAGTAAACGTAGTGGAGATTTATCAAGTCGGTCGGTATTAGATGGTTCCCTCAGGAGTAGGTGGAGAACAAACGTATGAAGTCGATACCAGGTTTTCATTTATCAGGTGGTCAGAAACAAGACTTCAGATGATTTCTAATGCTCCATATGCTCAAAGCTTCTTTCTATAGCTCAGGATAAATGTTAACGGGCTAAAAAAAAGGCCGCGTGAGAATATAAAGTTTAAACATTATATTGAAAAACTAAAGATGGGGCTGTAATGTCGATCTGTCATAAATCAGTACCCATTGGAGCAGCTGGGAGTGGAGAAGAGGTCAAGGGCTGCCGCCGTGGTGATTGTGCCCCCGGAGGTGGAGATGGGCGATGTATCAGTGGTGGCGAAGGATGGTCTCTTTGACAGCTCTTTGAGTCTCTGCTCCTTAGGAGAAGACAGGATGAAGACTCAATCATGAAGGCAGAAGAAAAAGCATGTTCAAGTTTTTATGTTTCTCCTTTTACCTTCAGGGCTTTGAGTCGAGCCTGTTCCTCTTCGAGAGCCGCCTGCTTCTCTCGCTCGTCCACTTTAGTGAATGACATGCCTGTGCTGGCAAGCGATGAGACTGCATTCGACAGAGTGCTGGCCCTGCAGGAGAGACACAAATTGACAGAAATATTGATTGATTTCTTCTAAATTTTATTGGATACATAATTACATTCTTTACAATTTTCTATTTTATTAAACTGCACTCTGTCATCATTAGCTCATTGATCATTCGTAAAGTCCTTTGAGCAGCGTCACAGAAAAAGGCAGTCTGTGCGATCAGTGACAGAAGAGAGGGATTCAGAAATTTTCATGGGAGGATTAACGCACCTGCTGGCTGCAGTGGAGTCTTTGACCTTCTTGCCCTCTAAAGAGGCCAAGTGCTGCTCCAGTGCTTCAAGAAGGCTACTGGGAGCCTGTCGTGACAGAAAACAGACAGTCAGAGACTCAGAAAATGAAGTCGGCCTAGACATCAACACCATAAGGGACAGTGGCGGACAACCGAGAGACATCGAGCAGAAAGCATGAAATGGACCAAACCATTAGAACCCTGATGAGTCGGACAATTGATGCATATTTTTGATGCATTGGAGACTAAATCGTACTCCACAGAAGTAATCTACCAACTTTGGGATGTTGGTTACCCACCACTGATTAACGACCGCATTCCAGCCGAGAAGCTACTTAGGATGAGAGAATCATCCGTGGTAGATGCTGGACTGCACCACGGCGCTTTCAACAACCCGCACGTTGTTGAATTGGCCGTGTCTAAGCACAACGGCGCAGCCATTTCACAGTCAATGAGCTACACTGGCTCACACCTCCACAACGTAATCAAAGTGAACGAAATTTACCACGGCAAGCGTTTTTTCCATCAACTGTACGTTACCAAGACGTAGGGGACATAATCTGAGCAGAGGCATGCAAAGAGACGACACTGAAGCAAGTCACAGACACTGAAGAAGAGTGAAATGATAGTACTTACACAAACTGTGAACTGAAGAAGAAAATACAGAATATAAAGGTGGTGACAGTTAGAGGGGAATGCATTTTAGCTGCAGATCTCCAGGTATAAAATATTTATGTATAATTGGTCCCCACTGCACGGCACAAGAGTATGTGCAGCTAATTTTTTAATTAGGGAAACCTATTATTAGGGAAACCTATCTAACTGTCACTATGCAGGTTTACTGAGTGGGTTACAACTACAGTGCTTCTTTTTAAAACACCTTTATTTACTGTGGACAGAAGGATAAGAAGAATGGAAGGGTGAGGAAATAGGACGAGAAACAGAAGACCTCCTCTAGCAAACATGCGCTCTAGGAGGAACTCATGCAAAGCATCTCATTTTCATTTGTATCACGAGGGACGATTATCTGGTTGTACAAAGCTGCTAAAAAAGTGAGAGCAGTTAGGACTGCAAATTAGAGACAGAATGTAAGATAAGAATTCCTACTACAAGTGGAGAACCAGTGTTTTCAGATTGCCTCGAGGGGTCAGTGCTTACTTGTGAAAGGTCTGGAATGTCCCCTCGATCAATGCCCACTTGCTGTAAGCCAAGAAACCAAGTTAGGATTGTGTCTTTGCAGAATCCAAGAGAATTCAGTCAGTTATTGAAGAAATGAGTGCAATATACCTCTGCTACTTTGAGGAACTCTGATATCCGAGTCATTCGGGTTAGAAATTTCTTGTAGATGTCCAAGCCTTCTTTACACTGAGTCTTCTTCATGTCAAAGTATTTCTCTGTTAGGATAAAACAAAAAAACAACAACAATGGACTCACACACACCCACAAAATCAACCAAAACACAGCTGAAGCTCAAAGTGGACGTGGTCTGTGAAGGTCTTACCCAGCAGGTTGATGATGCCTTCATTATAAGCAGCGAAGAGCCTGATGGAGTCTTTGAAGAGGAGCATGAAGGCTGCATTGATGACTCCATTCGTCAGCTCGTTGGCATTGACCTGAAGGAAAGAAATCAGCTGACACATTAATCTCCACAGCGGTTTTGTTGACGTAGAATAACAACAAAGCAGGATATCACTCCCCACCAGTGAGCTTTTCACTCCATGAGCTTGGAGCTGTGGGAGGCTTCGCTTTTTTTTTATAAACTCACATTGAAATCGAGGAGGGCGTCCATCTGGTTTTGAATGATGGGGATCGTCTTGAGCAGCTTCTCTGTGTTCATGGTTCTCATGACGCCATCCACTCTATTTGGACACAGTTCGAGTCAAAGCAGGAGAGGGAGGAGGAGACAGAGATGAATGGGCAAAGCAGGGTAGCTCCTCAAACACGATAGACTCACTCTTTTATGTATGATCATGGATAACTTTATTTAAACAATGTTAGGTGGCGCAGATTTAAAATCATTCCAATGGATTACTTGTAATTACTGAGATAAATTGGTCCAGATCCACCATCATAGAAATGAAATGTTTTGTCGATGACTCAGAAATTAATTTCAAATGTTTGGTCAAGGTTTCTAAAGTCAAAGTTGGTATTACTTTACTTGGCATGAGGCTATTCTGACTGAAGCACACGGCCATAGTAGGCACTATACCCTGGATGACATGATTAAAATAAATAATTAGATAAAATGATGATCGGATAATTCTTCTTCTTCTTTCAGATGTTCCTTTAAGGGGTCGCCACAGCGGATCTTTGTTTCCATCTTGCCCTGTCCTCTTCATCTGCCTCTGTCAGACCAACCAACTGCATGTCCTCTCTCACCACATCCAGAAATCTCCTCTTTGGTCTTCTGCTTTTACTCCTTCCTAGCACCTCCATCTCCAGCATCTTTCTACCAATAGATCAACTAACCCTCCCTTTCACCTGTCCAACCCGCCTCAATCAAGCAAGTCTGTCTTTGTTTCCAAGACGTCTAACCTGGGCTGTCCCTCTGATGTTCTCGTTTCTAATCCTGTCCATCTTCGTCATTCCCAAGAAAATCTTTACATTTTCAGCTCTGCCGCCTCCAGCTTTGCCTCCTCTCTTTTGGTCAGAACAAACAAGAGGGGGCTCAGGGCCAATCCTTGATGCAATACCACCTCCACCTTAAACCCATCCTTGACTCCTACTGCACACCTCACCGCTGTCATGCTGCTCTCATACATATATACACAGACCTTAAAACATACTTCTCTGTCACTTCACACTTCCTCATGCAATACCACAATTCCTTCCATGGCACTCTGTCGTGCACTTTCTCTAAGTCCACAAAGACACTATGCAACTCCCTCTAGCCTTCTCTGTACTTCTCCATCAGCACTATCAAAGCAAACATTGCATCTGTAGTCGTCTTTCTTGGCATGCTGCTGCTCACAAATTGTCACCACTTTTCTTAACTTAGCTTCCGTGACTCTTTCCCAAATCTTCATTGTGTGGCTCATCAGCTTTATGCTCCTGTTGTTGCTACAGCTCCTAATATCAGCCTTGTTCTTGAAAATCAGCACTGGTACACTTTTCCTTCATTCCTCAGACATCCTCTCATTCATCATCAAAGTATTGACTAATCTAGTTAAATACTCTTATACCTTCTCTCTTAGACACCTCCATACCTCCACTGGTATGTCATCAGGACCGACCACCTTTCCGTTCTTCATTCTCTTCAAAGCTTCTCTCACTTCAACATTACTGATCCTCAGGACTTCTTGATTTACAGGTCTCACACCTTCAACCCTTCTCTCTCTCTCTCTATTTTTTTTCATTCATAAGTTGTCCAAAGTATTCTTCCCATCTTGCCATCACACTCTCCTCACTGGTAAGCATATTTCCATCTCTATAATTAATCCCCCTAACCTGCTTCCCATCTTGATCTCTATGCCTCGCCAATCAGCTCAAGTCTCTTTCTCCTTTATTAGTGTCCAATCGCTCATACAACTCATCATAGGCCTTTTGTTTAGCCTTTGCCACCTCACTCTTTACCTTACTTCGCATTTCTTTGTACTCCTGCGTACTTTCTTCATCTCTCTTGTTATCCCACTTCTTATTTGCTAACCTTTTCCTGCTTATACTTTCTTTAACTTCATCATTCTACCATCAAGTCTCTTTATTTTCTTTCCTCTGCCCAGATAAGACACCAAGCACCTTCCTACATGTCTCCCTTATCACATTTGCTGGTGGTTGCCCAGTCATCTGGCAGTTCTTCACTAATACCCAGAGCCTGTCTTAACCCCTCCCTGAAGTACCCACAGTACCTTTTCATTCCTGAACTTCCAGCATTTGATCTTCTACTCGACCTTTGCTCTTTTCCTCTTTTGTTCCACAAGAATCATCCTACATACAATCATTCTACGCCGTCTGGCTATGTTCTCCCCTGTCACCACCTTGCCGTCTCCAATATCTATGAGGCTGCATCTTCTGTATAGGATGTGGTCCATCTGCGTGCTCCTACCTCCGCTTCTATATGTCACCCTGTGCTCCTCCCTCTTCTTGAAATATGTTTTCACCGCAGCCATTTCCATTCTTTTCGCATAATCTAACAACATCTGTCCTTCCATGTTCTTGTCCGTAACAGCATAACTGCCCATCACCTCCTCATCTCCTCTGCTCCCTTCTGCAACATGACCATTGAAGTCTGCTCCAACCACTGCTGTCTCACCTCTGGGCATACTCTCCATCACGTCATCCAACTCACTCCAGAAATTCTCTTTCTTCCAACTCACAAACAACTTGTGGGGCATAAGTACTTGTAACGTTCATCATCATACCTCCAATTTCTATCTTCCTACTCATCATTTCGTCTGACACTCTCTTCGCCTCCAGAACACTCTTCACATACTCCTCATTCAGGATCACCCCTACACCATTTATCCTCCCATCAACTCCGTGGTACAACAGTTTGTACCTTCCACCAATGCTTCTAGCCTTGCTGCCTTTCCACCTGGTCTCTTGGACAAACAGTATATCTACTTTCCTTCTCTCCTTCATATCAGCTAGTTCTCTACCTTTTCCTGTCATTGTGCCAACATTTAAAGTTCCTACTGTCACCCCAACACTGCTGCCTTTCCTCATCCCATGCTGCTACCCGGCACACCTCCCCCTTCTCCATCTTCTTTTTCTTCGACCATTCTTCGCTTATCTGATAATAAATTTGGTTATTTTGATTTGAGTTTGACATAGCCTTGAATTATTTTTCAACTTGAAATTGATGAATACATTTAGTTTGATTTTCAATTAGGCATCATGGATTTTGATTTGTTTCACAAATATTTAGACTTTTATGTACTTATTTATACAGTACTGAGTATTATGGAGTGTAGATGTAATCAGTTTAATTATTACAGACTGAAGTCACTTTAACTTTATACTGTCACTGTTTTGTTGATATGACTTGAGTTTATTCTGGTGTTATATTAGTATATTCTTACTAATTGTAACAGTATACATTAATATCTATGTCGCACTGGTCTGTGATGATCAACATTTTGTTCATATGTATATTGTTTATTTGGTTGAATAACAAAAAAACAAAGCGGAAGTTGACTCTTGAAATGGAATCTCCATTCATTGTAACTACATTAGAAAATCACACACCATTTATAGAGGAGAAATGTCTGATATTAGGAATCAAAACTTAAAATTAGTTATGTAGGTATTCCTCAAGCGGAGGATATGCTGTCAAACATCACATATGTACACAAAATGTTCGATTAATACAGTGGATATTGTGGATATTAATACAATACAAAAAATATAATGGCTCCTCTCACTGGCACAGAGGAATGATAAAACATAAGAATGTTTACAGCTCTAACATCAGTATAATCCAAAAACTGTTCTCACCCGCGTTTTACTTTCGTGAAGTCAAAGGCTACTTGTCTGTAGGAAACAGCTTTCTCATTCAGGTATCGGCTATACCTCCTGATAAATGTGGACATGTCATAACCTGGAACATAAAACAACATGAGGAAGATTTATATGCAAAAAATATCTACTCTTTTTATATGGTGCATAAAGTCAGAATTAATCAAACGGTTACCTTGTAAACCACTTTTGTCCAAAAAATTACTGAGGTTGAATAGTGTGTTCCTTGAAGCCAGGTACTGGACAAAACGCTGTGAGAGTTGGGGAAAAAAATATTAATGCTCAAATGACGTGCTGTGAGTTTCTCTTCTATCGGTTGATGTGGTAGACGTGTCTCACCTCGTTTCCATAAACCATGAGGTGGTGTGTAGTGATGAGCGACTTAAACACAACCACCCAGCTGGTGTTGGTGGTCCTCTCAAAGAGCGAGTCCGCCAGCTGAGGAATGTTCACATTCATCTCGTTGGTGCAGTGGATCAAATCTGAAACAAACATTTAAAAGGTTAATTTACTTCAGATGATCATAAAGAGGGTCATCTATAATAATAGGGTTAGGTTGGATTTTCACACTATCTAATAGCTTTATGATTTAGTGGGTTAGAAATATGGTTTTAATTCTTTCAAGTCATCATTCTAATGAGATCATAATTGACTCATGGTGACCTATGGGTTACATGCAAGAAAAACTGACTGACCGCCTCCTCAGTTGTAATTGGTGGGTTTGTGCAATATTGCCGTGGGATTTACAATTTTATCGAAGTATCTTTATGAGTGTAGAGACGAAGCCACCTCCTTTTCAAAAATCAATTTCTAAAATGTAAATTTATCCAATTGTGACATTTTTAGCTTCCCATTTTCTCCAAACATTCCACTGCTCGATCTGTCCACATGAGTAAAGGTATGAAGATCTAGTGAAATTCTGTCAGGAGGACTATTTCCTACCCTCATACCACTTTACCATTCTCCCCGTTCACACACACTCAGTCTCAGTTATCAGCTGTGCTCATCCGCCGGCCATATCCATGTAGTCATGGTGACACAATAATTTGCCTGTCATCTTCAGCTGCAGTCTTATTACATGTGATTCTCCCTATCCATTTAGTTCTTCAGTCTCATCATTGACTAGTCTCAACAGAGTCATCAGCCACATCACCCTTGCTCAAACTACAGAGGGGGATATATTTCCCTGCTGCTCAGGGCAGAAATTATTCGCTCATAATCACGAATAACAAGAGTCTGAGCAACACAGACTTTATAATGACCAATAATCACAATTAATCTGTTGTTAAAGCATTTTTGTTTTCTTCATTCTGTCTCTTCTGATTGAAGCGCTGTCACAAGAAATCTAAAAAATGTGCATTTGACTTTTCAAATTCCAGGTCAAATGATCTCTTTATTATATTCCTCTAATACAAATGTGAGTTTCATCATTCAGAAAGTGAAAATTGTGCTGCCAATTTTGATTGAAGCTAAAGGAAGTCAAACTCATTTAGAATTAAAATCACTCACCAATTTATATTCCAATTACATATCAAAGCCAAAGTCTCATCACTTAATTGTACAGAGCATTATTTATATGGTACCTTGGGTTCAAAACTGAATACCTGGCTCACTGTGCTGTTTTCTGGCAATAAATGCAGATTTATCTGATGTATAGTATCGGCGTAATGACAATAAATATTACAAAAATGCATTTGATGCATTTAACCTTAGATAACACTCACACTCATATCTTCCACAACAGGTTGTTCCCTTCCAAACAGTCGCAACACCATCCAACTTCTAATGTGGACATTTTCAGAGAGATTTTGAAAGAAATATGCTTTAAAAACTGATCTCCCAATGACAAGCTCATATCTCCATATTGTCTAATACAACACCAGCCTTGATTTGCTTACAGTAAAACCGCCCGCATCAAGCGTGAGACAATTACTCGATGGACAGATAATTATTCTGCACCTACTTTGAAACATCGTGTTTTCTACTCATTTAAGGAAATGGAATTAACTTGACGAGTCAAAAAAAAAAATTCTTAGGTCTATGGGTTTATTAGAGACAGACCTGTCATAACAGAGGAGATCCCAGCACACTCAGGTGCGATTCTAATCCCAGAATCCTCAAATTCAGATGCAGCAGGATCATTATATGCTTACAATGTCAGCCAATCTACCAGGTCAAGCTATCTTGTCCTTCAGAAACAACAATGCCCTGATCATTCCCCAGACATGACATGAGGAACGACGTGGGAAACACGTGGGGCAAATGTAGTATATTCATTTCCCTAACAGATACCTTTGTAAACTATATACTGTGTGATGTGATTTAAGCAAGTTTTCTTTTCTTAAAGTATGTCAAAGTAATCCAAAAATAATCCTATAGTTTGATTAGTAACCCTGGAGAAGATTACTTAAGTTAACTAAATATAAATAAATAAATAAAATCTAAAATAATGTTCCAAATTTATGTCTTCATAAATCAACAGCCATGATTAGCAGACATGACCTCACTTCTGTTCAAAAAAACTCTAACATTGGAAGTAATGGACATGAATTAGCGCAGGGTGCACCCTTCCTCTCGTCCAATGTCAGCTGGGATAGACTCCATCATCATCTGATCTGATACTGAATTGATACTCATCATTTTGTTGTTCAGAACAACAAAACCTCCTTTTTATTGACAAACATGACGTCCAGGACATTAAAATGTTAACTTTTCCATGTTCAGTCCCACTTCCTGGGCTCATATGTTCATCCATGCTGCTTTGAATGCTATTAGTCAAAGCAGTACTAATGACCTGCCATTCACAGCAGTGATCAGAATGATGGGCTAATTGGGCCTCGCTGCATGTCCTATATTTCACATTTCAAAAGGCGAGGGACATTAAGTAGGACAGGTTAACCTTCCTGGGAAGCAGCCGCCATTAGTATGGATGGTTGAAGAACCATTCTGAGAGGAGAAAGGCTGGTAGTGGAAGAGGAGGAATATGGGAGGGGGGGGTAAACTAACGGTTCAAATCTAAAGAACAACATGTTAGACAATCACATCGGCTGACAATGAAGATTTCTGGTGACGTAAATTAACAAGATTAAGGTTTTGGAAAATTGCGTTTTGATTATGAGAATATTTCAAGCAGAGCCTACGTGATGAACTGGGCTTATAACAGCGACCAAGGATATTATGTTTTAGCTGATGTTTCACTGTCCAGCCAGATTACTCGAGACGTTATTCATAAGTTCTGACTAACTTTTTTGGAGGTAGGGTACGGACCTTTGAACAAACTATTAGATTTTGGTTGTAATATAGATCTTTGTATGTTCACAATGGACTGTTCATTAGGGAGATGATTGAGGAAGAGCTTCACCTGGGGATCTCCTCCCTCCTGTGGTGTTCAGCTCCATTACACATCTGTTTAGAAAAGAGGGTATGCCACAGTAACATAACAGAAGTGAGCTTCAGGGGGGAACCTTAACGTGGAAACGGGCCTGTCTTGTTGTCCATTTATTGAATACTGTCTAGTCCTACACTATTATCTCACAGAGGACTTGTGTTCTCCAATCTAAGGCCTTGCTTTAATCCCCAAGTAGCTGCGAGGGCTGCATAACTTGAATGTTTGCACTCAGTGAACTTGGACTTCACTGAGCGCAAACATTTCGGTTTCTCACTTGCAGAAATGTTCATATCATGACTGTTTTTTGCAGAATGTTAGCCAGTTTGTCTGCATGATGATCCAGTTTAACACCAATAAATTTGACTGCAGTGATTTAAAAACTGAGAATTTTATCAGGCTGGATGAAAAAGATCTGAAGTTTTTCTGTTCGTTCTTCATTTGCAGTTGAAAAATTGTCATAAATTACAATACACAGCATATAACAAAATATTTAATATTGTGATAATATTGTATCGTGTGAGCCATTTTAATTCCCACCCCTACTCTCTACACCCACATGGAATCCATTTGCCTCAAACTCACACCAGAACTGCAAAACCAGAAACCTAAGCACTGTTATTAAAACACTTCCAAGTTACATACAGTGACAATTGTGCATTCCCTTAAATTATATATGATTTCTTTATTATATTACAGCTGTAGATTTTCAGTGTCCGCCAGCAGCTGCCAGAGGTTTTTATTTTCATTTCCCAGTTATGGGAAATCAAAAATTGGCATGTTGAGAATTATTCAATTTGGTATGTAAAGACTTAAGGTCAGGGTTCATGCCAATATGACCACTGATATAATAATAATAATACATTTAATTTATAATGCACTTTACATTTGAATCAAATCTCAAAGTGTTAAGATCAAATCTCAAAGTGCTAAATATATAAGTGTAAATATGAACCTTTGTACTCAGTGCAAAGCACTGAGTTCAAAGGTTCATATTTACATAGGGCTGGGAATTAAAAATAAACGCTATATGGATTCATAAATCTATGTAATTATATTTCTGAAGTAATTCAATTTGCAGATTTCCATTAGGAACATCAACCCTGTCAAAAAAGCAACACTGAGAACTAGGGAGAAAGAGAAACTAGTGGTTTTGTCGAGGGAAAAAGCTGTCGGCCCGCGAGAGAAACCTACAAATTTAACCAATAGAACGAATCCATAAGGTGAATGAATTCAACAAACTACAGTGGGCCTCGATTGAAATATGGTTCATTTTCTGAGATGTGGAAGTTTTTTTGATTCCATGATGACAATGAAAGTCAAAACCCAATTCATTAGATGCAAAGTTTTTTTTAAATCACGTTAAAAAAATAGCCACGGGAAAATCTGTGAATTTTATTCACTTATCCAAAAGAAAAGGTTAGAATCTATGCACAAAGTCGGTTCAGTGCAGTTTACTACAGAGTCCATTGTTTGGAACATGGCTCATTTTAATTAAGACACCAGGGGTACTTTTATCAAAGTGCAAAATTATTAGAATGAATGATGGTTGATGTGCTGGTCCTATAGCACCTTCATATTTCTGTTATATATTTTAGCACCGCATATTTTGCTTGTTTTGTTGAACCTCTACCAGGTAGTTGAGTGCAATTAAGTCTGATTAGGATTGGGATCTATACGTACACAAACAAAAATCTTGACTTTCATTGATTACAGAATCACCTATTTTTGAAATACTGATTTACAGAGTCAGAAAATGCATTTATTTTTCTAGAATAGAAATTAATTAGCAATTACTGCCATTCACAGGCAAAAAATGTCCTTCACACGAATGACTATTATGTAGAACACAAGCTGAGAAAAAGAGAGTGAGACTTACATAAGATTCTTTCTTGTGTGTTTTATGTCTGTTGTTGTCTGTTGTGCCTGATATGTACTGAGAGATACAGCAAGGGAGTGAGTGTCTTGTATAGATCAGTTTTCCTTCCATTTACTTTGAATACAGATATGAGGAAATCCTGCAATACTTCAAAATTAAAGCAATATACTAAAGCAACGGGTCTAATGTACAGAGTTGAAAGTACAGATAGTTTTGCTACAATTCAGTAAGTCAAAGAAACAAGTTGTCAGAAAAACACTTTGGTTAAGTGCAGACACCTGAAAAATCTGCTTAATTACGGTAACAAAGAATTTGCACTTCATTACATCCCACATCTGCACTCCTTAGAGCAATATCATGAGTCTGAAGAAATACAGCAAGCCTCTTTCTCCTAGACTCTTACTCAACTTCTCATAAAACCCTTTTTATTACAGCCATCATGCATTTGCACTGCGGCTCAGTGCACAGACAACCTGCAACTGCTGCAACAAGACAGTCAGTGTTTCCTGTGACTGTGAGTGCATCAGACTAATGAAGCTCTTCTGCTTGCATCAGTACACACAGGGCTTTATTTGATATCCAGACTTCAGGTCTAGAAAGCCCACCTCTATTAACACCTCAGACACAGAGAGTAGCTAGGTTCACATGGACACTTTCATTCATTCTGATTCAAGATTTTGGTTCTACTGTTTACAAGTGTTTCGATCTGGTTTTCACGTGCGCCAATGCATTTTATCAGAAAAGTTGTTAGTCATACGCAAAATCTGTGCATATATGATGGGCTTTTATCTTGTGATATGGGTAGTTTTTGTTGTTATTGTGATGCTTTCAAAGCAACAGCACAATAATTATGCAGGATTACTCCTACAGGAAGCATCTAAAGGGAAGAAGGCAAGCACAAGAAAGTCTTTTTGGTACCTCAGAGTGGGATTAACTTGACTAACCTTACTTTACGTTAGGTTAGTTGGAGAGGACATGTTGTGTGGTTATCTTTTCATAAATTCTACATTACTATCAACATTGTCCTAAGTCACGTTTATGGTAAGAACTCCAAAACCCAAATCCGTGCTACCTATGGTCAACGAGATTCACCAGTGATCTTCCTTCAGCCTTTATTTCATATAAAAAAAGTTAGTGGGGTCGCATCCTCTTTTATGGATGTGGGATTTAGCCTTGTAATCAGCATCCTCAAAGTTTCCCCACCATAATTATAATTCTTTAAGAGTTTGTATTAAATACAAACTCTCTGCTGTGGTCCAGTACTGCGTGGAAGACAGCATTTCAGTGCATATGCCACGAAACTGGGTGTGCTCATATAGAACGCAACCAGTATATAATCACTTCCACAGTTTACCTAGTAGGCTACAGTTTGATGGGTTTTATGAAAAAGGTTCATACAGCCCGTCTGCAAAAATGTCAATGGTGTTAAGGGTTCTTATCCCGGATGGGGTATTTATATGGAGCATTTACAATCTGATAGGGATCTTAACCAGATTCTAGTAGGAACATTGGGGATTCGTGTAGATCCAACTAGTGATGTCTGCCCATTTCTCCACACAGTCTCCTCAACGTGTCTGAGACAACGTCAAAAAGATAAAACAGCCGGTATACCGTTACTCCACCATAGGACTGAAACCGACACTTGTCCTGCTGCAGGTGCACAAAGATGGAAGGTGCAAGCATTCCGGTAAATGACCTGTAAGTCTAAGATCACACTGATTCATATATTCCAGTAAGGTAACATGTTGTTGCAACATTCAGGCTGTAAAAGGATGAATACCTATACATATATATATATATATATATATATATATATATATATATATATTTAGACAGAGAAGAGAGCTGGTTGAACAAAACCAGACAATTAGACAAGCTACTTTGACAGCAACTGATTCAAAAATAAACCAATATGACTAAAAGGTCATATGAAACCCATCTCTAAAACCTCCTTTCTAGTGTCATAAAGGCCTTGGTCAGAGTAATAAAGGTGTAATAACGGTGTAATCTCCGTGTGATGAGCCAGCAGTAGCACGTAGCCTAGCCTCGGGCTTTGAGGCCTGCTGCCTCCTCTGCCGCCGTGAAGCTCAGCGCCGACTGATTTGCGGTGATTTAACCCCGAGACATGTTTGAAAGATACTCACAATCCAGATGCTTCTTCTTGGGGCCCATGACTTCGTGTGTGGTGGCCTTGCATACTGTTTTGGACACGGCGGAGCCCGTTACGCTGTGCTGGGCTGCGGTTATCCGGTCCGTAATGCTCTGGCCCGACATCATCGCTCCCTCGATTTTTACACAATCAAACAACAAGCTTCGTTTGGGTTTATCTTTGGATACGAGCTTTTAAAAAAAATGAAAGAAATCCTCCGGATTCCCACCCCCCCACCCCCCCAGAGCACTTATCTCCCCGCCGTTGGTGGAACAAAAAAAGGGGAAGCAGGCTGAGGCAGACCGGGACGGGACCGGAGGATGGCTGAAAGAATGTGACAACAACAATAAAGAGGTCAGGATGTCTCTTGTTCTTTCTTATCGCGCGGATCGGTTCCGTCCTCTTTCATTCAGAGCTCCAGGATCTCCAGGATGCTGTGATTGCGGTGCTGACTCACTAACCCGGGTCTCCGTTTGGTTCTCATCGCGATGTGGCACACCGGATCCCTGCGTCCCTCCTCCTGCCTGCCTCCATCGCTCCTCCTCCTGCTGCCGCTGCTCCCGTTAATGAAGAGACGGAGGAGGGAAATGGCGGGTTGCACTGATCCGCCAGCTCTGCACCATCACAGGTGTCAGAGGTCTCTGCAGGAGGGTTGCCTAGTGTGATGGAGGTGTGGACGAGACTGCAGGGTGCATCAGGACTGATGGAGGGGAAAGAATGAACCATAACACTCCTATAACTCTCATGTAGGCTACCAGATCAACATCAACGGGGGCCTTGTTATACTTTGTAGCATTTTAGTTCCTGTGCTTCACTCCATCAGGCCATACTCACATTTTAATATTACATTATATTCTGTATTTTACCACGTCAACTGGATAGAGCAACAGGAAGTGTGAAAAAGAGGTGAAGAAGCAATTTCAGGCAATGTGGAGTGGGTGGAGAGGAGTGTCAGGAGTTATTTGTGACAGAAGGTTTACAAGTCGTTAGACTTGGCACTGACCATAAGAGACTTTCCTGAGACTTAACCGGTAAAACGAAGGTAAAATAAAAAACGAAATAAAAAACTGACCAAAAGGCAGTGTTGGAGGGGGCAGAAGCAGACCGGACAAGGATGGACAGGATTAGAAAAAAGCACGTCAGAGGGAAAGACCAAGTTAGACGTCTTAGAGACAGAGTAAGAGAAACCAGATTAAGATGGTTGGGACGTGAAAAGGAGGGATGGTAGATATATTGATATAAGGACGCGAGAGATTTAGCTACCAGGCAGCGGAAAGACCAAAGATGGGGTTTCTGGATGTGTTGAAAGAGGACATGCAGTTGGTTGGTGCAGCAGATGCAGATGCAGAGGAAGATGGAACAGATGATCCGCTGGGACAGCTACTCAAGAGAACAGTTGAAAGATGAAGAAACTCACTTTATGTTCAGGGAACAAGTAAAAGTCACCAGGTTCTGGTGACGCACCACCAAAAGTGATTGAGAACATCAGAACCAAGATCCTGTTGCTCCAAGTTCCGGACTGACAAGCAGCTGCTGGCCAGACAACGAAACGTAGTGACATGGGTTAAAGAGGGCAGACATGATATAGAAGTGGCCGTCTCAGCTGACAGTAACATCAGGAAGAAGGAGCATGACAAGATGGAGAAGTACCAGGGACTGGAGGAACAGCTAGATCAGATGTGGAAGATGAAAGTGGTCCTGGTACCAGTATTAGGAGCTGTGACCCCAGACTGGAAGAAGTGGAGGACCCAAGCTTGAAGAAGACACACCACCGTATACACTACAAATGAATGAATACAAAGAATCAAGTTTCAGTGCAATTTTGTAAGCAATCAAATTGACTTAGAGAAAAATCTTCCAAATACTTCAAGATTTAGATTCTAACAAGTAGTAAGTTCTCATTTTTCCAGTCCCTTCTGTAACTTATTCAAGGAAGAAGGGGGCAGTGTCTCCATAAGCTTTTTTCTCCAAACGCAGTTCTGACAAGGCTTCATCAAAGTGTAACGCCCCTTCCTGAAATTGCAATAAAAATTATATTTATGGCTATTTAAGTGCATTATAAATTAAATGTATTATTATTATTATTATTATTAGACTATTAAAAAGATAATCTAATGAATTACTTTCTTTGTAAACGATCACAAACCATTTAAACGCTATGAAATATATTTATCCTTTAATTTTATGTCATAAAGTGCAAATTTGTAGCTTGTTTTTGTTTCTCAGTGTTAAGTTTCACTCCGTTTAACAAATCTAATGTCATGAATTACATTGAACCAGTTCTGGTAAGATATTTTGAACAATTCCATCAAAGACAACTTAATTTCAGCGATAATTTTTGGTTTTCAAAGTTAAAATTTTGACATATATTGCACCTCAAATAGAAAAAGAGAGGAATGTGTGATCCTAAAGTCGGATGTAATGTAACCGATCACTGACAAGGGTGTGATGAAAATGCCTTGTTGGGTTTCATTGAAGACATTTTTGTCTGAAACATGCTTTGAGGATAAGTCTTATTCACAGAGTGAATAACGGACACAGTATTATAAAATCTGAGGTTGAAATGACAAAATTCTCCTAGAATGCACAACGGGCTCAAAAGTCAAACCTAGAACATTACCATTGTAAACTTAATAAGAAAAATGTCAAAAGACATCAATGCCAATTGTGAGGCACAAAGGTTAAATCAGCGTAATAACAATGTAACGACACAGGCATTCAGTCGAGCAGTGATCCGCCAGCAAGGCCAACTTTCAAATTTTATTCAATTAAGCCGTGCTAAAATCAGACACATAGCCCTGCAAGACTAATTTTATGTCACTAGATTTGATGGCTACATCTGCAGCAGAAGTTGTAAACCTCATCCAGCATCTTTCTAGTTATGTTTGGATATCTTAATAAATCCACATTGCCCATGTACAGACTCACCTAAACCGAGACACATAATTCTTGATTTCATACAACATAGGCATGGTTTATTTACCATCTGTGGAATGTAAATTATTTATGTTTGTAAGATGCAACATCAGGTACGTTTTTTTTGTATTCAAATTATGTTAAATTAAGTTGTATTAAGTTAATTTGTTTTACAAGCGCTTGATGTCCTACGATTCTGTTGCTGAGGCATCTGGGTAAAACACCCGGGAAGCAGCAGACTTTTATACAGGAAGTAACAATCAGGCTGTACCATCAGGCTCAGACCTAAGAGGGGGGTTTGATTTGTTTTCTTTTGTCATTTTGTTCATTTTGTTTGGCTTGCATTCGTTGTTTGGAGAAATTTGGCTTTGATTTATATAATGATTATGTTAATTATCATTATATAAGTGAGTTCTATTGTGTTTATTACATTGCTTACATTTACCGTTTTTTAAAAAAATCGTGACTTTAGTTCTTTTTATTTGAACTCTTTAATGGGCCAGGAACTATATAGCAAATTCTTGTAAGTTTTCCTTATTTTGGGATAAAATAAATCCCTTGCTTTCAAAATCTACCTGTGACTCCTCGTGACTACCAGTCCCCTAACACTGGGTATTATTCTTATTCATAAATGGGTTATGTGGAAAATGTCATATTATGTCTTTAAAGTGAGCATGGATTTCTGACATGTTCATTCCTTTTTGTGTTTTATTCTTCTTAACTCATTCTTGTTTTTTTTTCATATTTACATTTAATTATTAATGGCGCTCTGTTGGTTGCAACATCTTCCTGCAAGGACCCCATGAAGAAATATGTCATTAAATTTGCAGCTAATGCGGATCCTAAGAAAAAGAAAAGAAAAAAGAAATTAGATTTGTGTCAGTCAACCATTTATGGTGGAGGTATTTATCATTTATGTCATTTATAGAGGTGTATCAGGATTTTTATTCTGATCCACACCCCTTTCCATACTGTCAGGATATATTCCTGATAACGCTAATACCAACAACTCAATTTAGTTCTATCATTTCATAGGTTGTTTGACGGTAGTGTGATTATGGTCTGTCATCTTTTTATAGGCTTGAGGCAAGAAAGTAAAAATAGGATTTGGTTGGAGCCTATTCCCATTTGCGTATTCAATTTGCCAACTCATGTCTCCCAGCTCTTTCTGTGATGCACCATTTTTAACTTTTTCCACCGTTGGTGACAAAATACAGATTCGAATGAGCACAGTGGGAGAGAAAAATGACATGAACCCTGATCTGACTGACACACTTCCATAAAATCGCCAAGGATACGATTTGTGTCGACCAATTATAAAGGTTTTCCGTAGCAGATTTGAATAGATTAGGTTCCATGTGGTTTGCACTATCCAGCTTGAAAAAAAAAATCTGCAGTGACAACAATGGTAATATTAGTTATTTTTCCAAATTACTCCCTAAAAATGTTATGATATTCCAACAACACGATCATTATTATTATTATACGATATTATTTATGTATGATTATTCTCAACACGATCCCTCCATTCTACCCACGCGTTTGTTTCCTCCTGACTGGATTACTGTAACACACTTCTCACCGGGAAGGATCCTGATGAGAGTTCGTAAACACGAACACATCACCCCCGTTCTTCATTCCCTTCATTGGCTTCCCATCTCCACCAGGAATGATTATAAGATCTCTCTCCTCACTCACTAGTGCATCCATGGTAACGCACCCCCCTACCTAAAAGAACTACTCACCCCACTGACCTCAACACGATCCCTCCGTTCTACCCACTCATACGGCCTCCTCCTTCCCCGGACTAAGCTCAGCACCATGGATGATCGGGCCTTCTGTTCTGCTGCCCCTCGTCTGTGGAATGCCCCCCCTGACCATCTGAGGGCTCCACAGACGACTGGCAAATTTAAAAAAGGACTTAAAACTTTCCTTTTTTAGCAGAACCTATAACTTTAATTAGCATTGCTGCTTTTTGGTCAGCGTTTATATAGTTATTATTTTATTTTTTATTGATGCTTTTATCTGCTTTTACTTTGTAGCACTTTGAGATTTGATCCAAATGTAAAGTGCGTTATAAATTAAATATATCATTATTATTATTATTAAGGTAGTCTTATTGAAAAGTGGAACCCCTTGTAGAGGATGTATATAGTTTGCCACACATAGAGAAGTTTTCACTGTCTGTGTAGATTCTCATGCAAGCAGGTCGTAGCGATCTGCAAGAAAAAATCAGAAGCAACTGTACTTATATATATATTTTTTTTCCAGCCTTATTCATTTGTTGATGGGTTTGTTTGTCACCAGAATTATGTGAAAGTTGCTCAATAGATTTCAATGGAAATTGGTGGGATTGTTGGACAAATTTGTATTTAATCCATAACCAAATTCCACAGATACATACATACCATTACTCTAAATGTGCCAGATTTCTTTTTCATCAAGATCCATGCTCCAGCTCAGAAGTTCACACCGCAGAGCTGCACCAGAATGTAATGGAGTCTATCTTGGCCCAGGATCCATCCCCCCAGAATCCTTCATGTAAATCCATTCAATTGCTCAGACTAACCAACAAATTATCACAAGCACTTCACCAAAGACAAAAATAAACTGACTTTATAATAAACATGTTTACACAAGTTTTTCCAGATTGATATATTATATTAATCATTTATATTCGCACAGACCCTGCTGCATATTAGCAGCTTGTTTACTCTAATTACTGTAGCCAGCTTACAACATTACTTTGATGAGAAATTAGTATCTAATCAAGGTGGCCTTATTTTCACCAGTGTTTGTTGGTAGGGTTATTCAAAAAATATACAAATAATATTCTATCAAATCTCAGGGAGGATTTAATGTCCAATTAAACTTTCCAGGATTTTCCAGGATTTTGTGTGTGTGTATATATATGTATGTGTATGTGTATGTGTAAATACATATGTATATATGTGCATATGTATGTGTGTATCTATATGTATATTATGTATATGCATATGTGTTTGCATATGTAAATGTATATTACTTTACTTTTACAATTATTAACCTTTATTGATTGTTTCAGGGAGTACGATGTTGGATAAGGCTTGACTTAATTAAGAGTGACTGATCGGACCTTTGACAGAGATTTGTGTTCTACTGAAGGACATCCCAGCATCCAAATTAATTTATTACATTTGCTTAATAACTCAAATAAGCATGGTAGTTTCTCTGCAGAGTGAGATTATCAGATATATCAAAGGAGCTGGACGAGGGGGACAAAGTCTGATTGGAGAGAGCAGGTTCTATCATTTCTTTATTGACGATATAGTTGCCTTGTATGGGGTTTAATTTATTTTATTTTTTTTAAATTGGACTCAGGAGCAGACACAGAGAAAAGCTGCATGGTCAAAAAATAAATTCAATCATTAAACAGGCAGGAGTACTGAGGAGAAAGTGAAGTATGCAGTGGGCATGAAGGGATGAGTGGGTTGGATCCGGCTTTTTGGTTTGCAAGGCTTTGCATGTGATTCCTAAGCAAACGGAGAAAAGACGGCGATAAGGTTTAGAGAAATACAAGAGGGAAAAACACCCAGGCTATTTGTCACGTCTGTCCACACCCACAGTCACACACATCTACGCACACAAACACACATGAATACACACCCGCACTGAGGGAGTGAGACAGGAAACACACACATACACACACACACACACACACACACAGGAATCAATAACTTAAAAGCTAGAAGACTGAAGAGAAATATGGATTTGGCTCAAGGAGGGTGTTAAAGTAATTTTTGTACTTAACAGGAGTATTTTATCTTCTGCATATTTTTATCTACCAAATTCACTAAATAATTTCAGTTAACCTCTGAGTTTCTTCCGTGATTCAGATTATTAAGGCCTATAAATCCATTTCTTAACATGTGTTATAATAGATTATGATTTAGTATATAAAATAGTTTAGACATTATTCTATACTCCAATAACTTTTATCCAATTTTACAGTATATCCTACTCTTTGCTGAAAATCATTCTTGAATGGACTTTTATGCACATGCAGTTTTGTTCCTGTTGTCGGCCTATTTCAACTTTTACTACAGTAAAACTTTCTCTCCGCGGGTCGCCGATCAGTTAGTGCTACGATTTCAGAAAATGCCTTAAAACTCAACTGTATCCACTATACTCTCCTATCTTTCCAATTTACTGCATCACTTGTTTTCCATTCTGTATCCCATCCCATCTGTGTTAAGCTTTAATGTCCTTGTTATTATCTCCCTGCTTCCATGTCACATTCTAGCTTGGCAACTTAAACTGAATTAAATCAATAGAAATGCAAAACCAGAGATTTTATCGTATGTGTGCAAATCCTGTTCCAGTTCAGCTAATCATTATTCTGATGAGACAATATGTCGTAAAGAAAATCTATCTGTTTAAAAAACAAACAAAGAAACAAAGAAACAAAGAAACCACTGAATAAAACTTGTGATGTTTCATGTAGTGATGGAAAATGATATTAAGCCTACAAAGGTGTTTATTTATAAACTAACTAGTTTCTATATTCAGTATTTTATGCCCATGAATCTATAAGATGTTAAAGGTAATGTTCCTGTGTTTTTTTTCTTATGTAAGAGTAAGTTGTCATGTAAATCCTGGTGTGTTGTTACCGTAGAGAAAGTTCTGAAAGAACTCCAAATTCTTTCAAGTTACATCATGGAGGTTTAGTTTTGCCAAACTGAACCAAAATACGGTGTATTAGTTTGTTTAAGAACAAACTTCTTCTTACTTTTGTTCTCTTCAAGCGTGGACACAGCGGATCATTTGTTTCCATCTTCTTCCATCAGGTGTCCAAACCATGTGGTCTCTCCCTCTGATGTGCTTCTTCCCAATCCTGTCCATCCTTTTCATCACTCCCAAAGAACATGGTAACATCTTCAACTCTGCCACCTCCATTCTCCTCAACTCTGCCTCCTGTCTCGTCTAAACCATATAACAGAGCTGCTTTCACTTAACCCCTGTTAACTTTTCCCTTCACTATAGTGTGATGGATTTTTCTATCATTCCAAATTAACATTTCAGCGGAAGAGAATGATTTTGCTCACTGAACCAAACCTTACTTTGAGGTTTCACATTGTTCACATGGAGACTTAATACACACTCTAATAGTAAATTGCAGAGAGTAATCTTAACTGACACTTCTTGTATTTATGGGATAGATGTATTTGGACTGTATTAGTTATTCACCAGAGCAGAAGTGTTGATCTTGATCTAAGGAGTCTGTGGTTGTCATGTAGGGTCACATTATGGCCACAAGAGAGCAGCAGAGAGCCAGCATACGTACAGCCTACCATTATATCAGACCTACATAAATTCATTCGTGGATGGATGGATAGATAGATGGATGGATAGATGGATGGATGGATGGATGGATGGATAGATGGATGGATTAATGGATAGATGGATGGATGGATAGATGGATGGATGGATAGATTGATGGATGGATGGATAGATGGATAGATTGATGGATGGATGGATAGATGGATAGATTGATGGATGGATGGATAGATGGATAGATGGATGGATGGATAGATGGATGGATCGATGGATGCGGGGATGCTTGGATGGATAGATATGCATTATTCTGTATTATAATCGCTCAGCTCAGGTGTGAATATATAAACTTTATAAGACTAAGTTTCCTCCCAAAAGCATCCTTGACAAGGTCACGTTAACAGTGCTCCTCACATTTTGTTCTCTTAATGCAGGGTCGGGTTTCAGACACAAACAATGAGTCAAGCCTGTTGTTTTCTCCTCTAACCTGGGAATTAGCACAGGTGTCCTGCAACAAAAGATGTAGAGAGCTCTGAAAACCGTTCTCTCACATAATCTGAATCTTTTTATTTTACACCACTTCAAACTCAACCATAAATACCATCTGTGGCAAGAAAGGCACAATCTTACTCTGCCTGTCTGCTGAGGTTAAAGGAAAACAGGTTCCTTGCTTATTGAAACATGAGTCACTGCAGATCAAATCGCAGCAGAGTCTATGGTGAAGGCTTCACTTCCCCCCCGTGTGTTAAAACTGGAGCGTCAGATTGTAGCCATGCTCTCATGGGACTTGTGATTGCAGCTCAGATTGTGTTACTTGGATTGTCTGTTTGTTGAGTCTGGATCTCAGGTTGATCAGATGGAGACGGCTCTATCAGGCAGATCTAAGTGTTGCTCCTGGTCAAGAGCCATTAAAAGTCTCTGAGCACAACGACCTGCAGTAAACAGTCACAGACTCAGGAGAGTTGTGACCAGACATATGGTGAATGATAAAGAAGGTCCTCCTGCAGCACCACAAATAGACGCAGTCCTACATGAGGTAGGGAGCTCTTCCTGACTCCTGCTGTGATTTGAAGACAAAATAAAGACGTTAAATTGATGATTAAAATTAGAAGAAGAAAATCGATAAGACACACAAGACTCATTGTGTGTCTGAGTCTTCTTCAGACCATAAAGCCATAAAGTTTTTGGCTTTATGGCTCTGTGTTTTTGAAAGGCTGACCTCACCTTATAGCTCAAGAAAAGCCATGTGACTGAAGAGCAGAAGTAGAGCATGTGGCTATACCTTAGCTAAATGGGTCATATGCTGGGTGGGAGGTGTAAAATAAGCAGGATGGTTGCCATATGTATTCATTCCGTGTGTATGTGGCCATCTGATCCTGTTTGTTTTGACTGTAAGCGCTTGTGATTTGATTTCAGCTCTATGTCATCACGAGGGGCAGGTGAGCTGCAGTGAAAAGCAAACTCCTGCAACCAGCTGTGTTTCCCAGTGCTCTTCAGGTTGGAGGCTGTCTGGGTCGCTTTGGGTTGGTGTCTGACACGTGAGGCCGAGGGATCAATCTAAACCAAGCCACACACAGGAGTTTTGTCTGAGGGGACTACAGTATCAACAACAGTCACCAAAACCACATCAAAAGTTACACAAAGGTTTCAAAGCATTGAAGCAACCAAGATCAACCTGCTGCGAGGAAGCCAAGTGCAATAATCTGAGCAATAAACTCAGCACCATGGGTGATCGGGCCTCCTGTTCTGCTGCCTCTCCTCTGTGGAATGCCCTCCCTGACCATCTGAGGGCTCCACAGACGACAGACACATTTAAAAAAGGACTTAAAACTTTCCTTTTTAGCAGAACCTGTAACTTTAATTAACATTGCTGCTTTTTGTCATGTTTTTATATAACTATTATTTCATTCTTTATTGATGCCTTTATCTGCTTTTACTTTGTAGCACTTAGCAAATTTGATCCAAATGTCGTTATAAATTAAATGTATAATTATTATTATTATAAATCATCGCAAGAAAAAGTCAGCTCTTTTGCCCAAAGCTCTGAAAAACAACCAGTCTGCTTTTATATTGGAATGATACAACCTTTTTCCACAGTAGACTTTTCATCATAGGAACAAACATATTTTACAACACCATTGGCACTTTGACAGAATCACTTTTCACTCTAAATGTAATTATTTGACATCTTTTTCCAGAAATATGGCAACGAAAATGAAAGCTTGTTCCTATTTGCATCCATACTTGCCAAATACAAGCTGATTAGCACATTTAGATGCTACTAAACCAGTGCAGAAGATGAGGATTTTGGTCCAGAATATCACTTAGATTTCTTTAGGATTAATAACATCTAACATCTTATCGAATCACACCTTTTCTTATCCCATCTCATTTAGCTTACCTCATCTCGTTTTATTTAATCTTACCTTATCTCATCTCATCTTATTTTATCTCATCATATTTTATTTTATCTCATCTTGTCTTATTTCAACTCATTTCCTTTCATCTTTCATAGTTTATCTCATCCCATTTCTATCTTGCCTTTTCCTAAATCACATCATTTTAGCTCAGTGGATAGAGCATCTGTCCCTCGACCAGGAGACCAGGGTTGAAGTCCAGCCTCTTGCACAACATGCAGTGGGTCCTTGAGTAAGACCCTGAAACCTCAGCTCCATGGGTGCCTCAAAGGGGCCGTCCCCTGCTCCCCCAGGGATGGGTTGAATGCAGAGATAAATTTCACGACGTTGTACTTTATGTATGTACCTGGTCACATGTGATAAATAAAGGAGAGATTTATTATTCATTATTTATTATTCATTATTTATTAATTTAATTTAATTTAATTTAATTTAATTTAGTTTAGTATTATTTAGTTTAGTTTAATTTAATTTAATTTAATTTAACTTAACTTAACTTAACTTAACTTCATTTTATTTTATTTTATTTTATTCTATTTTGTCTTGTCTTGTCTTGTCTTATATTATCTTTTTTTTTAAATCTTGTTTTGTCTTATCAAGTGCCATATGTGTGATTTTTTTTGTCCAAGTCTTGAGGGCATTATCCATGAAGTTAAAATCAAAAATCTATATTTGCCCCATTCTGTTAAGGTGAATGTCGATTCAGGAGATGATGTCAATCCTCACAATAATTTTATGGATGGTTCTGTACCTATATCTGAAAAGAAAAATGGTCAAAACCGGTTCATAACTTTTGGAGTAACCCTGCTAAAAGAAAGACAGAAAAAACAAACCAACCAACCATATTTTTCCCCTTTTTAAAATTTTTTTTTCTTTATCTTTGGTACAAATTTTTTTTTCTTTATCTTTGGTACATCCTTCCATCATTCAAAAGCAGTAGATTAGTCAAAGAACTCAGAGCAGGGAGATGTTTTCTCACTGAACATATTATTGATTGACGTGAACTATGGATAAAATCTGTAATTTGTTGGTTTTCCACAGGCAGGTTAACAGGTTTGCGTAAGCTGGGGCTGTGCACTACTGAATGCTTTTACTCTTAGTGATGCCTCGTGCATCACAATTACCCGCACGCAGCCCTGCATCAGACTTGGCGCAGACCTTTATACTGCTGCGATTGAACGCTTCAGAATCCTTCGATGACAGCTTAATTCCCTCTCTCGCTGCGGTCTAACGTTTTGTGAGTTGACAGACGAGATCAGACCGAGGGGAGACGAGTGGGAACCCTCCGACTGCACTCAGGTTTCAGGGTGCTGTGAAAGGATTTGTCCAGATCATTCAGACATGAGGGAGTTTCCCATGTCCTGGCTAGGTTTTTGTTGAAGATTTGAATAATAAGACCCTCTATCCCTCTTATCTGTGCACGCACAACCGATACTAGCTTGTGCGTGCGTTTGCTTCAGGCCCTTGTCTCCACCAACAACTACATGTTGGACTTTTCTCTGGGGGACCGAGGTTGCAGCCTATAACTCTGGAAAATGCTGGGAAGAGGTGTAAGTCCTGCAGACAGAGAGGAGGAGTGGGATGAAATGAGATAGAAAGAGGGGTGACCTCAGTTTAAAAAGGGGTTGGGTACTAGAGGGTTATTTATTTTTGCCAATATGAGCGTCTGATGTGCACAAGGAACAGGATAAGAGGGATTTAAGGGAAGGGAGGTTTGATAGAGGTCAGTCAGCAGCAGTCACGGAAACAGCAAAGAGTCTTTTTGAACATCTCGTTTTCCATACCCGAGGAATGCAACCAAAGCAATGTTGACCTTCTGAAGATGACAGCCGGCAAACGTCTCCCGAGCGCTGAAATGGCACGAATGTGCTTCATCTTCCTGATGATGAGTAATGCTGTTTCAGTCTCCACACAGTTTAATGGGTACAACTGTGACGCAAGCTACCACAGCAGGTTTCCTGGTGAGAACACTCAATACCCTCCTTGTCCACGCTGTTCATGCTAACACATGCAGCGTGTTATAAAGCGTTTATTAACGTTTTATACACACATCAAACGTCAATTTTCCCACAAAATTTTTGCATTAAGATGGCAAAAATACAATAATTCTATTTTGTTATCTGATCAGGCGTTAATTAAGTGTATAGAACAGATATGGTTATCCATTGAGAGTAGCGTTAAATGTCGTAATAACTGTGTGTTTCAAACATCAGTTACTCATTATAAGTGCTATCTTTGGAAATTAACTTTGTAAAATTAGTTTTCCTACCATCAGATACTACCACTTCAAATCACTTTGAAGGCCAAACACGTGCAGAAAAAAGTTTGATAACTAAATATCCTTTTGTAAACATAAATTGCAGTATTATACATTTTATTTCACCAGCATGTTAAGTCTTTTGTAGTAGCTTCTATTGAGGATATTAAGATCCTGTTTATTTTAGTGAAAAAAAACAAGCCTAAATCAATTTAAAGTCTCAGTATATATATTTGGTTTAATGAATTAAAGAATAAATGAATGAATTAATCAGTGAGTTTCCTGAATTTTAAAACTAACATGATAATTGTTTTGAAACAGACTTCAATGGAGGGAAATTAAATGGTTTTGAATGCGTCTGTAGTTTCTAAAGGCATTCCAAAAACATCGTCGTGAAAAAATATTGGTATAATATAGGTATTAGACGCTTTGTTTTAGATATACAATCCTAATGAAGAGGATCGATGGACCCAAACAGGAAGAAACTTGGATGGAAATTGGTTTTAATGGTTCCTTAAGTTATTTACATAATGTGTCCTCTGAGCTCCATTAGTTTTCTCATAATGAAATGTTATTGAATGTGCTGAATGTCAGGCCTCTTTAACATCTGGTGGGTAATAATGCCTGAATATCTTACCTTTGTAGCAAAAAAATTTTTTTTTTAATTTTTCATATTACTGTAGAAAATAATGATTTTTGTAAATCTTTTCTGTACGTATCTCAGCCTCTCCATCTAATCAGGGACTTTGTTACAACAGTGATGTCAGAAGATGCTGGTTGTACATTGAGGCAGTAGCAGGATGGGTGTTAACGCCTGGGGCCATTTCAGCTCATTTCAATTGCAATCTGCCGCATTTTTCCCTCCTGACAATTTACCTTGATTTCATTCACACCACATTTTAAAATGCCTCACTTATAAAAAAATAACACTACATGGTGAATCATGCATGAGTAGCTTTGGGAATAAAATCTGTGTTTTCTTGTGTACATTTTGCTTGCAATTTATTGCATATTCCTTTTGGTATTGACTTGGATTTTAAGCATTTTAAAAATATACATTATTGCCGCTGAGTCTCTTACACTTACTGCCTCTGTTTCGCTGCAGGAGAGAGGGACATCAGTGTCTACTGCGGGGTTCAGACAATCACCTTGAAGATTAATCTCTGTCCCGTGCTATTTTCTGGCTACACCGACGCAGATTTGGCCTTGAACGGTCACCACAGTGAGGCCCAGTGTCGGGGCTTCATCAACAACACCACCTTCCCCACTTTAGTCCTCTTCAGCATCAGTCTGAGAACTTTGGAGGCCTGTGGTAACAGCCTGGCGGTAAAACACACACACACACACACACACACGCACACGCACACGCACCCACACACACACATCTAATAACACGAAGGACTATATCCCCGAGAAGTAGGGGCTATAATCCTTCGTTTTGATACAAAAAAAACTATTCATGGATAATTTAGAAATTTTAACTCACATAAACCTTAGTGCAAGTAAGAGCCGCAGGGATTTTGGGAAAGTTCAGTTGCATAATTGTGTTTTCTGGCCATAATTTCTCAACTGTTGGTCCAATTAGGCCAAATGTGATGCTCATGAATTGACTTGGGGAGGTCTATCTCGTATGTATTGTATTTGAATCTAAAAGTTTATATCTTTTAGATTCAGATCTTCTTACCTAACTTTTAGATTTATATCTGAGTAAGGGGAGTTTATCTAATCTAATTTAAGGAGTTTAATCAGGGCGATTGCTTGGACAACACAGGGGATTGGGGCCTTTTCGGGAATATAATCTTGCCGTCGGGGATGATAGCATAGCCTTAGTTATTTTAGGGTATTGTGTTCGGAGAATGCGATTTCATAGCTGAGACATTTCTCTGTGCAGGTCAGTACAGCCCATGGAACCGACGCCCATGGGAACATGTCTCTGGTGCAAATCGGGAACGTCTCCGGTTATATTGACACCCCTGAGCCGCAATCTATCATCAGCTACCTTCCTGGTTTGCTGTATAAATTCAGCTGCAGTTACCCGCTTGAGTACCTGGTCAACAGCTCTCAGCTGGCATCGTAAGTCACTGCAAAATATCCAAAACAACATTAACCATCCAGGTGTTTCTCAGTGGATTTGATACTGAGATGTATTTGCTCATTAATAATTCATTAAGACTTGTTTATCGTTCAGTTAAACTGCAGCAGCAATCAGCTGCCTGATTTAAAAGCCATGAGGGGGTTTATGTGTTATGATCATTTTAGAAGATTTGGTTTTAGAATATAAATCCATTTTCTGAATGGCTTGCATCTCCTCACAGCTCCTCTGCTGCTGTATCGGTCAAGGATGGGAACGGTACATTTGTGAGCACACTGAGTATGATCCTGTACAACGTGAGTAATCCGAGCCTTCTTCACTGTGTCATGTACAATAATTAACTCCAAAACATTGAAAAATGTTTTGTTTACGAAAATAAAGTCCTTGATCTATAATTTAAAGGTCAGGTGATATCTCTTTACTTAATTTGCTGACAAGACTAAAATCTACAATTGAGTTAATGTTCCCTAAAGCCTACGCCAACCTGCTGCTTAAACCCATAAAATCCCATCACCACCTCTTCTTACAGGAAAATTATGGGTGGCATAAAAAAGAACCAAAAGGACCACGTGGGGCATATTTCTGTATTTCCTTTAAGAAATGTTGCTCCTTGTCCATGTTAGTTATGTTGTAACCGTTGTTCTCTGAGTGAGGAGGCGTGAATATGGTCGATGTACTGTAAGTGGGTGGTGAGAGTGTCGATATGGTAGAGATGTTACATATGCAGAGTGATTCATTGGGCTTTTTATGGTCCTTTTTACACAATCTGCCACAAAAATGTTAACTTTGCTGATTGTCTTTCATAAGACTTTTATATATATATATATATATATAAAATTTTAAATTTTTTTTATAAATATATAAATTTTTTCCAAATAACATGTCCAAACTGGTTAAATGTAACACAGGATGTGTTGTAAAACTCATTAGAATTGTTAAATGAGCTGAAACCTTTCTTTAGTAACAAAAAAACATGCTGAAAATTATAACTTAGCAGCTTCTTGCATAACAGAAATAATAGCAATAAAGCTGCATTAAAACTGTTTGTGGTTCAATGTAGTTTCACCAATTTCCTTTTTTAAAATTTATATTTCAAGTTGAGGACAAAGTGAATATACAAAAAACTATAAGAAAAAACATATTTTCTGTATCAACATAGGATTTTGTGGGTTTTTAAATCCTCTTTGTCCCTTAAATCAAATGATCTTTTTTCCTCTTCATTTTCAAATGGTGAAAAAGGAAGTAACTTGAAAAATAAATAAAGCCAGAGGGTAGCAGAAAAAAATAGATTGAAAATAAATCAATTAAAATATTTATAAACGGGAGAGAGAGAGAAAAAAAAAAGAAAATTCTTATTTTTTTCTCAGTAAATCATCAATAGTTCTCGACAATTGTTAATTGCTGTTTGGGTAACGTTTGATAAATAATTGCATCTTTTATAGGAAATAGTTTTGCCTTTCTCATGTGTTGTAATAAATGGTGGCACAGATTTCTGAAAAATGTGTTTAAATACTATCTATTGGGCTTTTCAAGGGATTAACAGACAAAATACATAATATAACCTCTAAATGTTCATCATGTTACAATTTCCTATTTGGAGTGAAAAGCTTACCATTTTCTCTTTCTTTTATGACTTTTTCCCTGCAGGATTCCACCTACAATCAACCTCTCTCTATTCCAGCGGCTGGACTGGCTCTGAAGACTCGAGTGTTTGCTGCTGTGAAAGCCACAAACTTAGACAAACGGTAGCAGAGAGCATCTGTCGAATATTGATTCTCGGATCTGATCAAATCTTGTAGGATTTCCCCAGTTCAACAAATTCCACATAGAAGTCGTTTTGTCAGTCACTCCATCCTTCCCACCATCATTTGAACAGATTTAGTCCTTTGCCCACGTTCAATACATCATTATGTGATTATTCTACGTGAAGGCGCCAGTCTGCAGCAGAGAAAGACGCCATCTGTGCTCTCCCATGTGAGGCCAGATCTCTATCCTCCATCTCATCTGGTACTTCTGTCCCCCTGCAGGTGGAACATCTTGATGGACTACTGTTACACGACCCCCTCAGGGAATCCTAATGATGAACTCCGCTATGACCTTTTCTTTGGGTAATCTTGCTTTTTTCCCCCTCCGTGTAACGATGACTGTATAAACCACAAAATCGGGTCATTATCTATTCAGTCTCCCCAAATGGCATACTCCGAATTAAATGCTACTTTTTGTCTCCTCAAACAGCATTTAGCTCATATCCAGGCAACAAATCTGTCTTTTTCAGTGTGTGAATGTGTGCATGTGTGTGTGTGTGTTGACACAGGTGCAACAAAGATCCACAGACGACAGTGTTTGAGAACGGCAGGAGTCAGATGGGAAGATTTTCCTTTGAGGTTTTTCGTTTTGTTAATCACAGACACCAGAAGATGTCCACAGTGTTTTTGCACTGCGTCACCAAGCTTTGTCCACCAGATGATTGCATCATGCTCATTCCGGTCAGTGCAAAAATCCTCAATCTCTATTTGTGACACCCTACGTATCACTTGACCTTATTGATGACGTGTTTGGTAGATATGTGGGCGGCGGCGTAGGCGGGATGATGGGGAGACTATGGATCACCCGCCAGCACCATCTGGAAACGCCGTCATCACCGCAGGACCGATCATCACAAGGACCGGTAGGAACAACAATTGACTCTTAAAGGAATAGTAACACTTTTGTTTAAGTACGATCCGAACGTCACTATCTCACAGGAGAGTTAAACAATAAGGTGATTACACTATTATTTATTATTATGTCTTTAAGTTAAATATGGAGATTTGATGAAATGCAATAATATAATCTCTTTTTTTTATCTTTCAAGTCATTACGCTAAGCTAAGCTAACTTCCCATAGCCTGAAACTTTATATTTAACCTTGTGTGATGTTTTTGTTTTTCCTCCTTGTTTGTGGGTCCGGTGGATCATCACAGAAAGTGAGTACAACTATTTCTCAAAATGTCAATGCATTCCTTTTACTCTGGACGGATCAATACATCCACAGACCTAACAGTAAAAGATATTAAACACATTTATAATAAATTTTCAGACGAAACTCCTGTCAACAACTCTCAACTTGGTAAGCTCCTTTATACTTCCTTAATGTTGCAAAAGATCAAAAAATGGTCTGAAATATCACACATGACTGAGTCCTTCTGTAAATAGAGTGGATACTCATTGAAATTAATGATTTAAAGCAACATTAAATCTTTCTGAGTGAATAAAGCCCCCCGTCATGTTGAGCCCATTTCAAAGAACGAGACTGTTTCATGTTTCTGCTATTCTTCCTCTTTCCATCCTCCAGCAACTGGTGAACGCTCCCAGCCTATGAACCCAGTGACCAGCGCCCTGATCTCAGGCGTGGTCATCCTGGGCGTGGTCAGTGTGGGCTTCTTCCTGCTATCAGTCCACCTCGTGCAGAAGCCCCGCCCACCAGCAAATACAGGGGTTTGGAACCCTGCCTTTAAATAAATAAACATCCTGGAACTGCCAATATGTTCACAACGGTGTTGTACAAACAAATCTGTGCATAGTCACAATTACTAAATGTGTTTATTGTAATGTTTTATACTGTTTTAGGTGTTGTATTTATTGCCTTCAATACCTCATTCTAGTAATCATTATTCGATCATTTACAGTGTTTAACCAAGTTTTCATACCTGTTTAGATCCTTAGAACGTCTACTATGACAGAATTAGGAAAATGAGAGTATAGCTTTCTCCTCTGTCTGTGATGAAAGAAAAATAAATGTCTCTTGTTCAGTTATTTATATTAGCTTTACAGAAAACAGTTGTGTTTGATGTAAAGAATTTATTCCCTTTTTTTTTATTTTTACAATTTTCCTAAAGATAAAATTAAACTAGTACCTCACTGCAAACCAAAACAGCAGGTATATCCCCCCAAAAAGCCTAAATTGCCATTGGATGTTCAAGCAATACTTCTGTTTGAACTAATTTCCTCACTGAAGTTATGTCAGAATAAAACAGTGTTTTTCATAAACAAAGTTACCCCTAGTGAATAAAATATGAACTATTAGAATAAAGTAAGATAGATCTCTTGGTGGATTCATTTGCACCAATTTTGGGCCAAATCGGATTAAAGGTTAAGAAATTTTGGCCTAAAAACTTTTGGCGCAAAAGCTATGGGATCAGTTTGAAATATACAACCCACTTTTCCCCAAAAACAATCCAGTTCTTCCTGGCATAAATGTCTATGCGGGTATAAACTTTGAAAATGATCCATGAAATAGTCTTGAGTTATCACGTAAAGAATCTGCGGTGGCAGTGATGAAACCTCCATAATATTCCCGACTTTTCAGGGATATGAATCCTAGGAATATAATTAAATACTGATGAATTTTTACTGATCGAGTGTTAAACCTTTTCACCATGTAAGACACTGAAATCTTAAAATGGCCTAAAACATCATGCAGAGTGTTTTGTCTAAGTGTAAAATACTTAAAATATATATATATAATATACTAAAATATGTGTACTTTATAATGTAGTATTGGGGATAAAAACAAAATACATGTAGAAGCATCTACATTGTTTTGCTTCGGCGGAAGGAAGGAACCAGTCAGCCTGTCAGAACTTAATTCATTCTTAATTCATTATCTGTAACAGCTCAGCTGGGCATGGAGCCTCTCCCCGCTAATATTGGCAGAGAGACAGAGTCCACCCTGGACCAGCTGCCAATTCATCACAGGGCTGACACATTAAGACAGACAACCATTCACGCTCACCTTCACTCCTGAGGGCGATTCAGAGTCGCCACTTTTTCTGGACTGTGGGAGGAAGCTGGAGAACCTGGAGAGAACCCACGCACACACGGGGAGAACAAGGTCTAACGCTAATTAGCATGCTATATTTTCATTTTATAAAACAAAAAGTATAAAATCAGTAAGTTAAAGAACAACAGGGGGGTAAAACATATTAATCAGTGAGCTTTAGAGGAGCTGCCAGACTTTAATCGCAAATTTTAGACCACCAGAGAAGCTGTTTACACATTTCCAGTGTGCTAGCTAAGCTAAGCTAAGCTAACCATTGGCGGTCATTAGTGTTTACAGACTAAATATAAAACTATCTTCTTGTCTAACTCAAAAAAATCATGCAGTTTCAACTGGAGGGCCACTCAATTGCTTTTATAGGGAGCTTTGAAGAAAAGTTAAGGACTTAGCATGTTTAAGAATACAGTTGAGATTATTTAGTCAGTGGCTGTTTCCAAAATAAATTATGCTTTCAAGATGTTCAGGTAATGTGTAATTGAGGAATAAAAAATATGTGTAAGCTAGAGGAGACATGTGGGTTTATATCAGTTATTATAGGCATACACTCAATAAAATAATTTATTTTAGTATAAAGTAATTATGTCGGTCTAGCTTAATGTACTTTGGTTTTTATTAGGGTTAAGTCGGCTTTGTTACTTGTAATAATCCATATTTAATAGGGTTGGGCCAAACTAATTTTAGTAACATTAGTTTGGAGAATAGAAAGTCAAATGACCCTACTTGATTGTGTTTATCTAACCTACATATATAAAAGGAAGGAACCTTCCGGGATGTAACTCGCCCTCTCGACCACAGTCAGCTGGGATAGGCTCCAACCCTCTCACCACCCTGAATAGTATTCGTGGTTATAGATAATGAGTGAATTAGTCATGTGGCATTAGTTTACATGCATAACTGAATTAATCCAAAGTGTACCTGTAAAATGCAACCAATGATTCAATACCGCTTGTGTGATAATAAGAGTAGAAACTTGATTGAATCTTGTAAAAGTTAAGTTGAATTTCTTGCGAATCCCATAAGATGTGATCACGCTTATCTTGCAAACATGAAAATATTTCATTAAAAAAAGGCATGTTGCATTCAAGTAAATATTACACACAGTCCTTATCGTTTTTTGAGAATAGAATCCTTTTGAAAAACTTTAAAATGCAACGTTCCTTAGACATTAAGAAAAAATACATACCTTATACAATTTAAATGATTAGTAACACCAGTATTTGTAACATCATGTTCACGTTTAACAACAAGTTTCCTAGCAGCAAATGCAACCCAACGATTTCCTCAAGTCATTCTCGTCGTTCCATCCAAGTCAAAGCGTGTATTTATCGAAATTCCTCTTGATCACGAACACAGCATTTGACTCAATGGTCGACATCCCATAGCAAGAAAACAACAGATGGACAAAAATGAATGAAGATATTATAATCTTTGTATTTCTGGTTGTAGTTGCATATTTGACATGTAGACTACAGGGGTAGATTGATTGAGCCATTGACCTTTTGGATTGAAGTGGGGCGACTTTACTTCCTGAGCAACAGCCGCCTCCAAATAAACTAAACAGCAATTCTTGTCCATCTCTCACTAAATAAACACTAACCCATTTTATGAGACAATCTAAAATGTCTGTATTCACAAACATTAGCTCATGAAAAAAGTGACAGTTTCAGAAATTTTCTCCTGTCAGCAACAATAAAGGATTCCATGGATCAATATAACCGGGCAATTTTATTTTTATTGTTGCATGTCAAACCTAGCTTTAGCCAGTCATGTTGTCTGGCTGTCTCATAACCATTTTGGGTAAATCATGCTTAAAATTCTTTTGTGCCATTTCCTCCATGATTCATCCATCTACAAAAAGTTCACATTACGTTTTTAGTTTTGGCCCACTTCTGTGGAAGTTGTTTGAATGTCATTGTCCCCTGGGCGTTCAATCTGTTGGGAAAGGAACCAAATGCCCTGCCAAATCTAAATTGACGACTGCCAGAATTCATTTTTCAGTTTTTGCCATATTGATTTTCTTTTCTGATGACCTAAAAACTATGCGTTGGTAGAAGAAGCCACGTGCCTCTCAGCTCTGCATCATTCACTGCTTTTTATGACTCTAATTCCTGATTAAGAGTTATTTTGTAAGCAACCAGCATGAATAATAACCACAGATGACTAGAATGAGGGGATTTAATTCGAGCCCCTCGGTTTACAACTAGTAATAGCTGATTTATCCAAAAATGGGAATTAGTCTGGTCTCTATTATTTAAAGACTCGGGAAATATATATCAGGATGAGGGAACAAAAGGACTCTAACTCTTTTAAGGGGCACAAGTCATGACAATAATAACATGTCCCACATGACAGTATTTCATAGATTTGACAAAAGATTGATCAGTCGATCAATTTGTACTAAAAAATGTATCTACAGATATAACTATAATATGCTTAAATATGTATAAACCTTGTTCCGTTTACACTTTCAAAATCTGAAATGCATGAGGCATGACAATTGCTGTCCTGCTGTAACTCTGACTGACATGGTTGTTGGTTATAGAATAACACTAAAATGTGAGGATTAAAAAAAGCCAAAATATGAAATGTCTTTACCGGCAATTTGTCAAATTGAGGATCATCTTGGTCACGTCTAACCACCGGACAGCACAAAGACAAACAGCCTCCTTTATTCTATTGTCTTCGAGATCTCAGGGGACTATAAGTCACACATACTCTTACTTCATTGAATTTCATACTAGTAGGGAAACAGAACCCACAAAGCCTCGTGGACGTTGTCAGAGCATGTAGCTTTGAAGGGAGACTGTGTTGGATTTCATCAATTGCCTCCAGGAGGGGACCAGGGTACCTCAGCCATTAAAAGTGAATTGTTTACACAAACTGAAGCAGCCAAACCAAAGTGACATTGACCCCCTTTTGGGTCCAATCCTACAACAGCAATGTGACCATACAAAGGCCATGTTTATCATATATAAAACAGACTGCTGCCCTCTTGTCCTAAACCAGCAAACAGACTGAGGAGGTAAGATCTGGGAGATCTTAACAAAGTGAAGAGTTAATCTGGATTTAGCATCTCAGCTTGGACCATTATTAGTAAATATGACCTCAGCAGATATCTTCTCTGCAATGTGCTGGATTATTGGGATTTTCTGTGTTTGACCTCCATGTGTTTGCCTCAGATTTCTCACAGAAGGTTAAAGCGGTGAGATGGCTTTATTCGGCTTCTTCTTCCTGACCTCCCTGTTTAATGCGGGCCGAGAGGCCCTCAGCGTATCGGAGTGTGGAGCTCACGCCAGAAGACCAGGTGAGGTGATGCCAAGAAGCTCAAATGTTTATTTGGATTAAAGAGGCCATATTGCTGCGTGTGTTCAGCTAACACACTTTGAAGAGTGTGAATTTCATTAAGTATGTGTTTTTCAGAACCATGTAGATGATGGAGGAATAGTGTGATTTTGTTTTATCTGTATATGTTTGTGAAGTGCGTATTTTTCTTTTTTATCGGCCTATGCATGCATCCGAAGGTTCTAAACAGTTTAGATTTATATGAATCTGTTCAAGTGAATGGAAACTGATTAAACCTGTACAATTACCACCAGAATACACGGATATCGCTGTGGTTTGTGGCCCATCCACCATCGAGCTCGCCATTCAGATCTGCCCGGATACAACAAGAGCTTACTGATCCTCATCCAGATCCAGGACAATATGGACTGTCAGGGGAGACTGGACACCTCAGTGGCGCCCCCGGTGGTGAGATTCAGCTTCCCCATCACGGAGGGAGACGCCAGCGGGAGCGCCTTCTTGGTGAGTATGACAAGATCTCAAGTTTGGACTGGGGTCAACTTAAAGCTGAACACATTAAGCCGCTGAAAGGGTATTTGAGTAAGAAGTGAACACCGAGTGAGCACTTCAAAGTAGAAAATGAAAATTCCAGCCAGACAAGAAATAGATCAATCTGTCTGCTCTTCACTTAATGCATCCACGATGTATCAACCCATGCAGCCGCCTTTTTCTGATGAGAATGAGAAACTTGATGACTTCCTCGCTGCGATTGCACCCGCCCTGCCTGCTGTCAGATGCTTTGACCAATATTCATTTTTAACACTTTCTGTGTTAAAATTGAATTGTTATACAGACAACCGACGCACCTACGCAACATCCAGTCGGTTAATGTTAGCGGGGTGGTCCGCGCCTTTGACCCCACCATTGGGACCATCACCTAGAACACAGAGCTCAAGTATTACTATTCATGCGCTTATCCTCTGGAGTATCTTGTCAACAACACCCAGGTGGATGTGTGAGTCGTCATATGTGGGCAGAGACATATGTGAACTCTTCCAATATTCATCTGCTGGGTTTGATCGGATGTCTTTCTTCCTAATAGGTCATCTTCCTCCATTGCTCTGAAGGACAAAAACGGGAGCTCCATCAGTACTCTCGGCAGGACCTTGTACAAGGTGCCACCTCACTCACACCTGTTTGTTTACCATAAAGACCCACATTTCCTGGCATGACATTAACTGTAATTGTAGGATATCATCATTACGTAGAGCTTTGAGTAATGTTTGCTTTCTTTTCTTCTGCCAGGGTATAAATTACACCAAGCCCCTTGTCATCCCACCTCTTGGCATCGAACTGAGAACAAACATTTACGTTGAAGTTGTTGCACCCGACTTGACATCACAGTAAGAACCGTTGACTTCATTTAACACCAGCTGCCTTTTCTTCGGCGCAGACCTGGACCCGTGTTTATCGGACTCACAAGGATTATATTTACACTAGTACTGTACTTCAAATCAAACTCAAGACTCAAGATTTCTTTATTTTCAGTAACCCATTCAACCAAAACATGTTGATGAATGATTTTTTTTTTTACTGTTTAAAAAAATGTTTGACCAAATAATTTGCCATTTCATGGTAAAATCTAGAATATCAAAATATGTTAAATTAATGAATGCCTCCAAAGAAATGAAAAATGCAAAGAAATAATTGTTCCTTTTTTTTTCAGGGTTGTATAATATCCTACCAAATTCTGGTGTAATGCCTAAAATGGAGCATGGAACAGTCTAACATACATGCATATAGTTAAAAAATTCAAGCATATGCATAGTAGAATAATACAGTGGTGTGATAAATAATATTGCATATGAATTTATTTTGTATTACTATCAACACTTTAGTTATTACATACTATGTTGCTTTACAGATAAATGCAAATATTTCACTCTGTATTTGTGAACCTTTATGGACAAAACCTAAGAATCTTATTTAAATGCATTAATTTTTGCCTTATTTTTAGTTACATTAAGCAAACATTCCATCTCTAAACTTTTTCACATGCTTTCACAAACTGTCTGAGGACTGAATTTATATCTATATTCATAGGTACAATTGTTTAATATTTCCCTACTAAAATAGTTATTAGGGAAAGGTTTTCTGAGTGTTGTTCCCTCCCTCATCAATCACCTCGTGACACTTTTGTGACTCGTGGGATTAAGACATCAGTCATGAGAAACATTTCTGCAGAATAAGGACTTTTGATTTTGATTTTTACACCGTTGTTCTGGTATTTTGTAGTTGACCACTGCTTAACTGATACTCATCTCACGCCCACGTACAGCAAAGTGTCATATATATATATATACACATAATTCAATACATGCAGGACTAAACAGGTGTATAAATGTATACATGTAGATACAAACAGCTTAACGTTTAATACTATATCGCATACATGTATAAATGCTTTGCTGCTGACTTCCATCTCTATTCCAATTTGAAAAAGTCTTTGCCATCTTAAACTTAAATGTTTGTATTTTGTGTGATCTTTTTCAAAACAGGTTTTCCACTTATGTATGTGATGGAAGAGTGAAGGTTAAAAGTTTGGCTTCTGGCAGTTTGAGACCTACAGGTTGGGGTGTCCATCATAAATAGTTGAGTGAATGTCCAGATTCTTTTTTCTTCTTTTTTTTAAAAAACCTTCCCATCTCTCCTAGTCTTCAACCTCACGACTGTGACTTGATAGATAGTAAATTTGATGATTCCACCTGTGACCTGGAGTCTCTGACCCGGTGCTAGGGAACTCATTCTTTCTCCACAGGTACTTTGTTCTGCTGGACCGATGCTACGCCTCGGTGAATCCGCAGCCTTCCAACTCCTCCTTCTTCAATCTATTTGTCTCGTAAGTCTCAAAAATCCCATCATGAAAACCAGTGAAAAAATGTTAGGTGCCTACTGATCACACTGAATATAATCTCTCCCAGTGTTTCAAGGATTGACGATAGTATCCATCTTCCAGTTTAAAATTTTAACCTGTGTACATACCTACAGGGTTTCACTTTGTCCATTCATTAAACGCAGAACAGCCATTTCTAAATCCAAAGGGAGCCCTAGTCTTGATTTTATCTCCCTACTTTTCTACATTTTCTACTTCTCTACACTGTATGAATGTATCCGTGCGCAAATGGGGCAGTTATGTAGTTTGCCTTCTATTGCATGGTGCTCTAAAGATCAGCTCACCACCATGTTGGAGAACGGGGACAGCCAAAAGGCCCGCTTCTACTTCCCTGCTTTCCGCTTCATCGAGCAGCAGAGTGAGACCATCTCAACCTTCTACCTTCACTGCATCACCCGACTCTGCGAGAGCAGCACCTGCAGCGCATTCAAGGTAGGACGGCACATTCCACGCAAAAATCTCACGTTACACTGACACTCCAGAAAAGAGATTTCCTCCAAGGCCGTCCGGTTCTGTCATCTAATTATGTCCATTTTTTACTCAGCGTTTCAAATCCATCCATCCAGACTGGTCCGATCACACAGAAATGGGCCTGTAGCAGAAATTGCTGAAGAAAAATTACTGCCCGTTCTGACAGAAAGGTGTTAGACACTTTGCATGAAAGAGCAAACCTGTAGAGAGGAACCTGCAGAATTTAAAACCGATGGTTTCACTATTATGACTGATCAGTGTATGCTTGTATGATAGATTGATCAAAAATAATTAGATTCAATTGTGTGCATTGGTGAATAATGGCACACCTTACAATAGACTTTGCTAAGTATTGTGAAACCGGACTGGAAAACCCTCAAAGAACATTAAACTGTCAACGCCATAGTCAATGAAACCTAAACAGCATGAAAGAAAGTTCACAAGTTAAGTCAAAACTTCTGTAACAGTAGTTTTGGAGGAGGTATGCTTGACAGGGCTAACAGACTAACATTTTCCTCCATGTTTACAGTCTTTATGCTAAGCTAAGCTAACAGTGGGCTGGACGTAGCTTCATGTTTAGCTTATTGATTAATGTAATTCTCAGCAAGAAATCAAACAGGTTAACCTTATTGATATTTTGCTTGCAGTTTAGAGAAGATGCATCGCTTAAAAAAAAAAAAAAGATTAAAAAAAGGAAGGTATGATAATAAACATATGAAAATAAAAGGTAATAAAATCACATAATGATTCCACATCGGGAAAAGTGTAAACAGAAAAAACTGAACATGACTCCTTCCTGTTAAATGGTTTTTAGTAAAAGAGTGATGAGTGAAGCTCTCATAACTATTTTCTGGCTTCGGCGCTTCCTGATATATTTAAATTTTTTCCCCTATATTTTTGCAAAAGTAAAACTTTTGGTATAATCTCCCTCTGAATGAAACGCTGACTCTTTGTGTCTCTCTTGCAGCCGTTCTCTCCACAGAAGAGGGTGAGTATTATTTATTAACATGACTGCTTTGAGAGCAGCCAGTCAGAGATTTTACATAATTACTTTTCTCCGGAATTGAAAAGCACTTTTTATCTGCAGTAAGTCATAATGACTTCTGTTATCAGCCAGAATTATACATCACATGTTTTGTCACCCCCCCATCATGTGTGTGCTGTGCTGTCTGGTGGCAGGGCCACATCTGTTGGCCTGGGAATTGCGGTGGCCATCCTCTTTGTGATAGGGGTTTCAGCCATTTTAGCTGCGGCGACGTTTTATCGAAGGCTGAAGCGGCTGAGCCAGCAGGAGGTCAGCGTTGTACGAACAGAGGGTCATCATGAGTTTGACAGGTTGACATTCTCATACTGGTGGAGGAGCATAATGTATGTTTGTAAGACTCTGCCGGACTGAACCATCGATTGATTGGAAGGCTTAATGTTTCCTTCCAATCCCTCACAGACGGTTAGAAGTTATAGAAGGTGAAGTCCGGATAATGCACCTCATGCGTCGCATGGTAAAAAAGATAGAAAGAAAGAATAAAAGAGACAAAAGAAGACAGAAGAAAACAAAAAAATCCAATTGGAGGATTTCGGTGGTGAGAAGTTTGACAATGAGGAAAATTCACATATTTCCTCTTTTAAATTCTTTCAGGAATTGAAAAATACGTTTGTTGGTTTTCAGTATGCGCGTTAAAAGTCAGGAAACTAAGCAAATTTGGGGAATTTAATGCAATATTTGCTTGCTCTTAAAGTACGATTTGAGGCTATTAAATGCACACATTTATAAAAATCTTTTTTGAAATATTTATGTATACATATATATATATATATATATATATATATATATACATATATACATAAATATTTCAAAATAATCATTTTCAAATAAATGCTTGACAGATAACTTAAGAACATCTTTTCATTAATGTCTCCACACAACAAAGTTACAACAAATTGTAACTTGCTGACGTAAAACATTTGTTGTCAGAACAGGTGAAGGAAACGGTATTAAAGCATAAGAATGGTTAAATATACTGTAGACTCAGAACATTTTTGGGTGTATATACTTGATCCAGTTATGTCAACAAAAAGTTATGTTGGGTATAAATTAACAATCGTACTTAGGTGAAAAAGTATTCATGTATGCAGAGTCAACATGAGTGGATTAATCTATCTCAGCATAGTTTTATCAACTTGGATATTTCATTTGTTGGGGTTCAGCAGACTGATTATACTATTGATTAAATACTGTTTAGTTGTGTCAAATCAAATGACTTTTCTGGCTCTGCTTCACTTTACAACTGTTAAAGAGGACGTATTTTGACAATTGAACTCAGATGTATTATATTAAGATATATGACATATGTATTCTTTAGATTACATATAAGTACGTTTGTTTATTCCAATAACACATAAAACTTCCATTTTTTTAAGTGTATATGAATGCATAAATACATTTATTTATAAAGCGCTTTTCATAAATACTCAAAGTCGCATTACAGGTACCTAAAAAATATAGATATCAAGTCATAAGTCAGATATCAACTGACCTTTTTTAGTAGAGCTTTGGGACTTTGCGTGTTGAAAATCCTGACTAAAGCTTCATAAAGAACTTTCCATTGCAAATATAATGGGCTGGGCTTCAGTTTGGATGCAAAAAAAAGCAATTCTGTCTCTTAAGCTAACTGGGTTTTGACTTTGGCTACATGCTCCTACGTGACATTGACATCCATCTTCTCATTTTAGCCCTGTGAGTAAATATTTACCTCCAGTATATCTGGTTATTTCTCCATCTGCGCATGATTGACGCAAACTGTCCTTGTAATATCTTCCAATCAAATGTTGATGGTTTTACAAGCAGCATAGATTATTTTTGTGCAAGCAAGAGCTGTAATGTTTAATGTTGCGTAATAGTGATGCATAGTAATGCATGTGTAATTAATTAAATTGTAGATATGAAATGAGTCATTCCTCTACCTTCAGCCGCCCGTACGGACATGGTGTCCCATGAAATAATGACACCCAGAGAGTGAGTTGGCAATCTTTTGTTATTTATTTGCATAATGTCCTTGATTCAATTGTGTTCAAGTCAGCACTATATGAGGGGGATTTATTAAGATTTAATACGTGTAATAATGTATAATGTACTGTGGCAACTGTTCTGAGAAACCTTGTAAATTTCAACTAAATGAATGATTGCTGCTGTGTAAATGTTTCTATATATTTCATGTCACACATGCATTATCATTGCTATTAAAACTTGCAAGATGTGAAAAGAGGGGCTGTGTTCGCACTTAACTGGGGTCCAATCAATACGCTGAACAGTCTGAGTTCCTGATCATTCCTGACATAAAAAGAAGCTTCAGTTAATTAGAAATTCAAAATGAATTGGGAGGATCATCAAACTGATGTGACTGGCACCCACACTTATATAACTGTTGGAATTTAGTTTGTTAAAAGAAAAGTAGGGCTGCTCATTATAAATGCTGATACTCATGCGTTTGTGTTTCCTTCAGGTTGAGGTTTGTTGTGTTTTATTTTGGAAGCACAGAGGAAACCAGAATCCTGGTTTGGGTGTTTTGTTGTTTTTGTAATGATCCTCCAGTAGAGGGTGTCTACTCACCGCTCTTCTTCATCTCACTTCCTGAACAGTGATGATTTTTCAACTTCTGCTATCCACAGTGCCGTCACTTTTTATTAATAGGGTTTGTTTATTGTTCACAAGTCACAGCAAAAGATAATGACATCATTTCAGCTTTGTGAGGGGCAGGTAAGTTCATAAATGAATCATAAACGAAGACTCTGACTCAGGCTGGAGTCTAAGATCAGTGATTTTGCGGGTGACATGGTGAAAAGTGACGTGTTTTGTCTTGCTCACCATAAAATGAACAAGCAAAGCAATCATCTGTCCAGACAAATGATCTCATTAGTACTTATTTTATTGTTAGGCCCTGACAAAAGAGCCACTCTGAGCTGTGATGGGGATAAATCAGCTGAGCTGGTAGGTAGTGCTCCATTAGGACTGCAGCCGCTGTATGACCGGGATAAATCCCTGTTTCTATGCCTTTGCTGTAATTTAATTAAACCAACAGGGATGAACGCGTGCTTCGTCATTCTCTAATGATGTGGACATTAACCTTTGGATGCGACTGGCGTTCCCTCTATGATGCGGAGGAAGTGAAGAATAGCTCGTCATGCACTCGCCTCTTATGCTGCTCTTGACAATGCATATTTTATTACATCCGGCACATTTACAGTCAAGTCATGTTGTGATGCAACTTTTTGTCGGCCCCATTCGTATTGCTGGATGTGTTTTCAAACACATCTTTGTGAGGTAGAACTCAAGATCTTTTCAAACTAGTCCTAATGTTTTGCTTGTTTCTGTCCTGAGCTGAGAGAATAATTGTCCTGCCATAATTAATATGCACAGGTGTGTGTCAGTGGGCTATATATTCAGTTTAGTAGACAGCACAACCTGATGGATGAACCGGTTGTCATACAGGGCAGCAGCCTGAACATGATAGCTGGTGGAATATGACGACTTTAAAAACACTGTCAGATAATGGGGTTATGTGATGTGCTGGTAATATGCAGTGAAAAAATGGAGCCAGGATTCGAGGCAGGTAAATGGGGAACACTTTACAATGGTTGGACTGCTGAGGGGCTGAAGTCATGATGGAAGGTCTAGCTGTTCATTAACCTTTGCTAATGAGACAGCGAAGCTGGGAAATGTGTTTGCAAGTGTCGTGTCATGTACGCTTCACAGCAGCGGAGGCAGATGAAGAGCCAAAAAAAAAAGAAAGTCTTTTGCCCTAGCTTGTGCATGTTTAAGGAAGTAGCTGAAAGTTTTACAAAATTCAATTAGGGCTATAAGAAAACCGGATACTACTGTCACGTCATGCCTGTACAGTTTGTTACACTACAAAGTCGTTAACTCCTTTCCATGGTGCATGACTATAAAGCAAACCGGCTTTGTTGCAGCTGTAGAACTTATGTAAAAAATGTAAAGGATTGCTGACGACTCATGAAAAACCTCAAATATCCACATTGCAGAAAAATGGAAGGCCAAAGTCTGAGACTATTAAGAAATTAGTTAATTAAAAAAATCATGAAACTATCCTTAGTATAATGCCGAATGTTGCTTGTCATGATGGTGCAGCGGAGGAGGCTGGGGGGTTTATTGCTGGGAAGAGGCAAATGGACCTCGGACGGGTAACTGGCAGGTCATTACCGGTCATTACAGTATCATTACCGGATCATTACCTGTACAAGACAGACCAGAACGGACTGTCCTCAGTGCGCCCCGACCACGTCGTGTTGCTTGGGCGGGGACAGGCCATCGTTAAAAACACCAGGGGTCTGGGCAATGTCTGCCAGCCACCCACCCCGTCTTGAAACACGGACCAAGAAGTCTCACACTGGCAAGGGTTCGGCTCGATATATGATGTCGACGGTGCAACAATCCTGATTATGGAGCTGCTCGTTTGGAGCAAGCAGTCTGAATTTCTGTGTGTAACATTTGTGCCTGAGTTAAGTTGCAAAATATGTTTTTTGTAAAAAAAAAAAAAGATAAAATAAAAAATAAAAAACTCAACTTGATTCACGTTCACCAAATTTGGACAGAATGGCACCAAAGGTTAGAAAATTACGTTTTGAACTAAAAAACTAAACTAAAAGAGAACTCCCTCTAGAGGGTAAAATATCACCTATTAGAATGAAATGTGATATGTACATGATATGTTCTCCTTTTGTCAATTCATCTGCATCAAATTTGGATTAAATTGGTTGAGAAATTATGTTCTGAGAACCTTTGAAGATAAAGCGCAACCTTGTGGCAGAAGTATGCGACCGACTTTTCCCAACATCAATCCAGTTCTTCCTGAAACCAAGGTCTGTGGGTATAAAATCTGGATTCATGTAATCAGTGTTTCATTTTGGGTAGATACAAAAGATATATTGAAAAATAAAAAGATAAGTTTAAAAGTTAATAGTATTGCTTGCTGCATTTTAATTAATTCATTACAACAATAAAAAGTTATTCATGGATTAAATCATAAAGATTACATTTTGATTGCAATTTTTTGTCCGAGGCGAAAGGACATTAATAGCTGATACTGAGTCAAAAATTAAGATTTCAGCCAACTCACAGATTTATCTTGATAGAAACTGCCACATTTCTTGCACATTTCCGCTTCCCAACTTTTTCCGCTTAGCAAAGCTAACCGTCTTGTAATTTTCTGTCATCACATTGTTTAGTTGCCAATTTTTTAGCAATAATCAGACACTGATTGCATCCAAATCTAAGTATTTCAGATTTTGCGCCGGGCTGCCGTCATGCTAGGGGCTGGTTTGAGTTTTTGATGAACATTTTGCAGTTTTTGATGAACAGTTTTTGATGAACATTTTTGTTAATACTTTCTTCTCGCGAAGAAAGTATTAACATAAGCCCTTTTTTTAATTTACCAAAGTAAAAATCCTCAGTGGAAGATACTAGAGTCTACAGATATAAATTCCAAATATTTTCTCTTGGATCTCGACCAAGAACCGACAAAGTCTCATCAGTTAGTCTGGTGTTTATATGTTACAAAATGAATGCGGCATATGCCCAAGTGTAGGTACAGCGTCAGAGCACAGCATCAGGGTGAAGGCAGAGCTCACTTTTAAAATATATCTGGAGGTTTTGTGGGATGAATTCCAACTTTCTCTGCCGATTCCCTTTCGAGCATCAACGTGGTGCAAGAAAGATTTACAATCATAATCACTGCAAAATGTTCATCAAAAACTCAAACCAGCCCCTAGCATGACGGCAGCCCGGCGCAAAATCTGAAATACTTAGATTTGGATGCAATCAGTGTCTGATTATTGCTAAAAAATTGGCAACTAAACAATGTGATGACAGAAAGTGTTTATGATTGTACTCCTTAGCAGACATATTTAGACTTTTTCCCTTCATCTCCCATGAATGTGTCTGAAATGTATATGTCGTCGTACAAGCTTATCTCATAATACATTTTTTTCCTATAATGCATGTCCATTTTAACTATTGCTACATATTTAGAACTTTTTTACATATGAAACTAAAGCCGGAGAGCTTTCTCCTCTGTAAAGTTGCATGTTTACGCTGAATGACTTCATGTCATGCTACAAGAACAAAGAAGAGTCAAATTTGTTGTTTTTGAGGCTGTACCACAAACATCTTACTGACGCTGTTAATATTCACCTGTTGTCCAAAATGTATGTTAATCCACAGCTTAAAAAAGTTTTGACGAATAAACCATTTTCTGTAAGAAAATAGTTTGCCCCTTTTTCAAGAATAAAATATCTATAGGATTCTTGTTAGGCGCTATTGATTTTGATTTTCTAACTATAAGAAATACTGAATATCAATATGCTATTGAAACTTTTCTCCTTTGACAGTATTTTCTGGCAGAATTAATATACGGTGCTAGTTCATGAAACAAGACCACTGAAGCATGAAATCTTTTGTATATTTTATCAGCCTCAGCTGGAATTGGATTGAATATTAATAAATTGTATATGTGAAAGTTATTACATTTGTGGTGTTAATGATTCAGTGCTGAGGGAGGAGTAGATTTTCACAATCTGTGGAAATACATACATTTAGACATTTATATTATTCAATTTATATTATCATTATTATTATTATTATTATTGTTTTTCTTTTTATTATTTCATGAAATTGTTGTTGATTTCTATAAATACAATACATATTTCTGTTTGTGAAAATGTAAAATGACTCGTTGACGCGTTGTTACTCCAAGGCAGTGTAGTGCTGTCAAAACTAGTTTGTTACAGGTACAAATCGGTGTTTTAAGATTAAGTTATGGTCAATTTAATCAATAAAAAAGAGAGAAAGCCATATTTTCATGAAACTTTGTCGTATAATTCGCAGTAGTCCGCTGATATTTGGGATTGACATTGTTGAGATAAAGTTATTGCATCGTTCTTCCGTCTGGCATTTGTAGATAGTCCCTTATTGAATCAGATTTGTGTGTTGAAAATCAAGCAAAACTTATTTACTAAACAAAAGTAGTTATTTCAAAACTAGAACTTATATCTTAAAGTCAAATTATTTGTGTAATCATGTAAACTATTGATCTTTTACATTTCTGATGATATATATTCTTTTGTTTAGCATTTCCTCCGTTTCATTCTCTCTTAAAGTGAAATTTGCCCTCACTTTGATTTGAAGTAAGTTTTAGTTTTGAAATGAAATTTTTTTTGCTTCAGTAAAGAAGTTTTGCTTCATTTTAAAGACAAAAGTCTGATTCCATTGTTCTTTATTTTTATAGACTGTCCCTGATCTTTGTGGTCAGTTGCTCTTTGTAGACAATCCCTGTTTTTTGTAAATGATCACTGCGGTCTGAAGACAGTCCCTACTCTTTGACGGTGCTCCCTGCTCTTTGTAGACAGTCCATGCTTTTTGTAGACAGTCCCTGCTCTTTATAGACAGTCCCTGCTCTTTGTAGCCGGTCCCTATCTTTTCCCTACTCTTTGTAGGTGCTCCCTGATCCTTGTAGACAGTCCCTGCTCTTTGTAGACAGTCCCTGCTCTTTATAGACAGTCCCTGGTCACTCAGCTGTCAGATGCAGATATAGACCAGCTGAGAGGAAAGCTTCCATCGATCAACATGAGATTTAAGCTGATGTTGATCAAAAAGTATATAGTAGTGATTTATTTTTTCTCTCAAGGCAGTAATTTTGAACTTACTTAAACTTTATTTATGCGAGTTTCATAGAGCCATAAAATTCTTTTGCCGTTAATATAGAACTGAACATAACTTGATGGAGCCAAACAAACTTCAATGAAAATAAATAAATACTAAAACCAGATAAGGCACAGTGGAAAAACAGAGTACTAAAACCAATAACATAGTTTTTTTAAGAGATAAGTTATTTAATTAAAAGGATGTTACTGATTCCTAAAGCTTCACTTTTTCAGGAAGGGAGTTCCAGAGCTGGGGGACTTTAAGTGCTAAAAAATGACTTGGCATTTGTCTTGAGCCAAAACTCCAGAAAGGTCAACGGAACCTTCGCCAAGTGTTTGAGGCTACATCCAGGCTGATAGGGGAGTGGCAGTTCAGTCCTGTAGCTGGGAGCAAGGCCCTGAAGTTCTTTAAACATAATTAGTAAAATGAACTCTAAAACTGACAGTTAGGGAGTGAGGAGCAGCTGAAACAGGTCAGATATGATCTCTGGTGTCTCTTAAAACCAGAGCCGCTTGTAACACATAAAGCTCAGAGAAAGCTTTATGGCCCTACACTGCAAACGGCGAGCTACTACTGTCAAAAAAGTGACAAAATAAAGGCATGATGACCTTCTCCTGATCAGGTCAAGACAGATTAGATTTGATCAGGGGAGATGTTTCTGGCCTTATATCGACAGGGGTCATGCTTATGAGCCGGTTTTAGATTGTAAAAGACTGTGCACAATAATTTTATGTTATTGTCTCTCCATTTAGGGTGAAAACAAACTCCTGGTTGGTCTGTTTTAACATGCATTTATAGATTTGTTTGAACAGTGGGCTTTTACAGAACTTTCCTTTCTTTGATAACTTCCTGCTGAGTTCAAAACAATGCTGATGATAATGATGAGAGTAAAATAAACCAGATTTGGGACAGAACGATAAAAAAACACATGAAAGGATCCTGCACGATGGGTGCATTTCAATAAATAAAGAAAAGAGCCTGTGACTGAATTGATAATGATTACGGGACATGCAGCTACGATCCCATGTGCCATGGACTCTCTCACAGAAAACAAGTTTTATATATTTAATTAGGTATTACATTATAAAGCAAAGGCTTACTCCAAATTTAGTCAACAAAAGGTGCATAATTCAAACTTTGAAAAACAGAACATTTAAAATGCGCTCATGTACATCCAATAAATTAAATATAATAAGTGCAAATGTCCTATTTATTGGTGCTGTGACTTTGACTGTGATCCAGTTGCATCAAAATATATCAAAAGGGGGGGAAACATTCACCCTGGTTGTTGATGACATCGGTCAGATAAAAAAATCTAGTTATTACACATCTATTACTAATATACTACATGGCACGTAACTATGGAGAGTTATAAATTATATTTTATCATTTAACTTTTGTATGTGTACATTTATTATCTAATCAATTATTAGGGCCCGAGCGCTAACAGTGCGAAGACCCTAATAATAGAGTTATTTTTATTATTTTTCTTTTTCAGGTTAAATTAATCGCCAATTTGGAGGATTTCCCATCCCTGAATACTCAGGAAAATTTGCACACTTATCAGGTCCGGCGAAAAATTTTGTATTAGGTGAGTGGCGCCAAATTTCTCTAGAGCGCCCCCTAGAAATGTTTTTAAAACCAGGGAAATTAAACAAATACAAGCTAGTAAAAGAAAAAAGGAGAAGCAATTCAGTGATCGGTTGTTTTGTTGACAAATTTTGAACGGTATTTGACACCTCCATAAACTACACCACCCACCGGAATGAGCCAATGGAAGAATGGATGGAAAATAAAATTGAAATAAATTGCTAAATAGCAAAAGTTACCGCTTCCTGTTTGCTGTTTTCATGGTGCTACTGCAATGAAATGTGATTTACAGATGTTCTGGACAGAAGGAGCCTCTCCTCTTTGTTCATGACAAATAATAAGGTAGGAAAAAGCTGCATAGATCTGAAGGAAACAGGATCAGGGACACCACCTTCCAATAAGACTATTGGAAGGAACTTATAATTAAGTTCTTAATTAGGCTATAAACGCTTTATGAATCATTATTAACATTTATAAATAAATCCTAACATACCTCTATATAATCATGTGGGTTCACTATTTGGCAATGTCAATTTACTGTCCGCACGTTTTATTTTGAGAGTACACTTTTATGTGCTCACTATTTGTCAAGCAACAGGTCTGTGTCACCATTTATATCCCATGAGTTATAGCTGCTTTATTGATGATTCGTAAATAGTTCACAACTTAATCACCAACTAGTTACAAGCCATTTAATATAATTATCAATATATAATTATATTGATGAGGGTAGTGTTATAAAGTGGTATCGGGTCAGAGGATGATTCTCTGACTCTATGGACATTTGATCGGTTCACCTTTTAGTATTGTTGTCAGTACCGGGTTACATTATTCATTAGGTGGATGGATGTTGGGATTAGGTATGCTGACTGAGGACAAATACACTTAAGGTTTTGATCTTTATGCAAACTCAATCTCAGGAAAAGGCAGCTAAAGTGCCAAATCCCTTCTGAAGGGTGAATAATCCTCTTTTCTGTGCCTGCTGTGAAAAAAATCTTTTTAAATGTCTTTCTTTATTTTTTTTTTGCAGAACATCTAGATTATCAGAGCATGCATCCATTAAACCTGGGTGAGTACACTGGAATTTCTATAAGAAGAGCCGGCCACCCATGGGACAAGTATTAAGTGTTATATGTGCCCGAGCACCTCAGAAGCCCTGGAACGTCTGCAGATTCAGTTTGTAAGGTCAGTTTAGTTGACTTCTCAGCCCGGTGAGAGAGAACCCATTATCCATCATTTTTCGCCCCTCAGAAAAATGGCAATTTTTACTCCGGATAATTTCATTGCCTGTATTTGTACATTGTATTACTGAGTCTGGAACAAATTGCCAGAAAAGTGAAAAAGGCCAAGACTACCTTGTCCCACTTCATCTTAACTTATTTGCCAAGCTGTCCATCATCCTTTCATCAGGGGGCTACTTGTAAATGATTGATACAGCACCTATTAATGTGATGGATGATTCGCCTGCTGTTTGACGGGACGGGGGTGAGTCACCTACTCCTCCTCACCTCCCCCACACTACTCGCCATTACGCTGGTGTGTATGGGAGACACACGCCTTGTGTCCACCGCCATGGAGGAACAAAGAACAAATACATTTAAGCCTCATTAATAATGTATTACAAATGAGACCCTCTGCTAAAGCAACCCTGTTAAAGCTGGGTCATTGTTGTGGTGCAGTAATGTTTTTCGACTGGTTTAATATATCCGGATCTGTACACTGAGTCATGTTTGGTGTCGTCATTTCATTTATTGTTGGCAGCAGCAGAATCGCTGTGATGTCTGAAAGAGACCCCTGGAAGAGGGTGCAGCCCAGGGGTTGGACAGCATTTATAAAATAAAAAATTTAAAAAATGGCATAGTTTTTTGTATACATTGTCTCCAAACTTTTATTTAAAAGTAGAAGCCGGTCTGTGATTCAAATTTGACATTTTGAGAGTTGAAGTTCTTTTTAACATATCTATCTAAAACTCAAAGCGTCAGTATGATAAGAGAGAAAGAGGGTAAAGGTCAGCCATGCCTAAATCAAAGACAAACAAAAATGTGAGTGAAAGCCTTCATGTAAGGAAAGAATAGGAGATAGAATATTTGATCTTGTATTTGATGAGAGGGTCTCACACCTTCTCGTCGGTAGTTAGAGATTGGATGGAAACGGGACGTTACGTACTTTATATCTGAAAAAAAAGGTTTGATATGTCAACATTCGGCAGAGGTATCATTCTATTCCCCAATCAGCCATAACATTATAAGTGCTGACAGGTGAAGTTGTTGTAATATTGATTATCTTGGTAGAATGGCACCTGTCTGTGGCCGGGATATATTCAGCAGCAACAAAGGTGGGCAGTTGTAAAGGATCTGAGTAACTTCCACCTGGGGCTGAATTGTGATAACTAGAGGACTGTGTGATAGTGGTTAGTGCCTATCAAAGTTGTCTAAGAAAGGACAATTGGCTACAGTGTCATTGATGCTCATGCTGAGTGAAGGCTAAACCGTGTTGTCTGATTCAAAAGAACAACTACTGTGGAAGAGATTGCTGGGGAGAACTAGGCCTGTGCTGTAATTCCTGACAGTAAGGGTCAATTTATGTGCGTTTTACAAGCAATCCCCCCCTGATTGAACTCCTCAAATTAAATGTAAGTTTTGTCCACAGTATTTTTCATTAAAAAAAAGCCACCCTATTGAGTAAAATATGAACTGTTCAAGTGAAACAGGGGGAATAGAAGATTTCCTCGGGTCGATCACATGCACCAAATTTGGACTTAATCGGACCAATGGAGGAGAAATAATGGCCCGAAAACATTTAGAGATGAAGCTCCCAATAGTGTCGAAAATATACATCTGAACTGTTTCAAAATCAATCCAGCTTTCTCCCGCTCTAAGGTCTATGTAGGTATAAAACTTGAACGTAAACCATAGATAGATAGATAGATAGATAGATAGGTAGGTAGGTAGATAGATAGATAGATAGATAGATAGATAGAGCAAAATAGAGTAGAATACAATAGAGTACTGTAGAATAGGGTATGGAAGGGTCAAGTAGGGTAGAGTATATCTGGGTAGAGCAGGGTAGAGTAGAATAGGGTAGGGTAAAATAGGGAAGGGAAGACTAAAGTAGTTGAGGTTAGGGTAGGGTAGGGTTGAGTACGTCAGGGTAGAGTAGGCTCAGGTAGAATTTGGTAGCGTAGAGTAGGGAAAGGTGGAGTAGGGTAAAGTAAGGTAGGGTAGAGTAGAGTAAGGTAGGGTAGAGTAGAGTAGGATAGAACAGGTAGGAAAGGGTAGGGTAAAGTAGAAATAAAAATGCTCCCATATATACTGTAAATACCACATACATATTTAAAAAGAGTAATACAATTTAAATAAAGTGAAGAAGACGAAGACTCCACTGTCCATATGAAACAACTCAGGTGTGATGTGTAGTTTAACAAATGCACTCATGCTGTGTAATTGGCAAGAAGTGGATCAAATGAAATGTTGAAATGCATTGTTTCAGTATTTCAGACCAAACAAAGTTCCAGAGAGAGAGAGATGTTTAAAGATAATCATTTTTGTCGGCGACCAGGAGTTTCAGAACAAATTGTTTTTTAAAAACATCAAATAAATGGTTGTTGGGATTGATTGTAGCAGACAAAATAACACTCAACTCAATCATTAGTTTGGCTAAAAATGGAAACCGGCATCATGTGAATTCGTACGGGCCCGACCTTTGAGAGGTCTTATGCGCCTGTATTCAGTTTTGAAGTTCTGAAGCCTTTCAACCATGTCTCAATTGGTTTAAGAGTGTAAGGTGGGATCTTTGAATGATGAGGGCCAAGGCGACCATACAATATGAAAGAAGGAACCCAGCAGAGGCTTTTTACCTGGTGAGGATAAACCATTTTTAGTCCTAGAAAACAGAAAAACTTATATTGCTTGAAGGGCATCCGTGTTGGATCCGCTCAGGGAGAATAAAAGGTCTAGATGGCTTGTTCCTCCTTTGCCAGCTACACTGTAACAATTTACCAATCACCCAGAATTGAAATCCTTTAGAAAACATTCTCTTCCTGATTTACTGGTAATGCTTTAAAGGTCTTAAGTGAAGCAGACTCCATGCCAAGAGGCCTGGATAAAGAGCCTCACAATAGTCTGAGATTGAGCATTGACCTGGCATAAACTTTATAATAGGCATCTTGGTGACCGAAAGCAGCAGGACACCATTGTTCACGTCAGTCCATCACTTCTCTCCCCATGCTTCCTTCGCTGCTATTAATAATGAAGTAATTTCAGAACAGAAATTCTCAGATCCTATCTCTTCAGCCACTTAGGGGGAAAAGCAGTCAAACCTGTTCACATGTAGGAGCTTCCGGAACATTTAGCCTTTCTTTTAACCTTATACCAACATGGCGCATAGAGGCCACGGGAACACGCCACACTTCACACGGACAACTGCTCGCCTTCATACAATACAAATGGCCTTCAGCGACACCACTCAGGCGGGCGCATTTGCTCCCAATCCATTTTTAGGCCACAGGGGAGCCTATTGGGATCATGGTTCATAATTCATAGAGGAATCCGAGGACATCCAATTAGAGACACCCTCAGGCAGCGGGTGGGCGCGGGACGCCAAAATGAATCAGTCCTTTTCATTATGCATTGGCTGCGAGACTCAAAAGGCAAACATTGGATGTTCTGTGATTATATTTTTTAGATATTGAATGTGGTTTACTGGCATTGTCAGATGTGCCCACACATTAACACTCTCTATACAGTATGTGCAAACATTTCAGGGTGAAGAAGACGCCGCAAGGTGTTTGCAAAGGCCAGTTATTAAGATGGATGAGCTTTAGAACTCCTGGGCTGGAAAGCGTTGACAAACAGAGCTGCACTAAAGGCTTTGATGAACCCCTTCAGTATAGAGTCAGACTGTCTTCTCAGGTAAATTCTGCAGAGCTGCATTCATAAGTGGGTTAAGAAATGCTGGGAATAGGAAGCCAAAGCTTGAATTAATCTCTATTTTCACTTGCCCCGGGTGAAGTTTATTGTTATGATGGCACGGCTTATGTCATCACCTACATTAGTTTGTATGTAGATGATGTGGAAAAAGTTGGCAGCAGATTTTGATGAAATATTGTACACGGCTGGATCTTGGACAGAGGAAGAGGGATCAGATTTTGAGGTGGGGTGAATTCTGGATCAATTCATCTGCAACCATTTTGGAAAATCATGCATAACAATAGATCATTCCATTTCCTTTAACTGTTTATCATGTGCAGGGTTGAATGGCTGGAGCCATTCTCCCTTAAGGGCAATTTGGTGCCAATAATTCCCTTACGTTTCATGTTTCTGGAATCTGAATAAAATAAAAAGCTATAAATAATTTTCAGGCAATGCAGATCTGGGAGACAAAAGTCTATATTCAGGGTGAAGCCCATATGTATTGGGTCAAAATACGGTAATGTAGGGCGGTAGATACATGCCAACACCACCAGTGGTCACCAGTATTTTTGTGAAAGATAAAAAGTTATATCTAGATCTGTTGTTATGGAAAATCATATTCTTGTTGTCGTAATAATAAAACTATTTATGATAAATCCACGACTCCAAGTGATAGGAGCAGGTTTCCATTAAAAAGTCTGGGATATCATGGAATTGTCATTGGTCATTTTCAAATTTATTACCCACCAAGACCTTAGTGTGAGGAGGAATTGGATTGATTTTGGAAAAGGTCAGTTGTATATTTCTGACACTAGGGCGAGCTTGATTTCCAAATATTTTCTGACATAACTTCCAGATGTATAGCAATGGCGTTAGAGTCATACACTCTCTGATTCTATTCCGGTTTTCCATGCTGTTTTTGTCTCTAAAGGGTCTTAAAGTTGTCAAATCTTATGTGGCTTTGGTATGGTAAAAGACAAATCCTCACCATGGACACTAGGGCTGTATTACATTTTTACTGCTTGTTGATTTGTCTATACATGCATTGTATGTCAGATTGTATTTTCTGTCTCCCCCCCATACAGGGGGCAACAGTGGGATAAGGTTTGCATGATAGAATAGCATGCGGGGTGCAGAGTTTTACTGTCTAAGGCTTCAGGCTGCAGTCGAGTTCAGTTATTTGTCTGTAATGTAATTGACTGAGGATGTAATTCACCGAGAAATGTCCTTCTTTCTGTGCCAAACGTCTGTCTCTGGGCATCATTGAGTGGATGCACAATGCCTGGTGGATTCAGGTAATAGAACCTCCTGCAGCCGGAGCCTTTTCTTAGCCAGAATGAGTTGAATTCGCCTTTTGAAATAGCAGACAGTTATAGATGGAATACTGCGTTGGCAGTGTAATTTGGGCTGGGATGAGGTGGTTCTCTCATGGAGATGAACCCACAAAGAAATACCACCCAAACAGAAATAAATGGAGACTAAATATTGGACATGCATTTCCCAGGTGGGCAGAAATCTGTATCCAAATGAATGCGAACGTTGTTCCAATAGAAATCGGTCTACTGCTGTGTTATTTTCTGTATTAAATTTAAGAGGTAATTATAAATCTGTGTGATCGGTACAGCCCGTCGCACTTCATCCAAATGATTTACAATCAGTTATTTCAGGTTTAACGACACATACTTTTGTACAATTTGATCAGGATCAAACTCTGTTTTGTGTCAGTATGTTAGTCTGGGTGGAGAAATTGATTCGGATCAGATCAAAGTTTATCCATCAACTCCATTTATTACTATAAGAATTGACTGAACACTTAAAGCCAATGAAATTGCGCCTGTGTTCAAAAGCATTCAAGGCCATGTGTTTAAATGAAACAAAATGTCAAATTAATCAAAAGTCCATTGTTAAATTATACAGAGAGTCAAGCAGCCTTCTGTTGCCCTGTTTGTTTTGCAGACAAAAATGCCTTGGATTATTTTCTGTCTTTGCCTGTCCATAATGAAATAATGGTCTCATCAAGCCCACTCTGATTTTGCTGCAAAGGGCTGCTTAAATGCCACATGTTGTTGTTGTTGTCTTCAAATGAGTGGGCCTGCGATATGCTGCCACAATGACATAACGTTCTTGTAGCCATGAATGTGGCCCGCCCATGTGACCAATAACCGCTTTGTCTGTATCTTTTCACAACAACTCTTCACTGAGATTTGGACAATTCCTACTATATAAAGTAAAGTAGTAATATTACACTGTGGAAATACTCCACCGCAAGGAAACGTCCTGTATTCAAAATCTTTGAAGGGTGAAATGATTTAACCCTCCTAATGTGTGTTTGTGTTAGCGGGTCACTTCACTGCGACAAAAACAAAGAAAGCGATTGGTGTGCGATTTAGATTTTTATGTCTTGACTAACTTTGTATGCATCCATATTCATGTAATCACTGTTTTTTTGATCCCCTGACCATCTATCTTACGGTATACTACTGGCATTTCTTTACATAAAAGGCTGAAATTCGCTCATTATATTTCCTGTTTTGAAGACAAATGATGTTAGAAGGGCCAATGGGTGATACTGGGAGAAAATAATTGTTGGCAGAGAGGAAGGAGAGGTTTCAGGGTTTCCGGAGTCGAAGATGAAACTTGACTGAGCTATCTTTGATCCACAGAGCAACCCACAACTTTCTAATGTTACAAACTACATCTGATATTCTCTGCCGGATAATATTTGACCTGTAACTTTTTTTTTTTAAAATAGCAATTTAGAAATTTTTCAGAAAATGATGAAAATACTGTAAGATTGATTGTATTCCATAGACCATTGTTTAGGATGTAATGAAGTACTGCATCGATCAGAATAAAGTTAAGGTATGTTTCACACAAGTGTATCAAAGTAAAAATACTCTAGGTAGTAAAATGGTCCCTCACATCATTTTGATGATGTGAGGTCCATTAATATGACTACTGCATTAATATGTTGGTATGTGTCTGTAAATGTTAATGACTGGGGTCTTTGAAGCTACTGCCTTTAGTAGTTTAATCTACAGTATCATTAGTCTGTTTACAGCATCTCTGTCCTGTAAGAACATCTCACCTATAAATGTTAACTTTTCATGAGATCATCCTGTTTTCAGGCGTGGGACATTTTCCAGACAATCCAGCATGGTTTCTGAAAAACTTAATTACGTGAAGACGAGGGAGAATTTGTTCATGTATGTAGAGTATGAAAAAACTGTCGTCAGAAAATGAACTACAACTCTCTGACAAACGTAATGGAGTAGAAAGTATACAACACTATAAAATGGAAATAATCAAGTAAAGTAGCTAAAATGTATACTTAAGTTGAGTAAATGTATTCTTGATTACTTTCATCCCTGTCCGTATGTATCAAAGATCAATTTATGTCCACATACCCAATGACTCTAATGACTCTGAACACCAAACAAAGGACTTGACTGGGATCAACCACATGACTTCATGGTGTCCTTGAGTGTCCTTGAGCAAATCATTGACTCTGTCAACATGCCACTGTATTGTTCCCTTTCCACTCTGACCTCCATGTGCACAAAGTTATTTACAAAGTCCAAGTGGGATCAATGAAATAATGACATTTATTTCTCCTATGCATAGTTTAATGTCTTGTAGAGCCGTATGGATCCGACTGACTGACGTTTAAGTCATGATCCCAGCTGGGTGAAAACTATTTTAGGATGGTCACGCAGTAAATCGTAAGTATCCTTGTTAACAACAGAGTCATAACCATCAGACCGAGCTGACATAGTTCATATCTAATAACATATTCCATTATTGTTCGTAGACTGACTGAGTAGGAAGGTTGTATTGTACAGCAATAACTCTCTCCCACATTAAAATATTTGATTCCACCTTCATCTGAGCAGGATGATGAATTGCACTTAATGCTCCACATTATTCTCTTCTGTCTTCATCAGCGTTTTTTTTTTTTAAATATTCTTTAATTTCTCTCTCTGATAGGCTGTGAAAGAGTGATTTCACTATAAGGTGCAAAACATTTAATGACTTTTTTTTTTTTGTCTTCAGCAACATCTGCCTCTTTAAGCTCAATCAGGTTGTCTTCTTCTGTTCAGTTTGCGCAGTTTTTGTATAATATAATTAATAACTGTGCATATATATGCTTTTTTTCCCCTTCTATTCTATGTTAAAACAAAAATTGTGCACACATTCATATGCTTTTATGTTACTATAATAAGGAAACTCCAGCAGCCTTTACATGTTATTTTCTTTTCTGTTCTTATACGAACAGGATGTGTGTGTGTGCTCTCATGGGATGCTCATTTTGGAGTGAGCAGAACATCATTTCTTTGAAGCCACCGTTCACCTCACTGAGGGGAATTATCACTTGAAGCTATTGTGTATATTCACGCTCAAGTGCACAGCAGAACATTTGCAGAGATATTTTATCAGTACGTTACATTTATGAATGCAGCAATTTGTACCCGTCACCTTTATAATAATTTTCTGCCACATGAAATCTTCATAATGCCACTAAGTGGCTTTTGCTGGGCTAGAGGTCTTTCTCATGTTGAATGCAATGTGCATTATCACGCTTTGCACAAATGTGGTAATACAAATTGCACTCACTTCACTGATACAGTATGAGACCACATCAACAGTCTTATACACCACACAGACATCTCCCTTATATTTCCATCTCTCGCTGCCATTACTGGGATTCATTCATAAATAATCACTTCCTCTTTTACTACAGCTATAATGCATGGTGTGCAAAAAGCACTTATCATAAAATCTATACTGTAAGACGCCTGTAATGTACAACACTGAAGAGGAGAGAAACTTGAGTTTTTGCACTCCAGGAAGTAATCAGTGACGGATCTGAATTTATGACGAATAAAAGTGTGATAAATATATATTCTAAAAATGCAGATATGTATTAAACAGGAGCTCTGTGTGGAGGAATAATTCATATTTGCAAAGAAAAACTTGCCAGAGTAACAAAAACCCAGCATTCATGAGTCTTACATGAATAAACTCTGTCACATTCTTATTCAGCTCATGTTCTATCGGCTCCACACTTAATAAACAATCTCCCTGTTGTATGTTTACACCGGCATTGTTTCAGATCTTCAACCAGAGGCAATGTTATTAAGTATGTGCTTCACTACCTCTTTTTCCATAGCCTTTTTAAAATTCTGAAATAGAGCAGGGTCCCTGTGGGAGTCTCTGAAGAGGGAACCCAAAAACACAGCAGCTTCGGCGCTCAGGGAGCCACTCCCATGACACATTTGTACCGAGGAAGGGGATTTATCCTGTTTTCAGAAAAAGCAAGCACTGAGATCTCAGCATCTGCTCTCCTGCTTGGCACTGTGAGTGCTGGAGGCGAAGCACATCACCACCATCTGATTAAAGTTTTATAACCTTTCAGACATGTTTTTTCTCATTTTTAGCAAACCATATCTCCTGCGTTTTGCTGAGAGCTGTTTAAAGTGAGGGAGTGGCCCCCTTCTCAGTTTCGTTGCTACTGAGCTTCACTGTATAGAATTTGAAACAGCTAAAGTGTAGATTTTTGGTATTCATTTGATGTCAACGTACTCAGCCCCTAAACTATGCATTAATAAAGGGCGTAATGGGACAATATTGGAAGTACTTACATTCTCCCATAATGAAAAACAAAACATTCTGAAACTGATGTTGGTTTTGGATTTAGATTATTATTAGTTTTTGCATGACCGGGCAAACATTGACAAACTGAGACTCCATTCTCCCTCTATACTATCCAAATACATTTATAATTTACACTGATCTTTTCTGCAGATTTGCATTTGAATTAGATATGGTGCTGCGCTCTCTGTAAATCATGGTCCGTTATGACAGCTGTTATTCATGCAGATATTTCCAAAGATTTCATTAATGAATTTGACAAACTTGAGTTATGTGGAAAAAAAATCCTAATACGTGGCGGCACAAAATGTATGAGCGTTGTATATTATAACCGTTAATGAGCAAAATCCTGGGCGCTGTAGAAACTGTGCCTCGTATTCCTTGTATAATTCCACATTGTACTGCAGACTGAACCCAGAACTGCTTCCAAACTATTTACACCATCACAAATCATGTTTGCAGTCCTGCTCCATAGCTTTCACTTTTCAGTGAGGACAGACGAACTGCATACTCACATGTATTTAATAGCACTGTGTCAATCAGATAAGACAGAGAATGAAGAGACGGTGAATGATTTATTACAGCTGATGATATATGATAATTAGTCTATTAGAAAGACTTTGGCACTTAGAATCTTCGGGGAGATTGAGATCCAAGGGTCCCCGCCCTGAGCAGTGGCATAGAATATCCCCCCTTTGGAGTCTGGATCCGCATGGTGGTGCCTGATGAATCTGCTGAGGCTGATGAATAATGATGCCGATGGATCTGCAAGGTTTAGGCTGACATGGGGATGTGGAGGTGAGTATGCCAGAAGCAAGCAAGAACTAGATGCATGGTGAGAGACATAGGTGAGAGACGGCAGCTGATGAGCCGATTGGACGGATGAGGTCACCGTCACACTGCATGTCTAAGCATGCAGGTGTGACATGGATGTGGCTACCTGATTGAGCTTAGCTGATATCGATTGATGCACCAGATTGTGGAGTAGGCAGTTGAGACTGAGCGTGTGCAAAAGATGAGGGTAATAGTGGCTTGAGCATTTCTGAGGCATAAGTGTGCGAAAGGATAGTCTTTCTGACTGAACCTTTGATGGATATACAGTAGTACCTTCAATTTTACTTTTGATTATGCCATTATTTCTGTTTCTCACATTGATATGATTTGGGTTGTCTCAAACTGAACTCGAACCAACAACCTTTGTATTACAAAGGAATCTACCGTTGGGCCATCCAGCCGCTATAATTGTTAGTGACGATATTCAATGTAGAGTATATATATATACAAATACACAAATTAAACTCAAGTGCGGTAAACCTTGATGATGCACCGTCACTGCTGCTGTTCTGCACAGACCTGAACCAACTCTATGGATACATATGGATACAGGTTCTGAAGTACCTAGTTATCCCACAGGCCAATGGGAACAATGATGGTGAGCCAAGCAGGTCAGCCAAAAACCTCAGAGGCAGGATCAGGTGGGGCTTCAAGTTCTAGACTGACAAGCAGCTGCTGGCTAACCAACCAGACGTACAACAACCTCATACGACAGACAAAAGATTGATGATACCAACCTTGACAGGGCTTTTGGAACACCGGCATGTAAACACAGGCCCGCCCTTTTATGCCTTTGGCAAACACGTCTACACACATGTTTTGTGTTTGTTAAATATTCTCTGCCCTGGTATGTCTGTACCATTATTCAATACACACATTCTTCACAGTTATGCATCTCCAACTTGTTATGGTTTTCCTGGCCCAATTTGTAGTCGTAGTAGGAGGAGGAGGAGGAAGAGGACCACAGACAGAGGAGTTATGATAATTCCATGTTTTTTTAGTGAGACATCAAAATTCATCATCCTATAAATAGTTCGGACCGTTCATCAAAAATTCAAGCTTTTGATAACTTTTACAAGGCATACAACAATGCATTGATCGACAATGACCACAGCATAGATTTGATTAAAAGCTGTGACAACAGCAGACATTAGAGTATATGCAGCCTATGAGCAGGAGGCAGATCAAGATAGACCAGATGTGAGGCTATCAGGACATACAACGCATGGAAATCATGGAAACCTAGTACAACAGACACATGCAGAGTTTACCCCCCATGTAGAAGAAGGTTGGAAGCTTGGAAACAGGGTATCACAAGAGACCTGCATGGAAAACAGGTACAACAGGATGTCCGTAGGAGAGACTGCCAATTGAAGACTCTTGCCAAGAAAATGCTTCAGGCAGCTGGAGGAGGAGAGGGGTGATGAAGAAGAAGGAGAAATTAAGAAAAATAAAAATTGGACTTCATAGTTTCACCGGAAAAACTGCTTATAGGATTCTTTCTCCTGGAACAATGAATATGTGAATTTAAATGACAAATAATTGCTCAGTCAAATGGGTGGACAAAGTGACCGACCGACACCGTGAGTTTGCTGATCGATGTTCGTATCTAGAAGGAACTGATTGATTGTGTAGTAGGCAGCATGTAGGTGTTCAGGTTTGAGTGTCAGTCTTCATTTAGCCTTTATTTTTGGAATGAGCAGGGGCAGGGTGCAATTCAACCTGCATAATACAGCTGTACCTGCACTCCTCTAATTAACCATAATCTCATTACGGAGCATAACAGAGTGGGTTTGTGCTCAGGATACAGGAAATAAACAAGGAAATACCGTGATAAACATAACGCAGAAGGTTTAAGAATCCAGTACTGTCGTCATTTATGCCCTACATTATTAGACTTATACACTTGTATCGTTCCACCTTTTAGCTCCATCGATCCATTTGTTCTTCGGTGGTGAAGAGTGAATCATTCAAGGTACACAGATACTCCTGGTTCATTTCACTCGCTGTAGTTTCTGTAGTTGCCATGGTCACACAGTGCAGAGAAAGCAGCTGAATGTAATGGCAGATAGCCAGATGACCTTCCACCCCTGCTGTCTCGTTTACTAACTTCTTATTCCCAAACTTGCCATTGTCTTCCCTTCTTAAAAATCTGTTCGGAAAAATATACCTCCAACGGGAAAACAATAACGCCGTAATTTGAGGGCTGTAATCTAGAGTAATAGGATACATTGCAGCCGTATGTGAGAATATTTATTCCCCTAGAAGATTTCATAGTTGCATAGCCGGACAAACCAGTTCTCTTGCTATTGATTTAATTATAACAGGCCTTGTTGTTATCGCTCTGCAGGACATATTCAACAGGTCTGGGCTTATTCACTGGAGGATGTTGGACATAGTTGTGCAAAGTGAAAGCTGAGGTTAAAATAGGCTAGGTAGGATGAGGTGAGCAGAAACTAGCACTCTGTCATTATCATGTAACGTTACAGGTATCCTAGAAAGCCCTGAACGTCATGATGACGCATTAGAAGAGCAGCATTGCTTTAAAGGATGTTGATTCACATATACCAGAGTGGGCTGATTTTCAGCCAAGGTGTCAGTCTGTCTGTACCCCGCAAGCTTCGGCAACACTGGTGATTCTAATTGGTCTCTGTCAGAGAATCAAAAAGCGAAGCCTCGTCTCAGCTCTTTAATTCTCCCATGACTTGCAGGAGCGAGCGCTTAAAGAACTTCCACTTATAAATTCATGAAATGTAAATGAATAAGTACATAATGACTTGGTCATCATAAATACCTCCTTCACAGATAAAGATTTCCTTGAGCGATGTTGGGCTGAATTAATTCTTTTATGAATTGATTTTTTTTTGCTCATCGATATTCCCTCCCAGATCAACGTAGGAGATCTTTGTGACGATTTGAGGGAAGTAAGATTTGAAGTATTAAACACAGAATCTCCAGTGGACTAGAGGGTTAACCTTCAGCTGATAGTGTTATTTTCTATACAATTTCTGGTTTGTGTTCATGTCAAGCGTATGAGTGAGAGATGAATGTAGAATCTATGGACGGTGATTCATCACTCGGAGAAACTTGATGGACTCGCTCACAAGCAAATCATTGTTGCTCTCAATGCTTCTGGAAATAGAGGTCTCCTCTCTGAATTGGCGAGGGTACGGGCTGTCAGGATTCAGGGAAGGCTGGGGAGCTGACCCCTGAACCTTCTGAGAGGAATGTGGCCAGTGTCGACAAGGATGCCTCGAGATGTTCCTTTGAAAGAGAAAGTTCCAGAAGGCCATCCAGGGGCTTTCCTTTAAGGCAGGAATACGAGCTAGAAAATATTTTTGCAGACATCGTATTACATTCAAGGAAATTGTGTTTGGTCACAACTTGTTTTTCTACCGATGTTCTGTATTGTACCATAGATTTGGGTCATGTGGAATACAGGAATTCTAATTCTGATTCTGAATGAAATCTCCGTGGCCCCAATCCCCTATTATTACGTAGGGTAGGCTGGTCCATGGCGACGCAGATGTAGGAGCAGTGGTCTTCCAAAAAGAAAAGTCCATATACACACCTGTTACAATCCCCACATTAAAAACATGGCCCAGAGGAACCCATTATACTTGAATGATGTCTCAAACGCTGCAGCTCAAAGCAAGTTTAGGGCTGGGGGTGAGGGTTATAAATATAGTCACTAATGAATGGAAACTAACAAAAGAGGGAGAAAGCCTCAGACCCAACCACACAGTGGGTTGTCAAATTTGGGCTTCTACCCTAACCTAAATTCGTACACTAATCCTTATTGGAACCAAATCTGAAAGCTGGGCCCTCACAACTCAGTAAAAATACTGTACGATTTTAGATTTGTTAGTGTTAGATTCCCACTCACACTTTACAAATAAATCATCTGCTGAAGCTCCTGATTGCTGTGCTCACCCTGCACGGACTAATCGTCACGCACGACTGGAGTGCTCGCACTATAGGGTGGCCATCTGTCCGGTTTTAAGCCAGACAGTCCGGTTTTGAAACCCTGTGTCTGTACATTAGGGCAGACTAGAGCCGGACGTTCATTTGTCCTCCTGTTGAGATTATGTGGCACAGAGAGTTTCGCTACTGCATCATTGCAGGTTCGAATACACCTCTGCCGGCCTTTACTGTGTGCAGTTTCTCATGTTCTCCCCCGCGTCCATTCCAATTCATTATGGCGAAAGAAAGAGATCTCCTGGCATCTGATCCTCTTTCACTGCACGCCAAGTAAGTAATATCACAATTTGATCAAATCTTAATGAAATAAAGGAATTAAGTGCAAAAGGCCTCACAGAGCCCAGCCAAGTGTTTAAAGCTGACATCTGCAGGAGAGCTCGCTGAAGTAGCTTTCAGCAGCACATAGTGCGGAGATATACTGCATGATGCGTTCAATGTCTGTTATGTAACAACCGGATTCGGCCGTGGCAAAATTATATTGTCATCAAGATGTGTTCAAATTTAATATTATAAAATGTATTTGGCGAGAAACTTGAATGAAAGTTTTTTGAAGGAGCAATTTGTTGATGTTTTTTTGACAATTGTCAATAAAGTCTTGTTTGAAAACTAGGCAGAAAGAAGTTTTTTTGCTAGCAACATGCTAACAGGCGGAATCAAACTGCCTTGATAATTTTTACCAACCTGTGTGTTGAAAGATCTTAAAAAAAAGAGGCAACTGCATGTCTGGTCTCGTAGTTGTTTAAACCGGGTCGACATTAAATACAAGACTAACTGTGCACCTTGACATGTTTCCCTGTGACTAACTGTGCACCTTGACATGACCTGTGCATTACATATATAATTATATATTATAACCATGAATGTGACAAATAAGATCAAAATTTGAATATCATAATTTACATTAACATTCAATGTGGAAACCTCTGTCTGAGCTGGGAATTTCACCGCTGTGGTACAAATGTACCATCTTCAGATACTAATAGTGTAATAAGTTGTGTGACATTTAAAGGAGAAGGATTTCAAGCCCTACCCATAATACTCCGTTCTATGAATGTATCCGTGCGGGTATATATTTTTTCATCTGTTGAATCAAACTTGCTTTAGAAAGTAGCTCTTCAGAATCAGATGGATTCCTATAATGGGTCATTACAGGTTATTCTCCAATTAAAACTTTTTGGACAACTAAGCATCCATAGAATGACAAGCTTTTATTTTATTTTTCTTCAAATACTAAGATGACTGCCAACACTCCCACCCGTCACAGAAGTGCTGTGCTCTTGAAGCACACAGAGGCCCCTAGAGAGATGATTAGGGTGACTGATGGCCATTTGAAGTTCAAACACTCACATCTTCACTATCATTCTTTGCAGCAAAGTAGCTATTAGATAAAGAAAGTTTGTGGTTTTAGCTTAATATGGAAGGGGGCACAAATTGTGCTTTATGTAACTCTGATCACCGTCTTCAACCAAAGACTTTGAGTTGCCTATAGAAATAATATGAATCATACTTTAGGGGTGTATAGTGTAAAGAAAACAAATGATTCTATGTTTTGCTATTATGTTCTATGTGATGACTTACCTGGCAGCACAGTGGCGTATTGGTTAGCGCTGCAGCCTCACAGCAAGAAGTTGCCGGGTACAAATCCGCCTCTGCTTTCCTTTCTGTGTGGACTTTGTTTGTTCTCCCTGTGTCTGTGTGGGTTCTCTCCGGGAACTCTGGCCTCCTCCCACAGTCCAAAAACATGCAATATATGTGAATTGGTGACACCAAATTGCCCGTAGGTGTAGGTGTGAGCATGTGTGGTTGCATGTCTCTATCTGTCAGCCCTGCGATGAACTGGCCACTTGTCCAGGGTGAACCTTGCCTCTCGCCCCATGTCAGCTGGGATAGGCTCCCCGTGACTCTGAATGGATAAGCCCTTAATAATGAATGAATGATCACTTACCTGCTCTAATATGAAAAGGAAAAGTTGACATTGTGCCTTAAATTAAACTGAGCAGAAAACATTAAATACAATCATAAACTATATGTCGCTGCTTCTTTGTGTAGAAAGGAGTCTGTTGTGTAGAAACCTCACGGTTGAGGTTGAACGGTTCTCCAGGCGCGACCAACTGGGAACAAACCCGGGGTCTACACAACTCTCAGGGTGAGCTGGAGAGCATTGCTGAGGACAGGGACAGCTAGGATTTTAAGCGCAACGCAAACTTAAGATCAGCGCAATTATCAAAATGTGAAGATGCACCTGTGAACCTGTTGCAGAGTCATCGTACACATATCACTATCTTTCCTATGAGTGAACATACAGTAGATCAAGGTTTACCTTTGTCAGTGTGGTTCCGGTCACACTTCTATTTTCAGAAACGTAAGCAGGCCATTGTGCTGTCCACGTGTCAGACCACAGAAATGTTTTCTTGTCCTTGTGGCTGTTGCCAAGGCTGCTGTTTCGGGACATGCAAAGATGGATATTTAACAAGGTTGTCTCATTGGAGGAAAATAAAGCCAGTCCCACTCATTATAAATGAAAATACAGACTCCCACCTTGAAAACAGACTTGACATCAATGAGTAATTACGTTATCCCTCGCCTCTTTCTTCCCTATTTACTCCAACAATATGCAATCAGCATGCCAATTCTCCAACTTGAGCAGAAAATAAAGTGGGCAACACATGTAGAGGAAAACACAATGGTTTTGAAAAGTACCAGACCACTTCTTCTTGTGTATAGTTTAGACTGTGTACGTGTGACCACACTTATATGAGTGTTTTAATTACTCCTCAGGCAGCGTTTAGTTTACACTTACAATAAAATGAAATCATGACTTGAATGAATTCTTTGTATTCAATAACAATCCTTTTTAAACACGGGGCTGCAATCAAATCATATTCAAAAATATATATATACTAATAACATGTATTTATGTAGCACACTGTAGCAAACAAATGTTTGCAATGTGCTTGAATAAATAATGTAATATAACAGAAAGCCGAAAGTCCAAACCATCGCAAGATGCCCTCTTTGACTTTGTCTAACCTGAACTGTCCCTCTGATCTGCTCTTTTCTAATCCTGCCCTTCCTCGTCACTCCCAGAGAAAATCATAAACATCTTTATCTCTGCCACCTCCGGCTCTGCCTCCTGTCTTTCGGTCAGAGCCAACGTTTCTAAACCATACAGCAGAGCTGCTCTCACCCACAACAAAGTTTGAAACTGAAAATCCAAGCAATATTGATTGCTGTCATATTCACAGTTTAAAGATATACAGTAAATCTCGTTAAGTAAGAAGTGTTCTGTCAAAATGATACATTCTGCACTTCCTATTAAAAACAAGCCTCATTATGCTGAAATGGAAAACACTCATGGAAAATCGAAGTGCCTCTGTGAAACATTATTAGTTTGTCCGGCTGCTTTCAGGCGGAATCAGGAGGTGCAGCAAATCATCTACAGCAGAGAAAGCTTCTTCAGTGCCTGCAGTGTCAACCACGCAAACGCCAGAGTCTTCGTCGGTAAAACCATTCAACCCTAAAGAAGATTCCACAGCTATGTCTTTAAGAAGTCACTGACATGAGAAGAAACAGCGATAGATAGCATTAAGCTCTACGTGTCTTTTTGCTAGAGGTAAATCCAAACCTCCTGCTTCGGGCATGAATTACATCCATGCTTTCACGGCCATGACCGCATTCTCTAAATTTAATTTATTAAGTCAGAAAATTAAAACAGGATAACCTTACAATTTATAGGAGGTCAACAGCAGCCCAAACAATCAATCAAATTTGCATTATGATCCTCTCAGAGACTGGTCGCTAAGGCAATTACGTTCGGAAAAATGCATTTGTGACCTGTAACAAGATTAGCTTTCTCTAGCGAGGCGTGGCTACTCTCACAGCTAATGGGTTGCTTACACCTCCCGTGAACCTGCCACACCCCCCGGTCTGCACAGTGTAACATCATGACTAATGCTGCCGCCGCTGAGAGGGTGTCTCCTGCAAACACTATTATCATAGAGGCCTTTAAAGCAGCATATTGACAGTTTTGCACATTCTTCCATCCCATTTACTACAAACCACATATTGCTATGAATTACCATCTTATTTTCCAGAGCAAAGCGTAAGTTTTGCAGATTGATCTCTTCCGGTCGGTCGTTTTTCATTCATTTCTGCGCATTATTAAGATCAGCTAGCAAAGATCTGAAACTTGCTCCAGACAGGCAATCCATCACCCAGAACAACTTAATGTCTGTGATTTTGTCAGTGATGTGTTTGCATTATGTGGCTATAAACACTGTAACCGATGGTGCGTTCAAAGACACCCTGACATTTGACGGTTGATATGTCGGTTGGGGGACTATTATAACTAGAAGATGATGAACCAGATAGATCCAAACACTGATATTTTCTTTGATCAACTCATCATTTCAGAATCAATTCATGCAGAAATTGAGAGAAAATGTTTGTTCTTTTTTTACACAATGTGAGGATTCAACATTGTTGTTTGTTTGTTTTTTGATCCCACTGTATTGACTTCAGGGATTGAAGTCTGATGCAGTCAGCTGGTTGAATACTTACTTGTACTTAAAGAAATACCTCAAGAACTTTGGATTACATTGCCATGAAACAAACAAGGTTCATGAGTTAAATTTCTTGAAAATTGGATGGATGGATTTCCGTGGAATTTGAGTAGAAATGAAGCTGTGCTTTATGTCCTCACTCTGTTTTCAGTTTTTATATCCCAGAAAAGTCGGCAGGAATCCTTCGTGTTCATTTGATAACTGAAAAGGTGTTTCATGGACAATTTTCATAATTTCATGCCCACAAAAACCATAGTGGGAGGAAGAACTGGAGTAATTTTGAGATAGGTCGGCTCTATATTTCTGACACTAGGGGGAGCAATATCGGCAAAGTTATCAGGCCGTATTTGCTCAACCGTTGGTTCCATTTATTTCATGAATATGAAGCGACTTTCTTGTACACATCATGATTTCCCCAACAGTTCATATTTCACTCACTTGTGTTCTATCTCAATATTTCAATAAATGTTTGATGGATTATTTTCAAATGTAATACCTACATAGACCTTAGTGAGAGGAAGAACTGGATTGATATTGGGAAAGGTTTGTTCTAAAGTTCCAACACTAGGGAGCGCATCATCTCTGAAGATTTTCAAGCCATAATTTCTCAAACCTTTTTTGGTTTTAACTTTGACTAACTACGGTTAGTCCAATTTACTGCATATTTTTGCGCTTTTGAGTCTACACTAATACATCTGTCTTGTACATATATTCTATTTCACTTCAATAGTTTACTCACTTGGTGGAGCTATTTTATGGATTAACTTTGTTTTTAGCCTAAACTACTTGTTAGGCTATTGCAAGCAGCTGTTGCTCAGGAGGTAGGGGGTTCTTCGTCTTTGTGAAGGTTGCGGTTACACCCCTATATGCCTCTGCAGTACGGTCCTTGAACAAGAGCCAAACCAAATTGTTTCACTGGGGCTGCCCGGTGCTCCTCAGGGATTGGCCAAAGGCAACTGTGATACTCAGAATACATTAAAATAAAATAAGAAGAGAAATAAACAAAAAAGAAATTAGCAATTCAATCCAAAAGACAAATCAAAACAGACTCTGAAACTGCTTGGTATAAAATTCAAACTTGTTGGTGGAATACAAACACACAGCATTTAACAATCTGTTTTATATACTTAGCTTATAAACATTTTATATACTTATACATAGCCCCTCCTCTTCTCCCTCATTGAACCCCCCCCCCTCCATCTGAAGCCACGCCTCCTATACATAAGCCCCTACCTTTAAAAGAACATGTCTATTTAAGTTTTCTGTGCTTTAAGCTGGTCTTACACTGTACCACTTTAGTGTCGAGGCCTTGTAATTACAACTCACACTGTACGACCCGTCCGGCATCCGCAGCCTGTTGTCACTATTTACAATTGTCATTTAAGTTTTGTTTGAAGCCCCGAGGCAGAAAAAAAGTTTGTTTGTTAGCAACATGATAACAAGACAAAAACGAGCTGGCTTGTTATGGTCTATTTTACAGATAGACTTGGAGGTAACCGCACATTCTACTTTATGACTACTTATTACTTATTTTTACGATTACAACGCTCTGTGTCACCATGGCAACTCAGTCCCTGTACAATTTTCTTACACGCTAGAAAACTTTTCGATCATCCGACCGCTGTCAGAGAGCTGCTTATTGGCACTCATGCGACAAATGACAAAGGCTGACACCGTCAGAAGGGCCGGCGGTCCTGAGGCTCATTTGCAAGTGTGAATCGGGCTCAAATTGTACAGTGTTTGCCCGGCTTTACATGATCATTTCATCCCAAATGTGTCAGCTGAATAATACAAGCAACTAATGGAAACAAACTAACACGGAAAGAAACCAAAGTAGACACTAAGATAGTAAGACTACCTTTATAAAAAGAGTTTATAAATGGTTTGTAACTACATTTACAAATCAGAGTGTGACCTCTTTAGAAATCATTAGTGAGCTGCGATTACTCATTAGATAAAACAGAAAATTGTTGCTAACTGCTGCTAGAGAGTGCTGCAGTTAGCTGATATTGCCACACAGGGAACCAACTCGGACAATTGGGCGAAGTTCTTTATAGATGTTTATGATGGACTTAAAATGTTTTTAACCGAATTAACCTTGTTATAAACTTTTTATAAATACTTTATAAAGTAGTCTCATCGTAAAGTGGTCACAGGCACCTCATTTGGTCTAAATCAGACAAGCGATTGAAAAATGTTGGCTGACAACTTTCAGAAATGTAGAACAGACCTTTCCCAAGTTCACTCCAGTTCTTCCTCACACTAAGGTCTATGTGGGAATAAAATTTGAAATGATCCATGCATAATTTTTGAGTTTTTCGCGTTAACACTGAGGATCTTAGACTGCGGAGATGACGATTCAATAATATTCCCAACTTTTCTGTGATATAATTAATGTCCACATAAAAGTTTAAATTCAGCTTAGATTTGGGTTTGGATTATTGGCAGTTTAGCAGCCGTAGGGGAACAGGAGCAGAACAAATATTGCTGGACACTTCATCACATCCCAGATAAGGCTAAGATGAAAAAGTATCAAATAATAACATTAACATTCCCGGCCCCATGATTATAACTACTGGATAAGTTATTAGAAACTGCAGGAAGGCATCAAAACCCTCAGAGATTTTCAATATATATCATCTGTTTCCAGAGTAATCAGGGTTCTCGGATGTATTCAGTGAGAGATTATTTAGAGTCAATCAGCCCTAGGAATAAAAGTTAGTAAAATTCAGAGCTGTCGGACCAGAGCAGGACTGGCTCGACTTTCATAACAAGCTAATCTCCATGTGAAAATGCACACAACAAAGGGGAAAATTAGCGGCAAAGGAAGCTTGGAGTAGGTAAGCCAGAGGGAGGAGATGCAGCAGAGAATGGACATAATAAATGTCTCAAAAAGTCCCTACATACAGTAATCCGGTTTAAATCCGGTTTAAATATGTTTAAATATCTACCGTCTGAAATCAAAAATTTAACATTAAACCTGCATTATTTTCAGTCAAATTGCTGATTTGAGGCTAAAAATGCTATAAATTTGTTTGTCAAAAATACTGAGAGATAAAGATTAATAGTACAAATCTGAATTTCAAGGCTATTTACATGAAACCTGGACAGCAGAGCGAAACATGGAAGGAGAGAAGTCCTGATTCGTGGTAGGAGCTGTTTGCTCAACCCATGACATGCCTCGGGCAGGTTTCAGCGTTATTTGCAAGATTTCAAACAGACCTGGATTGAAATACTGCCAAATAACTTGCCTTCTCCGCTTTGAGCTGCAAAAGCAGCCAGTTCTGTTCTGCACCGCCCAGCACCAGTTTTCCTTTACAGCTAGAGGTACATTGTCATGGACCTGGTGTGAGGAGCAGGGGGGGAAACTCTAAAACAGAGCTGATTGTTGTGGTAACTAATTTCCATTTGTTTGGAGGTGTGGTATAACTGTAGGCGTGGCTAATTGCGCCATTTTCTTGTAGGTCACCGCCAGCGAACATAAACGCTATGCTTTGTAAATCTGAGCTCGAGGGCGTCAAAGAGATAATGTCAGCCTGGCTGGGTCGACAAACGGTTCACTGCTCCTGTCCCAGACTGGTATTAAACCTCCTGGGCAAAAAGGCTAAAATCCCTCCACATTCCAGAGCCGGGGGGCTTCAGTCATCCGTCCTCTGCAGCCCCGCCGCCTCTGTTTATACACTCTTAATCAGATCAATGTGTCGGACTGTTGAGGGCAGGCTTGGATCTGCATTGTTGCCTAGACAATGACCGGCTTTGCAGCAGCAGGGTGAGGTGACACCTGTTAGGTGCTTCATTCACACCCAGCAAACAAGGTGTTAGGAAGTCAGTAAGTAAGTGAGCAAACTTTATTTGTGTGGCACTGTTCAAGGCAGGGGGCCACAAAAGTTCTGTCCTGACTGAGGCCAACGAAAGGACAGCATGTTTTACACACAGGAGGCCAGTGAGGCATAGAAAGTAGGAAAAAACCCAGCGGAAAGAAAATTCTGTTAATTTGAAACAATTTATTTCATTAAGTTTAATTCAAATACTTAGATACTTCATCCATAATTGTTTCACAGGAATTTGAGTGAGCTCTCTCCCGCTCCTTCTCTACCTCAATTTTTCCAAAGGCAATGTGACCGAGGAATTAGCACCTATTCTGGTGAAGTCCGTCCAGTTCACCCGCTGGGTTCTGGAGTGATCGCTCCCCGGGAGGAGAGATGGCGCGCTCTCAGCCCACGATCCCAGGAAGTGGTTAGGTCCTAGTGGAGACCTCACGGCCAGTGCCGCCAGCCTCCTTTCCTGAGCATCTGCTAGGAGTTGAATCATTGAATCATTTGCTTTGACGGCGAGCTTAGCGCGCCGTTGCTTGTCTTGTTCTAAATAATAAATATCCACTATTGTACAACTGCACTGGACTACTTTGACTTTATATCTGTTTTCCTTCTTGTAGTCTTGACTCTTTTGTCATGTTTATACCTTATTTAGCTTTATTTCACCTATATCTATTTATGTATGTTTACATAAACACATGTTTATATGTCTATTTTTTTTTTTCTATTGTCACTTTACAATGTTGGAGTTGCTGTAACACACAAATTTCCCTGTAGGGATTAATAAAGTTATTTCTATTCTATGTTCTATTCTATGATCTTCCATAGCTGATCCTAGTGAGACTAAAAAAAACGGCTTTTTCTAAACAAACACAAAAAAAAAATAGTCGACCTTTCAGCTGAAAGTAACCAAAAAATATATTATAATATTTTTATTATATATAAATATTATATTCAATTTATCACGAGATACTCCTGAATACTCTAATACTATATTTTACTGACTGGACCTTTAAGTGAAACACTGCATTGGTCTGTGGAATGTGTCCAGTATAATGAATTGTGTGTCCATCAGGCCGAAGCCATGGTGTCAGACTGTGGTCTGGAAAAATATGTCTTCCTGCCATCTGATGAGCACAGACCGTTTCCTCCGTATTTGCTGCGGTTCAATAAAGCTGGTGAACTGACGCCGTTTTATTGTCTTAATTCATCAAGATTCAGTTTTCGTGACGTTTTACAGGCTTTCTAGTTGGATTATTTTAGTTTGCACTTCACTGATGCCACTGATTGCACAGCCACTTGATTTCTTCATCATACAAAATCTTTTAATTCTCAGATATATATATTTAATATTATTACTCCATTAGATGGGTAGCCATTCCATGGACCTTGATTTTTTTTTTTCTCTGATCATATCTGTTTTCAGGACCTATTGATTGCTAATAATTAATGTGTATTCTGAAAGTCTAGTCGTTCATTCAGTACTTCTTTAAATTTTCCACCTTTCCAAAGTCCACCTTTCGATATTCAACTCCGAGCATCATTCACACCTCGTGAGCCCTTAAGTTTATATAATAGTCTGGGAAGGATTAAAGGATCATTATTTTCTCTATTTCATGCAGGAGGTACAACTACACTGACTTATTGCCGTGACGGCGCCACACATATGTCTATAAAAGAAGAGTAGTTGTTGATAATGGAAGCCAAGAAAGGCTGATTATATCTGGCTGTTATATCATCATAACAAGATAATTAACTTGTCATCATGACAAAACAAGCGGCCGTTTTAATGTGATAACGAGATAATTAACTTGTTATCTGGATAAAACAAGCAGCTATATTGCCGTTACCATGGCGACATGCAAACACAAACCAGAGGTTAAGCAAAGAGCCTGCAATATGACAGAAATGGTGTATGAAAAAAAACAAAGGTACCTAATATTGACTTCAACATCCACAGTACCTAAAGCCATAGCCACCTAGGTGTATTATACCTGCTAAAAAACAACAACTTTTATTCAGACTTTTTATTCTCTTATTCAACCTCCAGTGTCGCCGTGGCGACGTGCACACACCTGTCAAATAGAGCTATAAAATAACAATTTCTGCCTGTGTTAAACCTTGATCGAAATAGAGTCTGATGCTTCTATCAATAGTGGAAACTCCTTAATAAATATTAAGTATAATCTGTTGCATTCGCGATGTTGATTAAGGTTTTGTTCCGGGTCACATGCCTGCGTGACCTGGACGGTCACGAAAATGAACTCATTATCTCCACTAAACGGTGGTTTGTTTTCTGCTGATGAACTCCTAATAATCTCGTAATTACAATATAAAAAATGTAAATAGTTGTAAAATAGAACACAATATATAACACCATTAAATAGGATAAAAAGAAAATATTCATTATAGAAAATATAGAATGGAATGTGCGTGGTCTTGGTATTGTGCTTGATGTTACTGCCTTGTAGCAGGAAGGTCCCGTGTTCACATCCACCAGGGAACCTGAGGCCTGTCTGTGTGGAACATGCAACATATATCTTTGAAAAAGGGTTGTTCTTACCTATGTATTGGAACTGGCGACTTGTCCAGGTTGTGCCCCGCCTCATACCTCTCAGCTCTCAGACATCCTTTCCCCCCAATCTTAGCTTTGAGGGAGAGAAAATACCTCCTTCCGGGGTGTCTCCACTTGAATATGCCGTACTTGGGCAACATTGAGATAAATAAAAACCACTCTGGCACCCTGGATCACACGGTGAGCCTCCTCATGTCCTTGGAAGAGCATGTACCAAATGAAGCTCTCCAGAGAGTGCTGACTAAATCGTGGCAGTGTAGAACCGTATTTTGTACTATTGAGAAGAATCTGATTTTTCTCAGTGGTCTGAGGTGGCAGAGACACTGCTCGGCTTCCCTGAACCGTGTCAGGCAGCTGACAAAACTCATCTAAGCCATTATGGGGATTGGACGGCAGAAAGTTCTTCACTACTCAACGCCAATAAAACAGAAAATTCTGGGTATTGGTTCAGAAAAAATTGTACCTAAGATTATGTACGGTGATTGTGTTTCTTCTTTCGGGGTATTTAATCTTACCTTATTTGAAGCTACCAACCAGATTTTGTTTTTTTCCACTCAAGGATTAATGGTAAATGCAACTACTTCACCTATATTCATCCTCATTCTCTCTCTCTCTCGCTCACACTCTCTCTCTCTCTTTGTCTCTCTCTCTCTCTTTTAGGTGAACCTTGCAAAATGTGTTGTCCCTCCCACGCACCCACCCACATGGTGATCAAACTCTTGAGGCACCAGCACCTAAACTATGAAATGATCCTCCCACATCCTTATTGCCTACTAATTCTAGCCATTCTTTTATGAGGCATATAAGGAAATACTTGTTAATGGAGACATTTGAAAGCTCTGCACGATTTCCACTTTCTTTTTCCTTGTGTATTGCTTCTATGAGGTTCATAGCTCAAGCGATCTCTTTGTCTTTCATGATTTAATGTATGTTGGAAAATGGCCATACACGGCACTTTTTTTATTGATGTCCATGTAAATCTCTACATAAAGAGAATGTATTTGCTTAACATGCTGACATAAGGCATCTAGTAAATGTAGTAAATTTGTATCCGTGACTGCCCACCAGACAGTTAGAGCAGAAGAAACCTCTTGGATGAAAGGTGAAACGGATTCCTGCCTAAACGGAGGTCCGGTTGTTTTGGATTCGACCCACAAGGATTACTCTCTTATGTACTTATTATCAAATCACATCTGTTGTAATTAATGTGTTATCTTTCCTTGATTATCTTTCTCTCCTGATTGAAATATCTTTATCATTCCAGGTAAAATATTTATTGGAGGGAAAAAGAAAACGCTTTATGAACCGTTAACATAACAAAACTTGTTTCTGGTAGGCTGAAAGTTTAAGTAGGGTTTTTTTTTTGTCAAAATCTTAAAAGATTGCAATCTGTAGACTGTGGAGAAAACTGTCAGCACCTAATTGCAGAGATGTTTTGCTGTCACACAAATATGGAAATACCAGCCTCAAGTTAAGGATAAAAACAATGAGCTTAAGGATTAAAACTGCCTCACCTTTGAGGAACATGATGCCATGAACTGGAAAAAAGAAATGAAAGCACACACTGTTTGTTATTGTGTGTTTGACTGTCTCCAGTTGTGACTTGCATAAGGCAGAAATCTGACACCTCCTCAGAATAAAAGATGTCCGACCTCTGTTGCAGATGGCTATAAATTCAGAGTGGGCAATTTTGGACATGACCCCATATATATTTCATGGCAAACCAGAATAAATCGAGAGAAGGCACAATCAACAGGGGCAATAAGAAAGAAAAAGTGTCAACGCACAGCTTTTAAGATTCACACTAATAAAACTGACTTACAGGAATAAGCTTCAGAATATCCGCCGCTCTGCCGACTTTGTCATTTCTGGTCATTGGTCAAACCCATAAAAATTCCAATTTGCTATCTTCCACAAGCAGTACTCTGATGATATCTTATGTTATATTTCCATCTAAAATTTGAGCGAAAGGGTAAAATGTTGAGGTTTGTTGTAAAAACAAGCTGCTGCAGATGCATCAAAGCTCGGTGCATTTAAACGTGATCTACTTCACAATCTTTGTGCTGCAGTCAGGTCAAGTTAAGACTCTTCTCAGACGGAGCCTTTGTGGAACAAAACAGCAAGCTGGTGAACATGGTGGAGGATAAGATATCTCAATCAGGCGAGACAAGTGATTATAATAAAGATGAGTGTTGATTACAACAGATGATATGTGATAATTAGTTTGTCAGAAATTCCCCTATAATAAAAACAGCAGCAGTAACTTATTGTTACCCCGAGGAGTTAGAACACTGGTAGTGGTGGCTGATGACTCTGCTGGGACTGATGAATGAGGAATCTAATAAGACAGGAGGGTAAAGGGAAGGTGGATCATTTGTGTTATAGCAGTAAAAAAGAACCAGATGAACAGAAATAATCATATTATGGTCATCACCAAGATAAAAGGCTAACACTGATTAAACTCCATTTATATCTATAGCTAATCTACAGCTAATGATTTTAAGTAGAGATTATTATATACTGCATTTAGTTAAGTTAACGAAAAAAACTTACCCTTGTTAGTTTTACCGTGTGCATAAATATAAATGGTTTAAGACAACGGGTGTCCACACAATAATAGAGTCAACTAATTTGAAATGAGAGTGTGGCTAGAAACACAATTCCAAATTAACATTAAATCTTCCACTGCATCTGTTGTCTCTACAAATTATACATACAGCTTTAAAGGAGTGGGATCGCAGGGTGGGTGGAAACAGGATGCAGGTTTATGTTACTGCTCGCGTTGTACATGAGGATTCCACTGACGCTACACTTCATATGTTATAAGATCTTATATGCTCTTTTTAAATGTGCTTCTATTAGACTCATTAGCAAACACCCACATAATGAGTCTCCTCAGGGACCGGGTGACACATAGAAACCTCTCTGAGACTCTGGCTGTCACTTGAGGGCAACTATAAGTTGTAGAGTGTTTACTTCCTCACAGATGTTATATTTTTATGGTTTTAATCATGCATGAATTTGTTGTTTAAGTCGTGTGTTTATGTATAGGAAGTCCAAACTAGTGGCTTGTTTAAGCCATAAATGCTGGGATGAGCTAACAATGGGAACAATCATTATTGTTCTTACTTGTGGCATTTATGAACAAATGCTACTTACTTTCTCAAATGGAAGCATCCAAATGAGAGAAGAATGATTGTTAGCAAAGCTGGATAACAGACGCTAGGCCTCTGTGACTGATCTTTGTCAGTGTGCTACAAGCTCAAGCTGATTAAATTCCGTGAAGTCTTTACATCCAGACCAGATATGACGTCACCTGATTCAGTTTTTCTGGTGGAAAAAACAGAAGTTAATCTTCCATATTTGATTATTTTGTCAGCTGTTTCATATTCCCGACATGCCCTTTTCACTCCAATATAAAATGAGATTGTATCTCACTGCAGCTAGTATCTCCTGCTTGTGCTTCAAAGATTATCCTGCAAACAGAATGTCAACCTACTTTCATCACTGGATTCTGAAAGAGAAGAAACTGATGAAGAAGCAAATGATTGAAGGAAAAATCCGTTCAAAAACATCCCCTTTGAAATCCCCGCATGTCTGGATTTTTAGCTATTTTGTAATTCTAGCAACAGAATTAGCATGAAATGACTTATCTTTTGTTTAAGAGTTCATTTTCATGGAACATTTCAGTATTGTATCTCATTATAAGGACTTTGCAGAAAACGTATTCCCCAAATATCCTCCGCCGTATTAAAAAGTAATAACAAAAATCTGCCATTTATGTCCCGTCGTTCTGCAGCATGCGGCATGTAAGCGCCGCCAAAACCCCCTCAGACTGAGCTGCTTTTAGGTAGTAAGCCGACAAACAGTTTCAGGCTTAGGTGAGAAATAAACAGCACTGACATCTCATAGATGTCTGAGATGCAGGTGATGAGCGGATATCTTCCTGTAATATTTCTCTGCATTTCATATGAACCAGGATTTAGATGTATGCATTCATAAACAAATAGATTTGTAAAAGCCAACATAGGCAGACCGGGACGAATACTGTACATTCCACAGCCTCAGCTCTATCCAATGCAGAAGGCAGGAAGAAATGAGATCATTATAGCTGTGATTCAAGCCCTCGGGCCACTATGTTGTTAGTTGACGAAAATCAAAGGGCTTGTCCCTGACGAAGGAGTATTATGGGCCACCTTGGTATTAAAAAAGAATGAAGTTGTTATTTACATGAATAAAGTTGTAATTTTAAGAGGTGAGAGGGAAGTATTCAATCTTTTGTCATCTGCTGTTTTAGGTGCCTTGCTACACCCCCACACACACTCACATACACATAAACACACCCAGCCTCTGGTGTGCGTCACTGAATTAATGAAGTAGTCAGATTATTTTAGTCACTTCCGCGCATTCCCTCTTTGTCGTATTCTTCTTCTGGGCGCGTGTCGGCGCCCAGCTCATCGTAGCATTATCGCCATCTTATGAATTGGAGCGTGAATCATCTGGGATTGGGATTAGATGAGTGGATGCATGTAAACACGGGGTCTGAAAAGATCACAGGTCATGTAAAGAGTCGAATGACATGACAGTTCGTAAAGGTTTAACTCGGATAGGAGAAAAGTGTTTAATGTAAACCCACCTACTGCATCTATAGAGCATGTAGGAAAGACATGCAAACTCCAGCAGGGACCTGTTCTAATACCGTCCACACTCTCTATGCTCCGTGTATTTGATTTCTTTTGTATGTATTTTCTGTTTCCATGTATTTGATTCTTCTTCTTTCATACACGGTTATGAAACACGTATGATCGTTACATTTTTTGAGAGTATTCTCAGTTTTCAAGTAAAGTCTGCAGTAGCTGTAGCATCTTTTCAACAGGGCGCAGGCTTCAAAGAAACCCCCTCTTTCATCAAGCACAGAGCTCACACAAGGAATTCGTCTCGGTGAATTTGTGCTGACATGCTGCAACACAGTTCCACAACACAGGATTACCTGAATCCAAGCCACATGGGATAAAGACCTCACGCATGGGAGAGAAGACACACAGCGCGATATCAAACCGAAGAAAGGGCAATAACCTGGTCAAAACAAAGGATGTGTTCCAGACATCAGGTCAAATGAGGCTGAATTTCAATAAAAAACAGACGACAGTTCTGATGATAAGAGCTGTTTCTGTAAATATGTAGAAGATTTTTACATCCTTGCATGCAAACTTTAAGAGTTTTAACATTTCAGTCTGTTGTATTACATTCATTTATATTTGTACTTATATTTGGCATCCTGTTGAAAATCACTTTCCTTTGGATTACCTATTGTATTCAAACTGTTATACTCTTAATAATGGCAATTTATACCCTTATAATTATATTAACCCAAATCAATGTCAGTGAAGCATCAGTCTACACCGTCTACACATTTTTGATTAAAATAAAAGCTGCTATTACTCACACTTTAAAGTTAATAATGGATCAAATAGCCAGACTCAATGGGAATTGAATAGCTGATAATTACAAACTCGAAAGGAATTACCTTTGCAAGTTTAAATGAGTACTTCCCTCAGCTTGTGGAGACTTTTTCTTTTGTCGTCTGACAGTTGATTTCTTTTTCGGTTTTATGAAAATGCCGTTTAAAAGTTCCCCAAATCCACTCTATGCAGCAAAAGCCAATAAGACAAATAAAGTGTCTATTAGATGAATGCAGTGGAATGTTTGGCTGCTTCAGACTCTGGTTTTATCTCTCTGGAGTTAGTGGAGACAGAAAATTGAGTGGAAATCTACCAGTGAGAGCAGATGTATTTCTCCTTAAGACAAAATACTGGGAAAAATCAGATTTACCAAATTGACCCCACAGAAACATATTTCTGAAACGATTTCTGCCCCCTGACATAAATCTGTTATGTTACATTAAGATTATATGGAAGGTTTCTTCCTCATTGGAAGATTGATGATTTGAGTTTTTCTCTCAGGAGCATGGAGTTCCTTTTTTTTATTTGTCATTCCATAACACATATCAAATTATAACTTTGCTGAGGTTTTTACAGCATTAAAATATGATCGTATTTTTCTTTCTTTCATGAATGATATTTAAAATGTTCGTGTTCAGAAAGGGTTTGATATAATACAGGACATACGCTTAAAGCAAATGTTAAATGGATGAGGACATTAAGCATGTGAGGACTTACTAAACACTACTTATTAATAATAAAATTAAAAAAAATGAATATGGGTACAATAGTTTTCTAAAAACATGCTTTACCAAAAGTTTGAGCTAATCTAATTAAAATTGACTCTTTTTAATGAAACAAATATTCAAAAGTCAGATTTTTTTTTTAACTGTTTAAAAACATGCTTCACCAAATGATAGAAAGAAATATATAAGATATTAAATTAATACATGCCCCAACAAAATAAAATATGCAAAGAAATACTTTTTACATAGTTTTTTTCCTGGTTAGGACATTAAACGACATTTTCCTCTACAAATACGTGTGACTCATTTTTTGCACAGGAACTTGTTTTTTTCGCAGGAACAGAGAGACCTGGTAGCGAGAGGATATTTGTTCTCCTCAATAGTGTTATTGTTGTTAAACTATATAAGAATGATTCAGTTTCTATTCATGGTTATTGTAGAAGTAAGGGACGGTGGGAGGAACTCCAAGAGATCCATTCTCATTTTGCTGTTTCAATGTGAGGATTGGTTGGGGGGAAAGTTGGGCTCTACGGAGAACAATGAAATCAATAAAGTGAAGACTCCTCTCAGAAAGAGAGGCAACTCTTCATCGACTACAGGCTGCTCACACACTCAATCAGATTAACTAATGAAGCAATTATCGACCCAAACTGGGGCTGCTGGACGGCACAGAGCTGGCCATTAAGTGGATCTCCCACTCTCCTGGCAATGCTTAAAATGTCAGGGTCACTGTGTTCTATGCTTGACACTGTTTACAGAAGCTGAATCTTTTAGAGACTAATCCCTTGTCTGCTTCCCAGGAGAAGTTGTGAACAGCTCGCTAGGACAAGGAGACATTTGATTTTCACAAATCCTGGAGAGGAGCCAAATTAAGAGATGCTGTGATTGCTGCATCAACTGGAATGCCAGGGATAACGGATCACTGCAGGGCTGCAAATGAGCAGTATCATAATCAGTCTATAACCCGTATATCAGCACCGCTGCTGGTCACTGATGTTGTCATTCAGGCACAGCTGACAGTATCTTCTCAAAATCTTTTTTGTATTTGGAACCCACCTGTGACCATTAGTCTGAACCTGCAGCATGAGGTAGTCGTGAGTGCAACGGAGGATTTCCTCTCTGCTGCACTGTCTTTGCTTGAGTTCTATGGACATAGGGTTGCTTGTTCAAATGCTCACAGCAAAAGTGAGGCCAGGAGGTAGAGGTAGGGTCGCAAACTAGGGACTGCTTCCTTCAAAAGACGCACTCTAAAAAGGCATATAACGCCGTTAAATGAGTATCTAAGTGTACTCTTAATGCCAAGTCCGGAAAAAAGGTTCTGACTTCATCAGGAAGGGCATCCGGCATTAATTGGTTTGTGAAACGGCCAAACCCGGAGCATTTGAAAAGAAGAAGGGGAGATTATATGTTCTGGCCCACGGCAAATTTCATCAAAACTTTCTGTTTTTACTCATGCGTCATAAATTGTTACACGTGTCACTCCTTTCCCCCAGTAACAACTAGGCCTACGCAGTCATCCATGACAGCAAGGGTATATCCCCTAAAGGCCCCCCATCCCCTGCACATTTCAAGCAAGGCCCCTGATTGAACTCCTTTAATGAAGTTCTGTCCGAAAAACAGAGTATTCCGTAAAAAGGCTCCCCCTTGTGGGTAGAATATGATCTGTTAGAGTAACATATGATATATGATAGATAGATCTCCTAGAGTCCATTCATATGCACCAAATTTGGACTAATTGGACTACAAGTGTGGAAGTTATGTCTGAAAACTTTTGGAAATAAAATCTGAAAATGAGTCATGACATATTTTTGAGTTGTCGCGCTAACATGAAGGTTGTGTGGCAGCAATGACGAATCCATAATATCCCCAACTTTTCGGGGGTATAATGACAGCTGAAGTTGATCAGTTGATTATTATTCTTCGTTATATGTAGTTATAACAATGGCTGTGGTATAATAGAAGTAGTCACATTGATTGTCATTTAAACTGTTGCAGTTGTGGTTGCCGTAGTCATAGCAACAGTATAAGAAATCGTCATCAGAATTTTTAGTTTCTGGGTCTGTGTGTGTGTGTGTGTGTGTGTGATATTTTGTCGTAAGGAGCGTCCATTATGACGCTGCACGCAGTTTTAGAGAGAAAAATGGGGATGTGACATACGAGATCCATGTGATGCATCGTCTGCCGAAACAGAGCCACATTAGAATGCCGTAATCAAATTGAATTGCGTTGACTGTTTTTTTGTAGAAGAAGCTTTAATGTCACATCTGATCATACAGTTGGTACAACGTTGTGGAATTTGATCCTCATCCTTGAGGAGCGGCAGCGCCCGGGGAGCAAATAGGGGTTCAGTATCTTACTCAAGAATACTTTGACTGCAGGGGCCGGCATGGGATTGAACTGCTGATCTTCCAATAAGTGGACAACTGCTGCACCTCCAGAGCCACAGTGGCCCATAAAAATAGTGAGCTTGTGATTTCAGTCCCCCACTAACAAATTCTCACATTTGGGGAAGTGTAGCGCTTGACACCGGGTGAAGCACCATCTTGGTCATTCCCCTGGGTAGATGCTGATGCAGATGTGTGGCTCTCTGTTTTAAACTGAAACTATTGGAGGATGTGGCCAACAGTCGATTTATAACCAGATGTCCCTGCTCCCTCAGGGACGGGTCAAATGCAGAGAAATAATTTCACTCTGTTGTACTGTGTATGGCTGTATGTGATCAATAAAGGATTTCTTCTTCTTCTTCCAAAACAGGAAGATTAATTCTTTCATCAAATGAAAGACAGCATGAACTGACAGTGCTCCTCCAATTTGCCGTGATACATTATAATTAATTAGTGACTTTTCTCTCCACTCACGAGAACGGACTAAATATGTTCTCCTATCGAGTCAAACTGAGCTCTAGCTGCATTTCTAACACTGGAAATAAAAAGCTGAAAATGAAGTTAAATCAACATCTTCATTGGTTTTCAGGATGTTTTGCTTTTATTGTTTTTGTTGCTGCGTCGTTTTCATATTCGGTCCTTGACCACTCACCTGAAATCCCAATTACGGCCAAGATGTTATTGTTTGGTAATTGAATACCACACTCTGGGCTTAGTCATCAGTCAGTCTGCTTTCAGTTTCACCCACACAGGAAAAAAAGTTGTTGTTTTTTTCTCTGTGTGTGCATCGAAGCAGGAAAAACATTGCTTTGTAGTTAACTTCTAATCAAATTGAATTAGGTTTTCACAGCCTGTGCCCTCACTCCATTTGCACAAACCATCACAGGCCGATATGAATTTCACACCCAGGGTGAAGGAATGCTTATGTCTTCATCCGATAGATGTTTCCTCCAGCCCAACACACACTGCCTGCACATACAAACACAAATATTTGCTTATCAGACTAGCACGATCATGCAGCTACAGCACAGCGGTGAATCCTTTTAGTTGCAGAAAGTTTGTTTTTTAATGACATTTTTCACATACTGATGTTATTTGTACCAACTTCTGAAATGGAGTCATTGGAACTGTCACCTTTATGTCTGTTTTAAAGCCTGGAAGTTCCTCTATCCTCACAATCTATTTGTCATCAAACAGGATATCCGAGTTGACACCTGAGCATGGCATGTAAATGAACAGAGATAGTAGGCTGTTCCACAGCCTGCAGAGTAAGCGGAGAACAGTAAAACCTACTCAGTGCCAACACCCTCACATTAATTCTGATCATTAGCATAGTCATAATATGGATATTAATTATTGCTGTGTTGCTTTTTGAATGTGCACAGTGAATTAATTGAAAAAGTAAGGAGCAGGAGAAAAGATTTTAATAATTCACTATAGATTAATTATTTACATTGAAAAAATGTATTATAATCAACCTTGACCAATATCTTTTGGCTCATTTTACCCATTGTCCTCTCTGTGTCCTCCTGTTTAAAACATGGGGGCTCTTTGAAAGCATATATCAGTGTGTGTGCGTGTGTTTATCAGGGTGTGTATGGACATGTGTGTGTCCAAGGACGTGTTTTTGTCTTGGCAGAAATGTACATATACATCTTTCACATTTCCAACCTGTACCCCTCACTTCACAGCATTTAAACTATGATGGCTGTCATCATCTGCTACTCTGTGGATTTAGATGTCTCACTGGGATGAATTCCTAAATGTCATTTGCTGCCAATTAAAAATAGCAAGTTTATCAACAAAAAAAAAAAAAATCCCCCAAAATATCTTTTTGTATATTTTCAAAAACAGCAGCTTATTTGATATCAAACATCTTCTTGGCACAATACTTTATTGACAATGAGCTGACATTGAATTGAGGAGGAATTCTCATATTTAAGTATTTTATTATAATGATGATGCACTTTCTAGGGGTGGCACAAAGTACGAACATTCTTCACTCAAATAAAGTTTACTGTGTCGGAAAAAGACTAGCGTTGATTCTTGAATCAAATGAAGGCGAAAATTTGGGATACCTTATAAAATGATTATTATATATAACGGACATGTGTTGCGACAATGTAATAACATATTTCTGTGATCAACTGCTAATATTTAAAGGACCCAAGACATGAAACCTGATTTCTCAAATCCTGTCCATTCCATTTCTTTCAATTATCCAGCGTTGGCTCACCGTGGCAGCCGGCTATGAATGGTTTCCAGACTGACTCCACCCGACGGTCTCTGAACTGATCTCAAAGTATAAAAATGGAAAGAAGCACACTGGAGGAACTTTCTACAGGCTGTTTCTCTGTAAAACTAACTGTCATTTTACTTGATTTAAGGGATTAGGAGCTTTATTTCAACTTCAATGTGCTCAGTGAGAATGACTGTCATATGAAACACAAATAGAGAAATAGGGAATAGCGCGTCCTCATTTCTCCTTTTCCTCGTAGTCGATTTTCTTTCATATGTTTCATCTCCTTATGTGTTTTAGGTCTGTCGTCTGTTTTTGTCTGATGTACGTGATATGTGCCAAAAGATACCCAGATACCTCACCTTTTCTTTCAGCACACAAAGTAGTTTGTAAACATTCAAGACTAAGTTTTATAAAGTGAGATTCTCGCCCTGCATTCTACATGTAGTACGGTCCTTACAATGTAGTCTACATGTAGTACGGTCCTTACAATGTAGTCTACATGTAGTACGGTCCTTACAATGTAGTCTACATGTAGTACGGTCCTTACAATGTAGTCTTTACATAGTATGGTCCATGCACTTTAGTCTTTACGTAGTAATGTCCTCGCCCTGTAGTCTGTATGTAGTATGGTCCACGCCCTGTAGTCTGTATGTAGTATGGTCAACGCCATGTAGTCTGTATGTAGTATGGTCCACGCCCTGTAGTCTGTATGTAGTATGGTCCACGCCCTGTAGTCTGTATGTAGTATGGTCCACGCCCTGTAGTCTGTATGTAGTATGGTCCTCGCCCTGTAGTCTGTATGTAGTATGGTCCACGCCCTGTAGTCTGTATGTAGTATGGTCCTCGCCCTGTAGTCTGTATGTAGTATGGTCC